>CM031242.1:738876025-739476025 GCA_018340775.1 Taxus wallichiana var. yunnanensis
TGAAAATAAAAATAATCTAGCAGAATATGAAGCTCTTCTTTTGGATTACAGTATGGCAAGAGAAATGGGAATAAAGAACCTTTGTGCACAAGGAGATGTAGAACTTATTGTCAAACAAGTCAGAGGGTTGTTTCAGGTAAAAATAAAAGGCTCAAGCATTACAGGAATTTGGTATGGGATTCAATTGAGTTATTGGATGCCTTCTCCATTGAGGTTGTGCCTAGAGAAAATAATACTAGAGCTGATGCCTTAGTTGTATCAGGATCCTTGTTGATCCCTCACCCTGACTTCACTCAAGAGAAGTTTACAATCGAAATGATACATAGACCAAGTGTGCCGGATAATGTCAATAATGGCGTATTTAATGATGATCAAGCACTTGCTCTCTTTTCTTGAGCTTAAGGATAACTTCTGGCTAACTATATTTTGAAGGAAGTGAGGTTGCTCCTCATGAGTCCGTATCATCTTATGTTCATGAAGAAGAATTAGAAGAAGAATCTGATCAGGATGGTTGTATAAGACTGAAAGGTAATAAGATACCTAGAGGAATGGTAATCCTAGAGGATTTTTAGATAAAGATGATAGGTATATCAAATCAAAATTATCTCATGGGGTTGACCAATTAACAAAGCACGAGACAATTAATATTGGGAGTGAAGAATAACCTAAGCTCGTTAATATTGGCACGTGTTTCACTCAGGAAGAAAGGAGTAAAATGGTTGCATTGTTAAAAAGATATGTTGATGTCGTTGGCTTATTCATATGATGATTTAAAATATTTCAAACCAAAGGAAATGCAACATTATATTCCTCTAAAACCAGGGGTCAAGCCATTCTGGAAAAAGCAAAGGCAATACAATCCCAAGATTGTAGATACCATTCACCAGGAGATTCAGAAGTTGTTGAATGCAAGGATAATTTTCCGTATTTGTCATTCATCTTGGATAACTAACATTATGCCTATAAGGAAGAAGATCAGGAGAGAGATCCGATTTGTGTGGATTTTCGAAACTTAAACCAAGCTTCCCTCAAGGATAACTATCTACTCAACATGATGGATCAAATCTTGTAAGTTGTCACCGACTCAAAGATGTTATCTATGTTGGATAGTTTCTCAGGGTATAATCATATTGAAGTAGATGTCTCGAATCAGCACAAGACAACTTTCACAACTCCTGGGTAATTTTGTGTATAGAAGGATGTCGTTTGGTCTCATCAATGTTGGTGCCACTTTTTAGAGGGCAATGGATTTAGCTTTTGGTGATTTAAAGGGAAAGTGCATTGTTATATATCTTGATGACTTGATTGTTTTCTCTAAGAAGAGGGAGGATCATTTCCAACATCTTGATGTTGTTCTCAGAAGTGCAGGAAGCATGGGGTATCCCTAAATCCAAAGAAGTCTATTTTTGGTGTTATGGAGGGAAAATTTCTTGGACATATTGTTTCCAAAGAAGGGACCAAGATAGACCTAGAGAGATTCCAGGCTATTCAGAAGATTCCTCCCAACGAGCAAAAAATATGTGCATTATTTATTTGGCAAGATAAATTTTCTAAGGAGATTTATCCCTGATTTGCTGAGTAATTAACTATGAGTATATCTCGGATGATGAAAGGAAAACAATCCTTTTTGGACACCAGAAGGGAAGGAATCTTTTGAAAATATTAAAAGGGTTTTTGCTAGAACACCAGTTCTTGCCTTTCCGACTTTGAAAAGGATTTCATAATCTATTGCTATGCCACTGAGAATACTTTGGTAGCCATTCTGACACAGAAGAATCCTGAAGGATGTGAGCTTCCCATTGCTTTCATGAGTTATGTTTTGAAATCTCACGAATTGAAATATACACAAATGGAGAAGCATGATTTTGTTGTAGTTAAGGCAATCAAACAATTTCACTTCTATATCCTCAATTCTCACTTTATTTTTGTGTACCTAATACAACCGTTAAGTCAATTCTCACATAGTAGGAAAAGAAGAAGTGAAGGAGAGGTGCGAAGAGAGGAAAGAGGAAGCTAGCGGGAAGAAGAAAGAAGAATCACGAGAACACGAGGACCGAACATCAAAGGGGAGCAGGACAACAACCGAAAACCGAGAGGCTCCAAAAGGCCGAACAGGCTAACCCATGGAGGAACTGCCGCGCACGTGAATTGGTTGCACGGAAAAGCAAAGCGAAGCTCGAAGGTGGCCAGAGAGGCCGACGACGGTCCTTGAGTTCGTTAAGGTGGTCGACCGCTGAGTGGACCAGGGGAAGAGCGTGCGGGAAAAAGCGTCGATGTCAACCACAGGAGAAAACATGATCCAAGGAAGGATGGAAATTTTGTGCGAAGGTCACCAAATCCCTGTACTACCCGCATAACCACTGGATGCCACGTCCGAGCCAAGAGCGTGCTCGTCAACTTCCTCCACCCACAGAAGAGGATCCGGAGAGAGAAATTAACCAATTGGTCATGTAAACCGACCCGATGTACAACATAAATTTGGTCCACAAGCCACGAGTTCAACCTCCACAGAATCTGGATGGAGAAGAAGGCAGAAAGAGACGAACACGGAAGCTATATCAGAGTCCGTTCTTGGCCGACGGGCTCGAAAGCGAAAGGAATCGCCAAGAATAGTTTCGATTGCCTCAACCTCCTCCTGCGTGGAATATTTGAATATTATAGAGAGGCGTCGGCGATCAATGGCAGAGGAGTCTACTAGTTCCTAAATTGGCCGCGAAGGGCGACGAAGGGAAAACCAACGAAAGACATGGAGTCGAGAGTGCCAAGCCAGGAAAAGGAGCCAGACAGGAAATGAAACAGGAAGAGAGTAAAAACAATGTTTAAAGAGCTCCGTCCACATGAATATCGGGGAAAACATCCTTGGAAGGAATGTAGGAAGCTGAAGCCAGGTTGAAGAGACGCTGAAGACAAGAGCAGCGTGTGAAAAATCACCTACAAAAGAGGCAAGAAGATCCACCGCCGAAAAAGAGGGGAAAGAAAGCTCCCACACTTAGAAGAACACAACACACGTGAGAGGCCACTGCCCAACAACTAGGACGAGCTGGCCCGATCGTGGGAAAGGATGTTCGATAGTCCAATCCAATCTTGAGCTATACAGAAGTGATGCGGTGGTAGGGTGATCGATGGCAAAATTTGCAAGGAAGTCTGCCGCGTGATTTGTTTCTCGAAAGTTGTGAGAAATGTTCCAAATTCTGATTTTAGCAAGCCAAAAGAGAATTTGGGGGATGAAAAGGTTGATTTTCCATGATGGGGATAAGCCTCTGGAAACTGCGTAAATGATAATTTGGGAGTCCCCTTCGATGGATAAAAGAGGACAACCAAACTGGGCAGCCATCTTGACCCCTTCCAGGAGAGCTTGGGCTTCGGTGGAATTGCACGAACCATCTTTGAGTGGGAAGGAGCCAGCTCTAATGAGATTACCACGATCATCCCTGAGAATACAACCTACACCAGATTTACCTGGATTACCTCTGGAGGCGCCATCAAAATTGAGTTTCCAATAACCCTGCGGGGGATGCCACCTAGCTCTTTTCCTTCGAATTGATTTTTCTACTTGAGAAAGCCCTTTTTAACAATTGAGCCTAGTCTGGGAAGCTTAATGAGTGGCCAAGAATGCATAATCGAGAAATCCTGGAAGAGAAGGTTGTGAGGGATATGCAATTAGCGCTAACTCGCTCCGAAATGGCCACTTCCAACTTGTTGAGAAAGGTGGGAAGCTCAGCTGATTGTTCCCTGAAAAGACAAAGATTGCGTTCCCACCATATGTGCCAGAGAAGGAAATATGGGGCGATGCACCATATAGAGCTAAGGGTGCTTTTGGAATTGAATGATGGCCAAGAGAAAAGAGTCGCAACAATGTTATTACAGGGAGCCCAGGCTAAATTTAATTTGTTCAGAAGCCAATCCCAACAGTAAGATGCAAAAGGGCAAAATAAAAAAGGTGATCCAAATCTTCCTCTGCGGCACCACACAACAAACACATGGAGGGGCCAGCATAACCCCAAGATCCCGCCTAACTTGGGTAAGAACCTTCTTTTTCAAAACTAACCAACCGAAAAAAGTGACCTTAGGGGAGATACTGGGATGCCAAGCAACCAAAGGAACATGGAAGCCCTTGACCAGAATGAGAAATGAGAGTATTATAACCTGCTTTCACCGAGTAAGAGCCCGAAGCATCCCCAAGCCAAATTAAACAATCATCTTTATTGAGAAAAAGTGCATTTTGTCTTGAATGGCATCCTTGAGGAGGATGGACTCCTGTGCATTAGCCCCGATGGTGGAGATATCTTTCCAAAGCCAAGTCGGCGAGCCATCGGGTGTTAGCAGCCGTAATCAGAAACCGAAGATCCCAGGACTGCTTAGCCAAATTCATGACGCCATTAAGAGCAATCGAAAGATTAAGTGGGGGAGCCATTCCAGCTTTCATCCCAGAAAGAAGCGAGTAGCTGTCATTGTTGATGTTCCAAGAGACCGACTCAGCAATTAGGGATTTTGACTTACAAAAGAAGTTCCAGATGTGCGAACCTTTTGGGAGCTCTGAACTGGATAACAATAACTCGGGACGATGCCCACCGAGATACTTATGAGAAAGAACTTGGAAGGCCTGCCTTTTAACGTTGGAAATGAAATTCCAAACAAGCTTTGCACCAAGGGCAGTGTTCTGGAGAGCAAGATCCAGAATACCCATGCCTCCCAGGTGTTTGGGAAGCTTGACCAAATCCCAATTAGCAAGGTGAAATTTGCACTCTTCACTGTTACCTTGCCATAAGAAGGTTCTCACCATTTTTTCGATTTTGAGCAGAACAAATTTAGGGATCTGTAGAACAGATAACATGTAGATAGGAATGGCAAGGAGCACAAAATTAATTAAAAGAGCCCGACCGGCCAATGAAAGCCATTTGCCTTTCCAAGAGAGAAGTCTGGAAGATAAGGAGTTTAAGAGCCCATTCCAGAGATGTGCTCTGCCATTGCCATGAAAGAGTGGAATGCCCAAATATTTGTGTGGGAGAACTCCCACAGAGAAGCCTAAAATTGCTTTGATCCTGCATTGTAATCTAGGGGCAACATTAAAGAAGAAAATTACATATTTATGAAATTTTATCACCTAACCAAAGCGGTAAGAATAAGAATCAAGAATAGAAGAAAGCCGCTTAGCTTGGGATAGATCCTTGACCAAATAGAAAGGTGTCATCCGCGAATTGTTGATGAGAAAGGGCTGGAAGGTTGGAAGTGATGTGAATGCCTTTAAGGGAACCATCATAAATAAGGTGGATTTGATGCTACGACTGAGAGCCTCAGTGACCAAAATGAAGAGAAAAGAGGAGAGTGGATCACCTTGTCTTAATCCCCGACTGCTCTGGAAGAAGCCTTCCACCGATCCATTAACCAGAATAGAGAAACGGGGAGTGCAATGCAGCTAAAAATCCAATTACAAAAATGCCTACTGAAGCCCATGGCTTGAAGAGATTTGATGAGGAACCTCCAATTGACATGATCATAGGCTTTGCTGAAGTCAGTTTCAGCATCATGCCAGCCCGGGAGGAGGCATGAAGAGTATGAATCAATTCATGGGAAATAATGATCCCATCGGTAATAGACCTACCGGGGATGAAACCACTTTGTTCTTGAGCAACCAATTTTGACAAAAGTGGACTCAATCGATTTGCAATAGCTTTGGAGATGATTTTGTAAGTCGTGTTGCAAAGGGAAATAGGTCTGAAATCATCCATTGACTCGGATTGGAGATTTTTTAGGAAACATGCAAATGAGAGTATGGTTGAGAGTTCCTAAAATCTTGCCCGTAAGCCTTGATTCCTCTACTGCTTTCCAAATGAAAACCCAACAACATCCCAAAAATCCTGGAAGAAAGAGGTGGGGAAACCGTCAGGACCAGTGCTTTATCTCTCTTCATAGAAAAACAATTTTTGAACCTCATCCATGGAGAAAGGGGAGAGAAGCAAGTCATTTTCAGAAGATGATCGAAAAGCAGAATCGATGAAAGAAGGAGGACTGCGCTCCAAGGGGGTTTGAATCACCATTCAAGAGCTTATTGAAAAAGACACTACTTCGGTTTTGATCTGAGATTGAGAGGACGCTACAGATAAATCATCCAACTTGAGAGAAGAAATGTAGTTGAAATTTCTTCTGGCTTTGACAGAAGCAAAGAAGAACTTAGTATTTTTTGCCGTCATTCAGCCATACTTCCCTAGATTTTTGACGCCAGTAAGTTTCCTCTTTTAGAAGAAGATCACCCAATTCCTTAAGAAGAGATTTTTCTTTGAGGAAATCTGCCTGAAACATCCCTTGAGCGAGAATAGAATCATTCAAAATACGGAGCTCCTGCTCAACTCTAGTTTTTCCTGAAAAATATTTTTAAAACTCAAAAATTCCAGCTTTGAAGTTTGTCTTTCAACAGAGATAGCTTTTTGGATAGTTGGAACATCCATGTCCCTTTAACGGTGAAGGAATCCCACCAGAGATTAATCAAAGGCTTAAGTGAAGGATCCTGTAACCACATATTTTTTCGAATTTGAAGGGCGAACGTCGAGGTGGCAGGTCAAAAGACAGATCAAGAGAAATAGGGAAGTGATCGGAGCAGAGAGAGGAAGAACAAAGCATTTAATGAGGAAGTTATTTTGCAGCCAAAATTCTGAAACAAGGAATCTATCGAGACACACTACCAAGGAACTGAAACCAGGCCTCCTGTTATTCCACGTGAACCAGCCCTTGCTAGGTTCCACATCGACCAATTGAGAGGAAGAAACAAAGGAGGTAAAGTCAACTTGTGAACAAGGTTGCCATTGAATACCCTCGTGCTTATCACGATCAGAGAGAGTAGCATTAAAATCGCCAGCAACGACGATCTTGGAGTTGGCAGCCGAATCAAGGACCAAATGAAGTTTAGTCCAAAGATCTCTTTTTCTGATCGGATTAGAGGACCATAGACATTGCATATGAAAAAGGACTCATCAGAATGTTTAATCTGAACTTTACACCAGATAAAGTTTGAGTCAACGAGAATGGGCTCAATAGCGCAACAACAAGATTTCCAAATTATTCCAAGACCACCCGAGGCACCAGTAGAATTAGAGAAACAACCTTCCCAACCTTTCCATCTTTGAAACCAACCATTTTTGCAGCCATCCTTAGACATCTTAGTTTCCTGAAGCAGGCAGATATCAACCGCAACATCTGTAGCATAAAGCATCTTAACAGATGTTTTGTTAGGGGCATTGAGGCCCCTAACGTTCCATGAAAAGAGGATCATTTGATCTTTAGAGAGGACTCGCCTCTCCTACTTGTTGAGGGAAAGAAGGAACGAAGTTGAAGTTGCTCCCAACTGGCAACCTCATTTTGGGAGAGTTTACTCTTATTAGGGCGACCCAGAATACTTTTCGGACCAAGATCCATGTTGAGAAGGGGGCGTTGGGAGAATCGGACAAAGCAACAAATTATCGGAAGAATGAATCTCATGAGTAGCCTCCTGTGGATCAATGGGGTCACCATCATTAGACTGGAGTAGTTCATCCTTATCATTAACCCATTTTTCCAAAGAGGTAGCGTTCCCTCCCATGCCGATGGAGATACCTTCATGGAAAAGGGACAAAATCCTAGTAGAGTCCTTAACCACTACGGTCGTTTCTTTTACTAAAGAGATGGTGTCGGGATCCAAAGTAAGGGATTCACGAACAGGGGAGGGGTCAGAAGATACCAAGCGAGTGGAATGAGGTGTAATTGCAAGAGAGGGGCGGAGGGTGAAGAGGCATGGGGGAGGGATTTTTTCCTCCATTCCTGTTTGCTAGAAGAGGTGGAATTTTTACAGAATTTACGGATGTGGCTAGGTTTTTTGCACTTAAAGCAGTTGTTAGAGACACCTTCGTACTCCACCTTTTTCTCCCAAAGCCCAGATAGGGTAGAGATGAGAATGAAATCTTGGAGCTTTTGATTGTGATCGATAGAAATGCAAATTCTAGTGAAAAGAGGAAAGGGTACCTTCCAAGGTGACATGGTCGATGCGAATGACGCATCCCAGACTGGAGCAGATTTTAGTGAGAATTGGAGTGGACCAAAACTCACTTGGCAAGTGAATAGAGTCTGACCCAAACATGAAACCCTTCAATTTCAGCTCTAGCACATCGAAATGTGGTTCCCAATCGTGAATCGCCAAGCCAGAATTAGTAAGAAGATATTCTTTCCTCGCCATGGTATCATCCTTCTGAGTGGCACTACGAAATAAAACCAGGAAGAAGCCCTTTTCAAGGAATCGAATACACAGGCCGCTACCCCACTGCGCTTCACACCAATTTTGAATGCCTTCTACCGCCAATCTTCGACCGACAAATTTTGCAAAGATTGCTCTAGAAGAGAGAAGCTTTATTTGGGCTACTAAGACGACATCATCCTCCAGGGACATGGAAATGGAGGTGGGATGGTCCTCGGGGGGACGAAGTAGCATCAGACCATTTTTTTCGTGGCCTTCCAAAGACACCGCCCGACACTAGGTGACGGGACCCAGTCGCTTCTGCAAGGCTTCCGACAGGCCCTGGCCCACGTGGGGCACCATCGCCGCAGGCGAAGCCAAGTGACCGCTAAGGGTGGAATTCAAAAATGTGACCGTTATGAATCTGCGAGGCTTCGCTTCCCTTTCGTCATCTTAGAGGGAAGGGTAGTTAAAAATTCCACGAGTCAAGTACCGAACAAAATTTTCATTAACAATGCCCCTAATTTCTCTTCTTATGAATTGATGGATTTTTGCTATGGATATGGGATTTATCTTGCACATTCTTCTAACTACTATCCTCAAGGAAATGGACAGGTAGAATCAACAAACAAAAATTTGGTGACTATTATTTGAAAGCTTGTGAATGAATCTCAAAGGAATTGGCACAAAAGGCTCTACGATGCTCTTTGGGTAGATAGAATCACACCTAAAAGAGCAATTGGGATGTCTCCTTTCCAGGTGGTGTATGGAACAAAAACTCATCTACTAGAATCGTGGAACTCACTTGACCTTGCAATTAATGAAATCTATTGAGGATTCAAATTTCACCAAGTGCCTTGGAGAAAAGAATCATGTACATGTAGAAGTTGGATGAAGACAAGTTACATGTGGTGGATAGAATTACTACACATCAACAAAAGGTGAAACAACTGTTTAATAAGAAAGCCAGATCTAGGGACTTTCAGGTTGGAGATATTGTCCTACTCTAGGACAAGAGGCGAGAACCTCGAGGAAGTCATGGTAAGTTTGATTCTCTCTGCTTGGGTCCTTTCAAAATTAGACACTTTGCTGGTGAAAATTCATTTTATTTAAGCTATATGGATGGAACCTCTCTTCCATTGCCATATAGTGGGAAATATTTGAAGTTTTTTCAGTCTTAGGTGACTAGGCAATCCTTTGTACATTTCTGTATAGTCCCTATTTTTGGTCTTTGCTTTGTGGTTCCTTGTTGTCTTGTGTGTGTGTCTTTTGTATTGCCCCATTTTTGACTCTATTGCCCAATGGTTTTGTAATGGTCTTTCCCAGAGATTGTAGGGTCCTTTTTCCTACCTTGTTCTCTTTAGTTCAACTCATTTCATCCCGGTAAGAGCAACGTGTTGTCACCTTCCCAAAAATGTGTGTATTTTTAGCCTTATTCTTCAAAAAAATTGGTAAGATGTCTTTTACAAGGTCTTTGTTTACCTTTGTGAAGGTCTGAGAGGGAAGAAATAATTTCCAATAGTTAGTCATTTCCTAAAATTTTGAGTTTTGGGATTTTTTTTTGTTTTGTAGGTATTTCGGGTTTTGGTGTCCCTCATGTCCCATGTTCCATTAGGCTCCCATCCGTCAATTCCTCGACTTCCCTGCATTGAGCTATCTTTCCTTTGTGTTGCGGGTGTTTCAACCTTGCGGTAAACTCGTGTCCCAATGTCCCATGGACCTCCAAAGGCCGTCACTCCTGATTTACCCGATTTCCACTTCCCACTAGTCTTGTGCGGAAGTTTCGGTCCTTCATGTTCCAAATGTCCCGAATGCTCATGGACCTCTGTTTCACTTTTCCCACTGTGGGAATTTTAGGTGTTCGTGTCCCTCATGTCCCACATAAACTTGGGCCTCATGTGTTACCTTCTTCCGTCATGCCCGCACTATATGGGAAGTCGGTCTGCCTACAATGTTTCCAAAATATCCCAAGTCATTAAATGCCCTCATTAATTAATTCTTGCCAACCTTCCTCTAACGGGGTTATATAAATAGATGGGTTGTTCACTCTTCACCGTCACAGTCTTAACCTAAGCTTTACACACCCTCTTCTAAGGTTTTAGCCGTAGTATAGGACATCCTCCGCCATTTTCAAAATTTTGAAGTGTTTTCTGATCCAGTGAAGGTTGTCATTCTTTCAATAATCGAAGGTTGGATTTCTATAGCCCTCTATGTGTTTTTCAAGGATAATTCTACCCCATGCCCTACCATATTTCTTGAAGTGGATAACTTCTCATCTCTGTTCCTTGGCCCTCTGTCATCATTATGAAGGTTCATTATAAGGGCCATGAACATCTTTCATCCCTTGAAACCTCTGTACCTAATATAGGGGACACGGATGTACAACACTTGGATTTCAATGATTTTTGGGCACGAATCAATGATGTAAACCCACAGCCTATGGCACAACACATCAAATATTGTGGAATAACACATGCAGGAGGGTTCCCAGTCTCAATTCAATGCGCGGACACAATTTTGGCATGTGCTTCTCACTTCGATCCTAATACAAGTGAAATCACCGACTCCCAAGGACATGTCATTGCCAAATTGGATGCGGGGTGTATAAGGGATGCCTTTAGAATTCCAATTTTGAAGATGCCAATGTCCTTTCCATGGCACAAGCTCGAACTTGTTTGATCAAGAATCTGATAAATATAAGAACATGGTAGCCAAATCCTAGTTTAAGGTCCCAAAGAAAGGAGCTTCTAGATTGCCCAAAGCCATGTATCAAAGTGATTTTAAAGAAGATCTCTCTGACATCATCATTATCTTATCCAGGATAATGGGGCTCCCCTGTAAGCAATGAATTTCATTATTGGATGTGTCCTTTCATCAACATCATATGTGAGGGAAAACAAAATTTGGACTAGGGAGAAATCATTTGTGCTAACCTGACTGAACAGTTGGCTAATGTACATAGGACTCATGATTTCTACATGACTTCTTATCTAATGTACACTGTTGGAGCATACAGGGAATGGTTGGGTCTTTCTCCAGATGAAGATAAAAATAATGCTCTAGTGTATGAATACTACAAAAAGTTGACCCTAAAGAACAACAATCATCATTTTAGGAGGGTCAATGATGCTTTCACAATGTACATAGTTAGGCTCTTGGAGGGTGATACAACTAGAAGATTCTCTGATGAGGCCATGCAGTTAATATCCATTTATGGCAGTTATTATATTCAATTCAGAAAATTCTCCTATATTAGGTTGGCATGCTTTGAGGACTCTCCATACAAGCTTCCTATGTACTATAATGACAAGATTGCCTTGGTAGAGATTTGCAGCAGCTAGATAAGTTGCACAGAACCTGCAAGGATAAGAAGATAGGAGGCATACATTTCCCAATCATTCTTGGCAATTATACTTGTAGGACTGCTTTAGATGCTTAGAATATTGAGAGGACAAAGTGGCTTCTTTCAATTTCCATTTCTTTCAGTAAAAGGTCATGTTTGATATCAAGGGTTTCATTGACAACAATGTAAGAATGGCTTTCCATCACCTTCCTGATGTGGAGGACTACTGGGTAGATTGCTCAGACAATTATGAAGCAAGGAGAAGATTTTATGGTCACCTTTCTTTGCAACAAATCAAATATTTTGGCATCTATAAGGTACCTGATGAGCTATAGGATGATAATGAAGAGCTACAATCTCTTGAGTTTGATAGAATCAGGCATACTCCTCTGGAAACTATTGATTGGTTTGAGAAGGAAAAGGAAAACTTGCAAGAGATCATAAATCCAGTCATAGTCAGAACTAAGGTTTGGTTCGATAAGAGAATGAAATATTACAGAAGCAACAGAGTTACATCCCCTTCTCAGGAAGCTTCCTCATCTCAGAGAGAGGCCTCTACTCCTACACCTGGGATATCAACTTAGACTGCCTCTTCCCCTCCTGGAGTTTCAACCTTGGTATATACTAAAAAGAGGGAAATTGAGAAGATGGAAAGGGTGCAAGAGGCAGCTGAAGAGGAGGGTAAGCTCTTATCTCCTCCAAAGGAATTTAAACATCTCACCATGACGAAGCATTTTCCAATCAAATGAAACAAGCCAAGCAAGCGTAGGGATGAAAAATTGCCTATAACACTGTGTTTTTCACCATTGAATGGAAGAACCAGAAGCTAAATAGAAGATATCTAGACAATGCATGACATTGTGGATATTGGTCTCTTCCTCAATGAGAGTAAGGAAAGAATCATTTACAAAGTGGCCATTAAGCAATTGAAGAACTGTTTCGCGAAGGCGCGTAATCCCACGAGCGAGTGCCCTTAAGATTTGGCTTGGTCAGAAGATTTCAAAAACCTTTGGAAACTAGCACGTAAAGTGCAGGTGCTAGTGGGCAACATTAGTGAATAGAGCGGAATAAGCCGAAAGGATCATAACAATGGCCATTAATGGTGATCGTGGTAGAGGCATTGGAAAAAATAATATAAATAGATTGAATGAAGATGGGGCGAAATCCAAGGGCTTGAAGCATGACAAGAATAAATGGCCATTCATTTTGATCATAGGCTTTCTCATATTTGATTTTAATGAACATAACATATTGATTGGATCTGCGAGCCCATTCCATTCCTTCCCAAATAGAAATGATGTTGTCAAGGATGTGGTGCACCTGAATGAAACCGGTTTTCTTCAATTTGGATTAAAACATGAAGGATATGACATAATCGAATAGCTAAAGCCTTGGCAATTATCTTGTATGAGACATTAAGCAAGGTAATAGGCCGCCAACTAGTAATTTACTGGGATCTCCTAGTTTGGGGATGAATTTGATGTTCCTTTATTGATATGTACACCCAATGATTGGTTCTGAAAGCCTTCAAGATAAACCTGATGAAGGTTGGGGCCAACAGTATCCCAAAGCGACTTGTAAAACTCACATGGGAAACCATCGCACCTGGGGCCTTGTCATTAGCCATTTGCATGGCCACTTCATGAAGGTCATCAATGGTGAGCATGTGGTCGCAAGCCACCTTCTGAGCAAGAGAGAGTTTGCATGACACCGTAACCAAACATTGGTCAAGGGCGGTTTATCACTCTTCAAAAGGAGGTTGAGCTTGAAACACTAGCTTATAATGCCAGACAAAAGCCTGAAGCATGAGTTAGTTATCGGTAACCTGAATTCCACCATCATTGATAGCCCGAATTTGTCGAGAGGGCTTTTTGGATTTGAGGGAGAGAAATTTTTTTAAAAACCTTATCCCCAACTTTAAGCCACTACATGCGAGCACAAATTTGAGCTCCCGAGCATTGTAATTATCTGTAATTTGAATGTTTTGGTGAATTTATACCACTTGAAGTTGTAAAACTTCTTCACAAAGGATTTCCTATAGCGCCACCACCACCACTGCTCGGCTAAGAGCGGAGGTGGTAGCAAGTATGAGTGGCACCGAATTTTAGCCAACTAGGACATAGATTTACGAGAAATCTTATCGTTCAAGTCATGGTATCCTCCCACCATTATGTCCAGCTGACATGCATAGGTAGATGAAAGTGTTCACTATGATTTTGTTGAGGGACAAATTCCATACCCTCTTGATGTGGTTAAGAGTGAGCCCATGTTCCATTAAGGCAAGTATTGAGAAAAAAATTACCTTTATGACAAAAAGGTGCTTATCATGCCAAATGATATAGAATCGAATGGGGGAATGATCTGAAAGGACAAAGTCAGGCATGACCTCTACATGTAGGGAATAAATGTTGTCAAAATAAAAAAATCTTGAGTTGACAACATAGCTCTATTTGAGAACCCAATCCGATCCTCCTTGGAGATTAGACCAAGTGAACCATGCTTTAGAGGTGGGAGTGCGAGAGGCATTAGGGTCATAAAACCCAAACTTATTGTGCATGAAAAACCACACCTCTCTTTCGCCAGTTGTCCATTGCATTGGAAAGTGCCTGCACTTATCGGTGGGTAGCTCAACCATATTAAAATCACCACTTATGACCCAATATGCATCAAGAATTATGCAAGTTATCCACCACCAAAGATCGGCCCTTTCACCGCATCATTAGAGGCATAAATATTAATAAGGCCAAAAGGGCGGTCGTCAATATTAAATAAGACCCATATGGCACGATTGGTGGGGTCGACACCATGATCCATCAAAAGGGCCGCCATTTGGGAGAAAAAAGGGAAATTAAACCCCCACGCCCCCTCATGATTACTATAGAATGTCAGGTTGTCAGGCCAGATGGATTTACAAACCATCTCTAATTGAAAACATGTAATTTTCACTTCTTACAAAAACAACACATCTAAATTGGCAATTTTACTGAGCATCACGAACAATATACTTGCGATTGGATTCTGTGAGACCCCACACATTCCAAGATAGGAAATTCATGGAAAACGGTGGTCAAGGGCCATACCATCCATATCCAAGCCATCTAAAGCATTGAATTGGTTCTGTAGGAACTAAGCATTGCTATGCTTTAGGAAATCCTACAGTTCAATTTTTTTTTACCCAACATATTCAATGTTATACTTCTCGTGAGTCCACTCTACGTGTTAGGCTATGATCCCGAGAGTGGTGAGAAGGAATTTGGACCCTTTTGGATGGGCCTTGTGAACCATTGGTTAAAAGTAGTAGCGAATATGGGAGAATATAGACTTTGTGAAAGAGATTTATCTGGTCCATGAGAACCGAGGTAGCCTTGGGCATCTTTGGATAAATTAGGTAATCGATTTAACAAGTTAGCAACGAAAGTTGGTTCCTTAATTCATGGGCTACGGGGTTGTTCCTTAACAACTAACTCGCATGGGCCATTTGAACCAGAAGCCTTAGATTGCGTTGGCTTATTCTTATTTTTTCAACCGCCACCTATTTTCCATCCCTCCTCCTAAGGGGGTTTAGCCACTTCTGGAGCCACCTGGTTGCTGAGCAATTGCGAGGGACATAGAGAGGGTAGTCCTTGATCTTGTGATCAGAGGCCTGGCATCGAAGCAAGTGTTAGGCAGATTGATATATAAGATACGCTGGGAATAACAAATGTCTCCCATCTTCTATTCCACAAACTCTTTCAATTCTTGGGAGAGATCCACTTCAAACAAACACGCTTCTGCGGATGAGCGTTGTAAAAATGTTGAGGTTCTATACATACCACTTGGCCAATAAGAGGCAATTTGATGCAAAAATGAACGCAGGGTAGGGAAGGCCAAGAAATTCCACCCAAACTGGCACTTTAAGTGCAGCATAATCAGAGACCACAAAGTCTTTGGTCCATGGAGAAAGGACCAATAAAGAGTTTCAAACATACCAAGTGGCTGAATGGGTCAAAATGGTTGGGACATTAGATGGGTCACAGAAGTGAAAAAGGAAAAATCCTTTGGTCATATTTTTACGCTCTCGAGCCGGATGCCATGGGTGGCCTAGGCTGTGTTTACCCATGATTTGAGCATGCTTTCAGAGGGGATGCGACCCACAAAATACCCAATGAGACAGAACTATTCTAACCATTGGCATGCAACATTAAACTCAGGAATAGGTAAAACAACATTAGGGGAGATTCATTACCTCGTGGAAAACCTTTGGGATGAACTTCCGAGGATGTTTCGGTGGTGGTGCCATTGTTCAAAGCTCCACTATCTCTAGCTTTGGTTTTAACAATCAGGCTTGAGGTGAAAGTGTTCATTATATAGGGGCACCCAAAGGGCGAGAAACCCTAAAAAATTGATGGAATTACTATCTTGCAGTGCCCAAAGAGGCCTCGGCATGATAAGTGCGTGTGGAGGAAACCCTAGTAGAGTCAACTCCAGTTCATCTTCAATCAATAAATGAATCTCAAAAGCAAGGTTTGATTTTTACCGATTTTCCAAAACCCATTAAAACATAAAAATTAGGGCATACAATCGGATAGGGTAGGAGTTATAGGTAGCGAGAAAATAAGGTAGAGGGTTATGCAAATCTAGTCAAGATTTATTAAATGCAATATTTAAGGAGAAATTATTTTCACTTGAGAACTAATTCACGTCGTCTTTGGTGTGAGATAGGAAAATGGAAAAGACTTAAAGAGGTATGGGAAGAGAGAATACGTGTCTTTTGTACATTTGGTGCAGTGGAGTCAGAGAAATATTTCATGTTGGAGTGTAATGTTTATAATGACATTAAGGTTCAGTTTGTTAGCATGGTGGCTACTGCATCCTTTCAAGATATTTTCAATGAGAATATGGTTGAAAAAACAAGGAGCTGATTATCAAACTCACCAACAGGAGATTTGAATGCAACAAAGATCTTTAGCAAGATCTGTTGTCCCATAGGTTGTCTTTGGTAGCCTTGTGGATGTTAAAATATCTTCTTCTTATTTTCCACTCACCCACAACTCATATCTTACCTTAAAAAGGATTGTAGTCCAATTTTGCACTCACGCACAATTTTTATTTCTTCATAAAAATGGTTGTAGTCTAGGAAGACGACTTGTTAAATAATCCACTAGATACAAATCTCTTTAGATATTTAACTCGAAGAGTCAAATGATAGGGACCAAGATTGTTCCTTGGGTGACTTTGATAGATTAGATGTCCCTTAGTTGTTGATGCTTAGCCAAAGGAAGGTTTCAATATAGATATATGCACTTACTCAACAAATGCAATTCGTTGTATGTATACTCCATAAAAACGTGGGGCAAAGATGCGGATATCATTGGTTTTCCATCAAAAATATTTCTTCGTAATATTTTATTCTCCTAAAAAATATATTATACAAAATGTGTTATTTAATTTTATACAATTTATTAATCAAGAAATTTAGTTTAAACTAGTACAAAATTCATATATAAGAAAAACATAGATATCAATTTTTTTGGTTATTGTAGACACCAAAATTCAATAATTAGGTACTTGACAATATTGATTTATCTTATATCCCTTAATCGTGATTTACGCATGCAAGTAAATCTTAAATGCATTATCCCACTCTCTTCTAAAAGAGAGTGAAAATGCTTCATATTCTCCTACTCTACCGCTCAAACACTTAAAGAATTGATCTTTTTGCTTATAGACATCCTACATCTCTTATCATACTTCTTCAAATTTCCACTTACAACATTCTACCTCCTAGATGTTTACACCCTAATTAATTTTTAAGTGTTGTAAATGTACATCAATATCAAGGATATGATGTTTTGCAACATGTGTAGACTATTCTAATCTAATTAACTTCCAACATCAATTATGCATGACTAGAATAATGCATTCAAACTTGAAATGTTTTAAACAATTAATAAACAATAAGTAACTTGATCAAAACACAAGAGGAGAGATAAACTTAGATGTTCATGATGATTCGGGAATTATGTGGGTGTGCAGGATAGTGGAACAAGAAGATTTGGAGCTATAGATTATGCACTTGAGATTTTGGGATTGGAAACTAAGCACGTACTTTTATAAGTTATAGAACATAAGTTATACAATTTTGGACCTTGAGATAGTTTGGTTTTGTGACTTCATGTGTGCTTCATTTTCCTAGAACCGATGCCCCTTGTATATTGTTATTTCTCATACAAGTTCGAGATGATCTGTGATGACCTCCAACAAAGTAGAAACCCTATCAACTTACGAGAACTCTTCATCAAAAAATTAGTAAACAATCTGAGAAAAATATGTGTGTGTGTGTGTGTGTGTTTAAGGCTCGACCACCCTTGGCATTAAAAATCTCGGTAGTTGAACTAATCCAAGTGTTGCACTACATATCCTCATTACAGAAATCAAGTCTCATGTAGTTCTACTAGATGTTTAATCAAGTGTGTATAGTTAACCAATCCCCTAGGGGTGCCTTCGTGTCTCTTGACACCAAGATAACAACCTAGTTGTGTAGTATATAATGTACCCATCATGGTAATAGTGATATATGGTGTGCTTTAGATATGTGACCTAAACCTTTGTTGATTGAAATCCTTATGCAATGCTTGGAATGAATTTGCTCTTGTTAAGACATGGCTCTATGATCATTGCATACTTGTAGATGGATGAAGTTAGACTCTTTGACCTGATTCAAAGTGCTTCGAGACCTATAGTAGGGACTACCCTTGATGATGTGCGAGTTGATTTGAGTAGATTTCAGAACCCTTTGAGTGCTTTTGGAATGATGTTTGCAATAGGATCTTATAAGAATGTCGGTGGGTTACAAAGTGATAATGGATTTCTTATATATCCCTTTATAGATGAGATATTATAATAAGGATGACCTTAGAAAGCTGAAACAATCCAAAAATGGTTTGAAATTGAAAACAGAGTCGGTGATTATGAAGGGGCGGGACCATACAAGTTGGCCAAGACTGAATCCTACATCCCAACCCTTCCATATGGTTTTGGACCAGACATAGAAACATCAAGAATGAAAGTTTTGTCATGAATATCAGATGTTTTATGTTGCTTTAATGAAATAATATTCCCATAATTAATGACAAAGCATAGTGTAAAGATAAACAAATAGTTTAATGGCTAGTGAGATGAGGAAATTAGATTATGAATGTGATCATTTGTCTTAACAAGGATACAAGGTCAAACTTGGCATTACATAAGGACAAGTTACCAAATTTTATTGTCTACATTTTCCCCTTTAAGTGTGTAATTGAAAATTGCATGTTTAAAGGAAAACATACCTGAGTGTGCATACACATTTTTCCTTTTCTCGAAAGGACTTCGTGATGTGTTGGTATTGGCATGCTCCATGATGAAACCTAAAACACAAAGTGTAAATGTCTATAATAGAAACTAAAATTTAACTCAAAATATAGATAATGCTTGTAAATTTTGAACATTACAAAAAGTACGCAAAGGAGATGTAAAACATAGAAGGAAAAAACATGTTCGTCTTGCAGAGAGGAGGAGCTCACATTGTTGTCATGCCTTAGAGAGTTGGAATTCACTTGTGAAGATGTTGGAGGATCGGGGGTGGCCAATCCCCAATGTTATTTCATATGAGATATTAGAGAGGAGGAAGGATTAGACTACAAAGAACCCATGTGCTTTGATGCCTTCCCCATTTGAGAATTTGATGAGAGAGAACGAAAGATTAGTCCACGAAGCTTGTAATTTTTCTTCGACGTTTTTCTTATTTACAAATATGGTGAGAGAAGAGGAAATATCAGTCTATGAAGCTCACAATGTTTCTTAGTTGTTTTCCACTAAACCTACTGAGACCACACTATGCAGATGGATCTATGTTTGGTAAGACATTAGTTTATAGTAATTTTACATTATAAGTGTGAGTTATTGTTTACCATAGTTAATTGGGTAATTAATGTGTAGTAATTTGTTATGTGGTTACTTAGTTTAAAACCATAATTTTGTTTTGTATTCAAGTATGGTTTTTGGGTTACATTTTTAGTTGGGTTGGTGTACCCATAAAATCAATCTATTCTATTTTTCAATACCTATAAGTATTGTAGCACATGGAAGCCTTGTAATCTGAATGATTTTCCTAATCAATAATATTCTCAACATGCTTCCTCCTATTTCTCCCACATCATTTGGTATCAAAGCAGGGGCCTCCACAAGATGGTGGAGTGTAGGAGAAGTTTGTAGAAGAATAGGAGCGAGAAGAGGAAGTTTGGGCAATAAAGAGGATCCATAAGAGCCCTTTGCCTCTTCCTTCATTCCCAACCACACACACTCCACATATATCTTCATGAGCTTTACAAATCATTGTGCAAGCAGATTTTCATTTTTACTGTGCACAGGGCAAGGAGGAGTCACCGAGGCATTGCCTCTTGCACTATGAAGTCATCGCAGAAAAATCAAGAAAATAAATATATATATATATATATATATATATATATATATATATATATATTTCCCCATTAGAGGTTTTATCACCAAAATTGGTGAAAGGCTCCGTATTTAGAAGCACATCCATATTTAGAGGCACATCGGATATGTTTGACTAGATCTTAGTGTGGGTGTGTTGCATAGTGAAGCGGTTGGGCTCTCTGGCGAGTTGGTTGGCTCATTGGCGAGGTTGGGCTCTTCATATTGTAGACCAAGCTGCTGGCAAAGGAAGTGATTTGGGTGAGTTTGCATCGACAAGGAGTGAGATGATAGGTTCAGCTCTGGTGAGGTAGAGTCACAAATCATGTTCGGTTCATCTCCTATGCACTCCAATCTCTATAGAACACATCGAGGACAAGTGGACAAATCCATTCCATGTCTAATCATATCGTTCACTCAAACTAAACCACATACGAGCTCTAAGTGATCCATTCACTCAAACCTTGCAAACGTTGAAGTGATACATGCCCTCCTCGTGACGAGCTCTTAAAATGAGCTACGAAAAAAACATAAAGAGTGAAAACAACTCCAAGCAAAGCTAAGTCAAATTCTATCATGAACCCTAACTCACCGAGCTAAGAGAATAGTGGAACAGACGTGTGTAGGAAAGCGAGGAATCGGGACTTAGTTGTTTTTAGTATGGGGATAAATATGGACATGGGAGTACCACAACAATATGAAGACAAGAGCACGAAAGGCTATTATTAGATCTATTTTGAGGATGCATAGGTGGTGAAGGGAAAGTCCCCACCCCTATAAATATGTATTGATTTGCATGGTTTTACTTAGGGATCCATGTTTTAGTAGAGTTATGTTGTGGATTTATGAGCGCACGTAACTTATGGTGACATTATTATGTATGTATGAAGCTTTTGTGTTTTACAACAATTAATATAATGGATCTTTGTGGTTGGATATTGATTGATTGACATAACTGAGCATGGATCTTGTATGGTAAATTTGATTATGGTTCTTGTTTAATTACTCATGCATAATAGTTGAGATCTAGATCTAGTTTATGTTATGCAATATACTTGATTATTTGTTATGGATATGGAATATTTGTATGATCATCATGCTAACTCCTTGACAAAGCTTCCATAAAAGAGGGACTTGGTACCCTTACGTGCTTTAGGTGAGTGCTCAGTTTTTGGCTGAGTGATGTGCCAAGCGCACCTTGGTTTTGTGGGTAAAATAAGACTACATTTTGGTTCCATTTTTTGGGACCTCTTTTTAGTTGTTTTCCAGGATGTTGCATGATGAAGATGTACCGGTTGACTTTGGCCAATATTGAAGAGTGGTTAGACAATTTAGAGGAAGAGTATGCTCACAGATTTAGCACTGGACCTGATTTTAATGCACGTGCGCATGGGTTGAATAGAATTTGTATCATGAGCTCTATGAGACATTTTTTCATATTTCCCATAGAGTTGTATGAGTGGTTGGTTTCTTATGCATCAAAGAGAAATTGGAGGTTTTGAACACTTGTTTGGATGCAAGAAGAATTCTAGGCTTTGCATGATGTTGATTTGACTTGGACACGTGTTGTAGATCATTGGTGGAGTGGTGTTTGAATAGCTATATTTTGGAGTACGTAGTTTTCTACTTATTCCTATCTAGAGGTTGTTGAGTTCTAGTTCTTGTGCAGAACCTAGAGGATTGTATTTTGTGGTATCCTTTAGTGATTAAGATCTTGATTGTGACCCTAGATTTGGAACAAGTGTCCTATGGCTAGCTAAACCCCACCACATGGGGGTAGGTAGGTGTGGTGAAAGATGATGGACCTAGTGGCGAAAAAAGAGAGAAGAAAGGTGGATTAAGTTTAATGAGGTGTGTGAGAGGGATTTGGAGAAGCAAGTGTGAATTTGTGAAATGAATGGCATTGTGGAGAGAGATGGCTCGTGAAGGATTTGGAGCTCACGTAGAGGATGTGGAGTGAGCATCATGGAACTCCCCCATTTGGGTAAGCATGGTAAAGAGAACCCTCTTCGACCTTAGATGAGAATGCACATTTGATGGAAACTAAAAGGACCATGGTGCACATTTGATCCCTCTAGTGACCTAGCCCTTGTGCTTGGTTTTCCAGTTTCTACGAATCATTAGTAAGTAAGCAAGTAGTGTGGGGTAGAGTAGTGACATATAGATTTAATTTTCAATCAAGTTTAGGAGTTAATTAGGTAGCTTATTCATCTATGGTGACACAATCATCATTGTGTTATTTGGAGGTTTGGTTGAGGTATATTTTTTGGCGCATCATCATCGACACGAACATGGGGTGCATAGAATGTTGGTATTACATTCTGGAAGTAGTACAACTTCACAGACTATGGGAGTTTAGTTTAGCACAAATTGTTGGAACACAAGGTAGTGCATCCTTGGTCCATTTCCCTTTTATAGAGGAGGAGGAGGATTAGGTGGTTTGGGATCTAGTGGATTTGGTGGTTTTGGAGGTGGAGGAAACACAAGAGGTAATACTAGGTTCTGGATCTGGTGGGCATGGTCCGCACCAACCCCAACAAGTCTATTTAGAGATGTCTCTTCATCTCCCAAGAATACAAAGGAATTGAAGATGTAGCTTGAGCATGTGCATATGTGTGAAATAATATGGTGCATGAAAGGGATTACAACTCTAGATCGTAAGGAAAGCTAGTTTGTAACTACTTTGCAAGGTGCACACATAGTTGGTACATGAAATATGATCCATGAACCAGACTTGTGTAGACTATACTGCATGTTGTGATGCTTTCTTGGTAGAGTTCCATATACTTGAGTTTGAGAAGAAGAGCATCATCGTGCTTTAAAGGACATCAAATAAGGCATGGATGAGAGTGTTAGGGAGTATGATGCATGATTTAAAACTTTTTATCAAAGTTATCTTATGACATTCACCCAAGTCAACATGCTTAATGGTTTTTGGAGGTTTGATCACCTTTTAGAAGGGCGCTCTCACACAAGACTTATAGATCCATGTGAGGCTTTGAGGCAAGCTCTCATGTTGAGGTAGTTGGGAGTGTAGACACTAGAGTTAGCCCATTTTGGAAGCTCAGATTGCATCTATGGAAAAATAGTTAGAAAATTTTCAGCTAATTCAACTCATGAGACACACAAGTGGTATTTGGTGTGCACGATTGTAAGTAGAAGGACATACTAAGGATAATTGTCCTCATAAATCGGTGTGTGCCATGTTGTTGGACTATGAGATCTATCACTTGGATCATGATTCAAGTAGGTGCCCATTATTGCAAATGCATGATAAGGAAGAAATGTGTCTCTGTTACTGCAAGATTTACAGGTCTACCACTCATGATATGAGAAGAATTATAGGTTGATTGATCAGATTCATGATGTCATTGATATTGGTGTACATAGACTAGTGTTGCAAATAATTCTAAGGAACAAGGTGAGCATCATGATCATAATCACAATGAAGGGTGCTCTAATGGAGGCCGAGGTAGAGGTCGAGGTTACCATGGAGGATTTAGAGGCCGAGGTCACGGTGGTGGAAGAAGTGAATTTCCCCATGGGAACATGTTATACATGTGGATCCCTTGATCATTATAGGCATGAATGCCCTCATAATATTATTTGTTCTTTTTTGGAAAGAACCACAATTATGAAGAATGCCTAGACTTGTATGAACACTTGAGTAAGAAGCACAAGAAGGATAAGGGTGCGGGAATGGTTAGAGTATAACACATTGTGGAAGATCAGTGGATGTTGAAGTTAGCATGATCCTGAGATGGTACCTATGTTAGTCACTACATGCATGCTTGAGGTTTGCGCGTGCGAGGAAGTTCAAAATAAGCCTATTATTACAAAGGAGGAGGTATTACATGCAAAGTATCCAGACCCTACTCATCAGAAGGAAGTTTATCAAGAAACCATGGAGGTTATTAGAAATTTGTAGGGTGAGATACAATGCTTGAAAAGGAGTAGTCATGGAAGTTGGAGTAGGAAAAAGTAGTTGAGCTTCCTTAGAAGGATGTTGATGATTTAAAGGAGGTTTGTAAGATGTTGTGACAAGAAACATCATTCCTTTATTGGGGAATGGTTAAGGGGAAGATGTCACGTGCTTGGAGTTGAGCGAGAGACAGATTTTACATGCTAACTTACCTCCTCATAGTCTGGATTATGACAAAGAGATCACTCTGAATGCAGTTGTTGATGATGGATTTTGAGTAACATTTTGATTGATATAGGTGCAGAAGTGAATGTACTCACTTTGGATGCATGGAATAGATGGGGAGGCCACCATTACAACCATCTTCAAATGTGTTGTTTATGGAAAAATAGGACTAAGCCACACCCATTGGAGTCTTGAAGGATGCTATTATTACTATACAAGGGGCCAAGTTTACTAGGGACTTTGAGGTCTTGGTGCTTACTTGTAGAGGTAGACAATTTTCCAACATTACTTGGGTGCCCTTGGTGTTATGTGAATAATGTTGATCTATGCTTTAATAAAGGATACATCAAGTTTTGAGAACAAGGAAAGTGCATGTCATCATTCCTTTAATGGATGGAAAAGATGCACCTTATGTAGAACCTTTGAGTGAAGAGGATTTGAACAAAATTTATGTGCGCACCATTAGAGATCTAAAGTACTTGAGCCATCAAAGGAAGGAGTTATTCAATGGGATGATGCACAATCTATGAGTGATACTACAAGTGTTGCATGTGATAACTGGGCACATGGGACTTATGAAATGGTTGGTGCATGAGATGAAAAGTGCAGTTACATGTGCATAAGTTGACCACGCATTGTGTTAGGCATTTGGGAAGTAACCAGGTACCAAGGTACATTGGTGAAGGAAATCTTGAAGTGTTTTGTGCTGCTATGGAAGTTTAGTGGACAAATCAAGTGGAAAGAAGGAATATGTTGGTGTATACCTTGCATGGGACAACAACATGTGCTGGTGGATGGTTCACAGAGATGGTATTTTAGAGTGGCGAGAAGTGAGAATCACCTTCTCTACTAGATTTCTTCAGAGCAATGTGCCTACCAAGACATGTGAATTTCATGGGAAGGATGCTCAACACCATGTTTAGTGTGAGAGACTCTGGATAGAGGGGCAAGAGGCCTTACCACCTTCACTATGGGTGCACAAGTTCTACTACACCTTGTGAGGTTGTGCGTGCATGCATGGTATGTTTATGCGAGTTGAATAGAGAAACATGAAATTGGAAAGAACTGACTACAGGTATGATTCAGACCTTTGACTATTTTTCCACTAAACCTCCAGTGAATGAGGCATTATAGGTTATGAAGTGCTTGATTTTGGGAGATAGTGCAAAGGTTGAGGAACTTATTCAAGAGTTACTAGGTGAGTCAGATCTGGAGGCACGCTTTGAAGAAGAAGAGACAGATGAGAACAACTTGGGTGCATGCCTACCTAGAAAAAGAAAAAGGTAAGATGGTCTATGTAATTGATGATGAAGAAGTGGAGAATCTAGATGTTGAGCACACTGAGGGTATGTGTGAGGTCTTAGATAGTGCAGATGAGAAGGCATGCACATATCATGAGCCTATGAAAATGAAAGAAGGTCAACATTGGGACAGATGTTGAACCTAAGGAGGCCATCATTGGTGATTATTGGTCTAACTCAGAGGTTGCTAAGATAATTGAGTTGTTCATGTGACTTCAGGACTTATTTCCTAGAGGCTATCATGAGTTGAAAGGGGTACATCACTCTTTGGGTGAGATGAGATCAAGTTAAAGGAAGGTGTGTGCCTAGTTAGGAAGAGGCCTTACAAGATGAATCCTAATCTTGTGTGTCAAGGTAAAGGAAGAAATTGATAAGATGTTGAATTTTGGAATCATTGAGCCCATTGAGGAGTCAGAGTGGGTTATCCCTATGGTGATAAGTATAAAGAAAGATGGAAGAATAAGAATTTGTGTGGATTATAGGGAGTTGAATGTTGCATGTGTAATAGATCCCTTTCCCACACCTTTTACTGAAGAGATTTGGAAGGCATTGTAGGGTGTGAGATCTACTCCTTCACTGATGGATTTTTTGGATATCATCAGTAAGGATAGCTAAAGAGGATCAAGAGAAGACAACTTTCACCATTGAAGTGGGGAATTTTTGCATACACAAGTTATGCCTTTTGGATTGAAGAACATGCTCCTGTAGTCTTTTCGTGCATATGTGTCAAGCATTCAGGACTTTATTCATAAGTTTTTATAGGTTTACTTGGATGATTGGATAGTTTATGGGCTAGTGAAAGATCATTGTGATAATTTAAGACTTATGTTTGAGAGGTGCGCGATAGTTGAGCATCTCCTTAAACATTAAGAAGTGCATTTTTGCTACACCTTTTGGGACTTTTTTAGGACACATTATTTGTAAAGAAGGCTTGTTGGTAGATCCTGCTAAGGTTGTTGTTATTTTGGGCTTAGAGGAACCTACTAACTAGAGTGAGGTGTGGATTCTTGGGGCACAGGATATTATAGAAGTTTATCAAAGGTTATGCTAAGATTTTGCCCTTAGAAGAATTATTAAAGAGTAAAGGAAAGTTCCATTGGGGTGAAGCGCAACAACACGTGTTTGAGACATTGAAGGAAAGGCTTACTACAACACCTATTTTGTGCTTTCCTTCATGGACCAAACCTTTTCATGTGCATGTGGATGCCTCTTGGCATGGCCATTGGTGTATTAGCCCATCCTAGAGAAGGTATTGTTGATCATCCTATTTTTTTGCAAGCAGAAGTTAACACTAGTTGAACAAAATTATACAACTATAGAGTGTGAGGCCTTTTCCATGATCTACATGTGTTGCATAAGTTTTGACAATACTTACTTGGAAACACCATTTATATTCTATACAGATCACATGACACTTAAGTACTTGGTGAACAAGCCCATTTTGTAGGGGCATATGTTGTTGGATTCTGTTGTTTTAGAATTTGATTTTATAGTGGTGGTTAAGCCAGGAAAGAGAAATTTGGACCAGATCATTTATCAAGGATTAATTAGGTGAGGATGCATAGAGCATTGAGGACACAATTCAGATGCACATAATTTTTTAGATTGAAGCATGTGCCCTCGACTTAGAATATATTATTTTTTTTTGCATACTTGGTGTGGCGCTTGAAGGAATGAAGAGTATAGAGAAGAAGCAACTTTCCATACAGTATCACACCTTACATGTTGATTAGTGGAGATTTATAAAAACTAGGTCGGGATGAAGTTTTGTGCTGTGTGTGCTTGAGCATGAGTGTGAAAGCTATTATGGAGGAAGCTCATGGTGGTATTGTAGGTGGACATTATGGAGATGCTACCATGTGTAAGATTTTATTAGTTGGTTTATGGTGGGAAACATTGTATAAGGATTGTAAAGAATATTGTAAGGCATGTGATCATTGTCAGTACCTTGGAAATCCTAGGCATAGAGATGAAATGCCTTTGAGGCCTATTGCTAGTGTGCAAAACCTTTTGAAAAGTGGGAAATTGACTTTGTGGGTCCTATTTCCCCACCTGTGCATAGGATGGATCACGCTACATTATAACTTGTACAGATTATCTTACAAGGTGGGAAGAAGCAGACACCTACAAAGGATTACATGACAACTATGACAACAAGGTTTTATGTGGGAAAACATTATCAACAGGTATGGATGCCCATTGAGTTTGACAAGTGATAGGGGTACTCATTTTCTTAATGAGACCATCAAGGATATTATTGGTAGAATTTATGGTGGCACACCATAAAACAACACCCTATCACCCTCAGGAAAATGGAACTACTGAGGCTTTTAACAAGATATTGGGACATACATTGACTAAGATTTGTGATGTTGGAAGGAAGGAATGGGATGATAAAGTCTTTGTTGTACTTTGGGCATACAAGAAAACTTATAAAATATTGAATAAAGCCACACCCTTTCAGTTGGTGTTTGGCATGGAGGATTTTTCCCAGTGGAATTCATGTTACCTTCTCTATATATTACACATGCAAGAGGTTTGGATGATGAGAAAGCACTTGAAGAACGTATTGATAAACTGATGCAGTTGGATGAAAGGTGTGTTATAACATGATGGAGTTAGAAGATAGAAAAAAGGCTAGAGAGAGAAGGCATGGCATGATAGACATATTAAGGATAAAAGCTTGAAGTTGGACAAGATGGTTCTTCTTTATGACTCAAATTTTTTGTGCCACCCTGGAAAGCTCAAAGTGCATTGGTTGGGATATGTATATTGTGACTTACATACTTGATTCAAGTGCTTTCTAGTTAGAGGCATTGGATGGGACATGTTGCCCTAGTTATTTCAATGGGAGTAGGATGAAGCCCTACTATAAATAAGTCTTCTTGGTGTTTGTAATAAGGTATTTCCATTAGATTATATTTCCTTTAATGCATTTCCTTTATATGTGTTTCCTTTCATCATTGTTATGCTTTGTCAATTTAGTTTAGTGTTTTGTGTAATAAGTGTGCTTGCATGCCAGAAGTTGATTACTATATATTGAATTCATATGCACAGAGGACCACACATACTTTTAGTGTGGGGTGGAGTGTATATAAGATAAATGGGTCAAGTTTGAATGTTCTCTGAAGATGGGTATGCATAGAGAAATATTGTGCAAGTGCTTGAAGTAAAGGTGTGGATAGAGAAAGATTTGCTCATGAATGAAGAAGACCACATGTATGGATGAATGGATGCACAGTGTAACGTGAGGTAGGTTGCATGGAATGAAAAACTACTTAGTGAAAGGTGCAGTGGATAGGTACTTTGGCGCATGAAGGCACATAAAAGGAGGTATGTGGGAGGAGTAGTAGGTGCGCTAGAAGGTTATGATTTGGGGCATGGAAAAATCAATGCATGGAAAAAGGAAAGAAACACAATTTAATGTTGAGTACGGTGGTAGGTGGAGAGAAATAAATGTAGAAATTTTTCAAAAGCTATAAAAGGTGGTGTTGTGAAATCATTTTTACCTTTGTGATTAAGAAGAATTGAGTGAGTTGAAGAGAAGAGCTAAGAAGAGCGAGTTGTGAAGTGTGAAGAGTTTATATATGAATTGAACTAGAGATTTTTGTTGCACGAGATTGTTTGGTGCTCCATTGGAGAAGGTGTTTGAGTGAAGCAAAGGCATGCGGGGAGGAAAATTGGTAGTTAGGGTTTGAGTTTGAGCTAGGGCACGTGGATTTGAGCTAGGCCACACATGTTTTGAGTTGTAGAGCTCAAATCAACACAAAAACACATTTTATAGTTTTATGGCACCTAAGTGAGCACTTGGAGTGGCTACAAGGGGTAGAAAGAAGAAGGAAGTCGAAGTAGAAGTTGAAGACACCCCGAGACCCATTTTTTAGAGATGTAATATCTAGAAGGGGTTTTTATGGGTCGTGATTAGGAATCACATGTTCATGTTGTAAAGTAAGTGATTATAACCATAGAACCAAAGATAACAAAGATGAATTAGATAAGTTGTTGGTAGTAAAGATAACTTGAGGAAGAAAATGATATGGCGGTATATGATGATGCAGGTGAAAAATATTGTCAAATGTAGGAGTTTTGTAACTATATGAACTTCCTTATTTTGGAAAACCTAAAAAATATATCAATGGTTGATGAGAAGAGTCCATGAGGACTTATTTTACTTTTTGTTGGGTGACGAATGAGGCTTACCATGCCCCTGATTGGGAGATTGACATGATTGAGGAGTTTGGGTACAGAATTAAAGTGACCTCACCGATAAAGGAGGAGGGATAGAAGAAAAAGAAATGCATTTGGATACATGAAGGGAGGGTGGGATGGATATCCCAAGTTACAAAAGTACCCTATTATTCAAGTAGAAAGCACACCTCTTACTAAGTTAAACAATCAAGAGAATTGGTCAGTGAACAAGGCATGGTTACACATAACAAAGAAGATGACATAAGGGGTATTTTACAATTTGGCCAATTTCATTGCTGAAACCATTATTATTGAGAGGCACCAAGGTGAGAAAATAAGTTTTGGCGTGATCCTTATATCTTGTATTTATAGAATTGGAGTGCCGATGGGCGAAAAGATAAAGATATGGCAATACCCGAGGAGAAAAGAAATCTCTTCACGAGAGATTTGAAAAGTACACATGTGATGGATCCATGAGTGGAGCTTTAAAAAAAGAAAATTATGGTATGAGTGCATTTTGTGATGCTATTTTTTTGAGATGAATGGAGAATACCCAAGGATCTTCCTTCGGTATTAGAAAAATAGGTACAATTTTTGTTTACTAACATTTTTTCATAGGGAATTTTGGAATGAAGGATGGAAAGTGGAGCCCTTGGTGTAAGCTCCCTATGCCTCTTCACTTGCACTACTTTCAAGCATTAGTACACATGTTCTCAAATGTGAAGCTTATTCAATGCAAAGTAAGGTAGATTGTGACTACCATACACTCAGAAAAACCTATGTCTACCTAAGTAAGTCTGCATATATTGAGAAATTGATTTTAGATGATATTAACATTAAGGCTATGAGTTTGGAAATTGGGAAGTTTGGGAAGCACTTGTATATATTTACCTAAGGCCAAAGTTGGAAAATGGGAAGTATGTTGAAAATGAATTCAAAGCCTAGACCACCCAAGAGGGAAACATATAAAGTGGGAACACTGCAAGATGAAGAAGAGGACACTTTCCCCTTAGTGAAGAAGAAGATGAAGAGGAGGAAGAAGAGAGAAGAACAGTGGTGGCTTGGAGCATAGAAGGAAAAGCCAACTATGTAGGAGAGAAAAAGAACATGAGGAAACCCCTCCATTGTAGAAAGAAGATGAATAGTGGGAATAGAGACAGCACTATGGAGGTATGAGATAGAGAGGGTTGAGAGAACCCATAATAAAAAGGGTGTTGAGAAGAAAAGGACTCAAGGGCATGGGACCTTCACACCCCTTGAGGAGGTCACCTAGGACTTCTCTGTGAAGAAAAACCAAAAAAGAAAAGGGCAAATACATCCCAAGGAAGGATGATGATGATGGAGAGAAATGAGGACAATCACCGAACACTCTAGTAACACCGAGGATGTAGAAGAGCCTTAGGAAGAAGAATTGAAAAAAACATGATAGAGGAGTTTGAAGGAGAGAGGAGATAGATAGTGGTACCATGGATATAAAAAGGTAGATATAGAATAAGGGTGAGCCATTGGCGTGCCTCATACTACATGAGAGTGAAGCCTAATGATGGATTAGGACATACACATCCCTAAAAGGAAGCACTCTCTGGAAAAAGAGAAGGGGAGATAAATATGAGAATCTCACAGAATTGGGTATGTTAATGACCCAACCAAGATCATACGTGTGAGGTTCCAAAGCACTTTGGAACCCAAGGACCTTTATGGTTGGGAGTTGATGGATGTAGAGATGGAGATAATGTGCACACAGAAGAAATTATCATGGAGCATGTAAAACTCATATGGATGAGCTGACTTTGATGTATGTGAAGAATCATGTGTCTCACGAGAATGAAGAAAGCACCACATTCATGCACCATGTGATTGTCAAGCCCCTATGATGTCGGATGAACAGGTGAGAAACACATTAACAAAGGTATCTATAGAGAAGTTGCACGTAGAAACATAGACAAAGCGAAACTATTTGGGCATTTTTGGATGATAAGAAGGAAAAAGATACTGAAATCAAGTGCCTAATGGAGGAGAGAAGGAAAAAGTTGAGGTGAAGGTGGACGCATTGGTAAGTATGGTGAGAACAAATTGGGGATGAAATTTTGAAGGTAAGACCACACTTGGAAGAGAAATTTCCATAAAAATTCCCATTTGTGATGCATTATTTGTGCACCCTTGTTCATATGGTGATGGAAGAAGGTACGATGCGCATGCCAAAACCAAAGGATGTTGCAGCACATGCAGAGAAGGTCAAGGAAAATATTGTGCAAAATTACAAGTTATGAATCTATATTGTAGACCTTGAAGGATGAATTGAAAAAGGTATATTTGGCCTTAAATATGTGTGTGCCCTGATGTAATAATAAAGACAAGGACTATGATAGAGAGAGGATGAGGTCCTCCTTAAGGCAATAAAGAATGAACACTTGGGCGTGAGGAGAGGCTCACATTGGTAGAAGAAAAGCATGATGTGCTTGCAGCAGCCTAGGTCCCTCACAAGGAAAGATAAAGGAGATTGGAAAAATCATCGCGTGATGGATGGATGTGATGGAAGGGATGGTCTCAAGCATGGCTAATGTTCTCAAGGTGTTATAGAATGAAGGTGAGAACATGACCTTAGATGAGATGGATGGGGTGCTTGTAGAACATCAAATAAAACTAATAAAGTGTTGAGTGATTGGAATGATTAGAAGTAGAGATCAAAGCAGAATATCCAAAATTAATTCTATCTATAGAAGTATAGAGCACCCAAGTATTCTTTCATTCTTTTTATACAATTATTCTTTCATTCCTTATTCTTTTTCATGGAGAGATAAGTTATGATTACCCATTGTCGGGGATGGAAATGAAGCAAGTGTGGGGTAATGTTGGGCTGATGAAATGTAGCCTAAGTACTAAAGGCACATAGGATTGGGCGCGTGGACATAGGGCACATGTAGTGTGTGCAATGGAAGAATAGTGGAACAAGCATGCAGGAAAGCAAGGAATTAGGACTTAGCCATTTTTAGTATGAGGCTAAATATAGACATGGAGTGCAGAGCACACAATAGTATGAAGACTTGAAGAGCACACAAAGGCTATTTTAGACAAGAGGAAGATTAAGCGCCATGCATAGTTTTTGAGCTATTAATAGGATTAGAACTGTAGTTATTATTAGATAATCTATTAATAACGAGCTTGCATGCTTTTGTAATTATCTTGTAGTGGCGCATGGCTATTCTTAGCATGTAGCCTATTTTGAGGATGCATAGGTGGTGAAGGAAAGTCCCCACTACCTATAAATATGTATTGATTTGCACGGTTTAGGGATCCATGTTTTAGTAGAGTTATGTTGTGGGTTTATGAGCACATGTAACTTATGGTGACATATGTTATGTATGTATGAAGCTTTTGTGTTTTACAACAATTAATATAATGGATCTTTGTGGATGGATATTGGATATTGGTGAATGTTCTTATATGGTTAATCTTGATTATGGTTATTTTTTAATTACTCATGCATAATAGTTTAGATCTAGATCTAGTTTATGTTATGCAATATACTTGATTATCTGTTATGGATCTGGAATATTTGTATGATCATGCTAACTCCTTGAGCAAGCTGCCATAAAAGAGGGACCTAGTACCCTTGCATGCTTCGAGTGAGTGATAAATTATGGTGAGTGATGTGTCAACGTGCCTTGGGTTATTGTGGGTAAAATAAGACTAAGGAGGCCAAGAAAAATAATACAATAGTGAATTTGTAGAGTCACTACATATACCGAAATTCAAGCCATATGAGAAATTTGAGGCTTTCCAAAGAAGATCTGCAACATTGAGGACTTTACTTCTAGCCTTGGGAGGTGATATCTCAACTAACACTCTCATTCCTATTGTTTTAAGAGCACTTCCTTCCTCATACAAGATCTTTGTGACGAAAATAAAATTAGTTTTGAAAAGCTAGTAAAGTTATTATTAACAAGAAGAATCAATGTATAACAAAGATGAAGAAGAAGAACATGCACTTTCTTCTCATCAAAAAGGGAAGAACAAATCCCAATCTTCCAATAAGTCCCAAAAATAACATCAGCAAGGGGACACACAAAATAAAAAAGTCTCTTATTTTTAGTAGAGGCCATGATTTGAAATATTGTTGACACAACCTGTACAAGAAGGGTTTGTCAAGCAATTCAAGACTCGATACTCGAAATCTCAATAGGGCAATCTAGCTACAAGCAAAGGTAGAAGAAGAGGAACTATAAGAAGAAACCATGTTAGCAAGGCAATGTTGTTGAACAAGAGGACCACTTGGATGATGAGGACCTCTTGTATACTACCCATTTCAATGAAGCAACCACATCTAAAAGCGCAAGTTGGTACGTTAATTCAATTGTCACTCAACACATGACTAGATGTAAGGACCGGTTCTACACAATAAGAGAAACACCATCTAAAAAGCATGTCTCATTAGGTGATGATTCATCTTATAGTGTTCAAGGTATTGGAAACATCTCTTTACCCCTTGGTACACGTAATTGTAGATTATCTGATGTCTTATATGTCCCTGGTTTGACAAAGAATTTTCTATCAATTAGTCAACTTCTAGATCATAATATGAAGATTGATTTTGATTGCAAAGTTGATAAGAAAGTTTGTTTGATTCGAGATAAATCCATAAGCTCTAACATCATTACACAAGCTTCAAATGTTGGATGTATGTTTCAACTTAATTTTTCCCAGCAGAGTTGATCGAGACACTTCTAGAAAAACACACTTCCTCCATACGGTTGTGGCATTAGATACTTGGCCACATCAGTTTTGGATATATTGACACAATTTGTAGGTATGATATGGTGAGAATATTATTGGGGTTAGCACATCGATTGTACATATATATTAATTAGATCTAAGCATAAAAACAATCAATATGGAAATAAATAAGAAGAAACAATACACAAGATTTAACGTGGTTCACCCGGTGTAGGCTAGGTCCACCAACAAACAACCAATTTATCATCACGGAGGAAATACATTGAAAGTTTGTAATCTTCCACACCTTCTTGGATGTCCTGTACTTTTTCTCTACAAATTTCTCTTTTTCTCTCAAAAGGAAACTTCTCTTAATTCTCAATCAAATTATACCTTATAAACCCCTGACTTTATGCTTATATATGCATCTACAATCTTAGGGCACTTTAGCTATGCAATTACAACCATTAGATTCACTTTACAACTAAAGATATATCTAATTCGCGCAACTTAATTATAATAGTCACACACAGGTAACCGATGTCGGTTAGCTTTGACCGATGCCGATTATCCCTAACCAATGTTGGTTCCTCCTTTCCTGACCAATACCGGTCCATGGGTGATCGACAATGGTTTTGCCAACCGACGCCACGATTCTTGTGTATTCCAACAAGTTTGTAAAAGCATGCAGTGAAGCAATTAAGCTCCACAACTCAACAATCTCCCACTTGGAGATAAATTGTTGCACTATACCGTATAGCTCCTTCCTCTGATCCTTTCCTTGGCCTGTTTCTCCCTCCTTAATTCTCAAACTCGAAGACCAACAAAAGTGGAGTGTAGCTCCAACTTCTCCTTTGCCAATGGCTTCGTTAGCATATCTGCAGGGTTTTCCTTTGTATGAATTTTCTCCAACTTTAGTTGCCCATCCTCAATACCTACCATATGAAGTGATATCTCAACTGAATGTGTTTCATTCTAGAATGAAACGTTGAGTTCTTTGCCAGATGAATTGCACTTTGACTATCATTGTACAATTTGTAATCCTCTTGCTCTTTTCCCAAATCTTCCATGAACCTGTTCATCCATATCATCTCCTTGCTAGCTTCTATAGCTGCAACATACTCAGCCTCTGTAGTAGACATGGCCACAACCTTCTGCAATCTAGAAATCTAGCTAATTGTTGTGCCACCTACTGTGAAAACATATCCAGTGGTGCTCCTCTTGCCATCCAAATCACCAGCCATGTTTGAATCCACATAGCCACGTAAATAAGTATTGACCCTCCATAGCATAACTACATGCCGGATGTCCCTCTCAAATACCTAAGAATCCATTGGACTATTTTCCAATGCTCTTTACTGGATTATCCATAAATCTGCTCACAACTCCCACTTGCTTGTGCAATGTCTAGTCTAGTACAAACCATAACATACATCAAGCTCCCAACTACTGAAGCATACGGAACTCGTGCCATGTACTCAACCTCCTCGTGTGATGTAGGACATTGATATTTTCTCAATTTGAAGTGTCCAACCATAGGTGTACTTACAGGTTTTGAATTTTACAAATTAAACCTTTCCAACACCTTATTGATATAATGCTCCTGAGACAAATACAACTTCATTTTCTTCCTATATCTATGTAAATTTACATGCCAAGGATTGTCTTTGCAGATCCCAAATCCTTCATTGCAAATGTGTGAGCTAGCTTTTCTTTAAGCTCACTAATGTCTTGCATACTAGATCCTACAATAAGCATATCATCCACATACAGTAAAAAAATAATATAGCTCCCATTTCCAAGCATCTTGAAATAAACACAATGGTCAAATTCACATCTCAAATAACCATGCTCATGCATGAAACTATCAAACCTCATTTACCATTGCCTTGGAGCTTGCTTGAGCTCATATAGGCTCTTTTTCAATCTACACAAAATTTTCTCCTTACCCTTAACTTCATACCCAAGTGGTGATTCATATAAATCTCTTCGTATAAATCACCATGAATAAATTTCATCTTGACATCAAGTTTCTCTAAATGAAAATCCTCTACTGCAACTAAACTCAATACAATATGAATATAAGTCATCTTAACAACAAGAGAAAAGATTTCACTAAATTTAATACTTGCTTTCTGTGTAAATCCCTTTACTACAAGCCTTGCCTTGTATCTCTTCTGTCCACCCTCTTCTTCCTTGATCATGTAAACCCACTTGTTCTGCAATTATCTTTTACCTAGCTGGAAACTTAACCAAATTCCATGTCTGGTTCTACTCTAAGGAGTCCATCTCCTCATCCATGCCATGCTCCCACTACTTGTGGGCTTTATCCTACATTGTTTCTTCAAAGCTTTTGGTTCACCACTATCAGTCAATAATAAATAAGACAAGGAAGGTGAAAATCTTTCTGGAGGTCTACTTACCCTTTGTGACCTTCTCACTGATATTTGGGGTGTCGGAGGCTCAATCTGCTCATCCTATAGATTTGTATCTACTTGACAATGGCGACGTCGGTCACCTACTATCGACACCAGTTCGGATAACCATCGCTGAGTCTATCTCTTGTAATCTTGTAGTACAGGGACCAATCTCGATCGGGGATAAACTAATGTTGGTAAAGGGTAAACTAATATTGGTTCATGTGTAAACATGTAGGTGTTAGTTTTAAATCGAGAGTTCATTTTCATCCACAAACTTCTCCACCGGTTCACCTTTAGGTACCAAAACTCAATCCTGTACATTCTCTTTTCATTCCAACCAATGTCACAACTCTTAATTATCTTAGAACCTTGTAAATCCCAAAACCAGAATCGAAATCACGAGCCATAACAAATGAAATTACATATTTTGGATTTAGTATCTAATTTCTTTCTATTTTCCTTATCAATATGCTCAAAATCTCTGAACCAAATACTCTAAGAAAAGGAAGATCTCCCTATTTTCCAGTCCAAGATTCTTCTGATATTCCACCATTCAGTGCACTTGAAGGTCCACAGTTAATCAAATAAACCGTCGTGTCTACTGCTTCCGCCCAAAATTGTAAGGGCAATCCAACATGTATCCTCATGCTTTTAGCACGTTCCATGATTGTCATGTTCATTCTCTCTGCAACACCATTCTCTTGTGGTGTTCTAGGAACCATCCTTTCTCTGCGTATTCCATTTACTAAACAATAATCATTGAAAGCCTTGTTGTAGTACTCACCACCATTGTTAGATCTAAGGCACTTTAACTTTGAATTTGATTCATTTTCCACAAGGGATTTCCATCTTTTAAAAGTTTCAAAAACATCATATTTATGATTTATACAATAAACCCATACCTTTCTTGTGGCATCATCATGAAATTACCATAGTATTGGGATCCTCCATAAGAAGCTACTGGGGATGGTCCCCACACATCTAAGTGTACAAGATCCAATTTATGCTTCTTCTTTGTTGCCCAAACTTTGAGAAATATCACTCTCTTTTTTGCTTTCCAAACATACAATTCTCATAGAAATCAATATCTACACATTTCAAATATGATAAATTACCCTTTGCCTTTAAGATCTGCATTCCTTTTTCACTCATATGGCCTAGCCGATTGTGCCACATGCTTGTATCTGAATATGAAGTAGATAAAATAGAAAAGGAATTAGTAATACAGGTAGATAAATACAATGATCCTACCTTTTTGCCTCTTGCTACAACAAGATATCCCTTGGTAACTTTCAAGATTCGGTTGTGAGTGTAACCATGCAACAGTTTCACACAATTGTCCTGCAGAAATTATATTTCTTTTGAGGCTTGGAACATGCCTCACATCTTTCAATATCCATGTATTTCCATTTTGCAATTTAAGATGAACTTCACCTCTACCAGTAATAATGCATGGTTCATCATCTCCTAAATAAACATGCCCAAAATTACCCTAGACATAATTTCTGAAATAGCCCTTATTAGGGGTTTCCTTGAAAGAAGCTCCTGAATCTAAAACTGATGACTTGATTTTATTATCCAAGGTGAGAATTAGGGAATCTTGCATTACCTCTTTTGCAACAACATTTTCCTCTTTACCTTTCTCCGGTACATTCTCTTTGTTTTCCTAAACCAATAATCCTTCTTTGCATGACCTTTCTTTCCACAATTCCAACAGATTATACCTCAACCTCTGGATTTAGATCTTTCATTCTTAGACTTTGATTTCTCATTATTTTTTCTCTTGGATCTCTCCTTTTTCCTTCCCTTGCTTTCTACATTCAAAGCATTCCTAGATGATGATTCTCATGTACTTTTCTTGTGTATTTCTTCATTCAAGATTATATTAACCACATCATCAAACTTTAAAACATTAGTAGCAAATGTTGTATTACTAACAACCATTACCAAGTTATCCCAACTATCTAGCAAATATCATAATAATAAAAGTGTTTTCACTTCATCCTTAAACGAAATACTAACTTATTTTAATTAATTTACAATAGATCAGAAATCATTCAAATGACTTGATGTAGATCCTCCTTCTTGCATCTTTAAATTAAACAATTTTTTCATCAAATAAACTTTATTTGAAGCACTAGGTTTTTCATATAGATTTGCTAAAGATTTCATTAACTCTATGTAGATCCTACTTTGGTAATATTCAAAGCCATCAGATGTTGTCAAGCTCAATCTTATAGATCCCAAAGCCTTTCTATCAAGAATTTTCCATTCTTCATCAGTCATCTTTGTAGGTCTTTCCTTCTCATCCAATGGTAAGTATAAATATTTCTGATACAAATAATCCTCCACCTACATCTTCCATAATAGATAGTCACGGCCATCAAATTTATCTACTCGAATTTGCTTTCTTCTCAAAGTGCTTTGCTCCCACTCAATCAGAAATAACTCTATGAGTAAATTTGTCAATACACACAACCCTCAAACAAAGATGCTCTTATACCAGTTGTTGGGGTTAGCACACGGTTGTATAGATATATTAATAAGATCTAAGCATAAAAGTAATCAATATGGAAATAAACAAGAAGAAACAATACACAAGATTTAACGTGGTTCACCCAGTGTGGGCTATGTCCACCAAGTAAATGCCAATTTATTATCACAAAGGAAATACTGATAAATATTTACGATCTTCCACACCTTCTTGGATGTCATGTACTTTCTTCTCTACCAATTTCTCTTTTTCTCTCTAAAGGAAACTTCTCTTAATTCTCAATTGAATTCTACCTTCTAAACCCTAGCTTTATGCTTATATATGCATCTACAATCTTAGGGAACTTTAGCTATGCAATTATAACCATTAGATTCACTTTACAACTAAAGATAGATCTAATTCCCGCAACTTAATTATAATAGTCATGCACAGGAAACCAATGTCGGTTAGCCTTAATTGATGCCAATTAGCCCTAACCGATGTCGGTTCCTCCTTCGACTGGAATCTTTAGTCCATGGGTGACCGAACTAGGTTCGTCAATCGACGCCGATTCTTGTGAATTCCAACAAGTCTGTAAAATCATGTCAGTGAAGTAATTAAGCTCCACAACTCAACAAATATTTCCATCTCTCGAGAAAGACACGAGAAAAATGTCCAAATTACCTAGTAGGTAAACAACACATAACCTCATTCCGAAGAGTACACATCAAGCTCCAAATAAACTTGATTTGGTGCACACCGATCTTCTGACCGATATAACCTAGTCATTCTAGTTTTGAATATTTCATGCTTTGTGTTGATGATTACTCGAGAAAAATGTGGATATATTATCTTCGTAGCAAGAATAAAACTTTTGAGAACTTCAAAAATTTTAAATTAGTTGTTGAAAATGAGATTGTTCATAAAATCATATCTCTCCGCTCGAGATCAAGGGGGAATTTACTAGAAATGAGTTAAAATCCTTCTTGGAAGCTTATGGGATTATTCGACGGATGCCTCCTCCACATACATTGTAGAAAAATGGTGTTTTTGAGAGAAGGAATTGTACTATATGGAGATTGTGTGATGTGTAATTGATGATTCGGGACTTGAGAAGACATTTTGGGTTGAAGTAGCTAAGACAATAGTATATTTGCTGAAAAGAGTTTCCATTGTTTCTCTTGATGGAGTAACACCATATAAGGCATGGGCAGAACGTAAACCATTCATTACACACCTTAGAGTATTTGGGTGCAAAACAAACATGCACATTCCCAAGAAAGAAGAGAAATAAGTTGGATATGAAAGTAGAAAAATACATCTTCATTGGATACAATGAAGAAGATCTTGGGTACAAATTGATGGATTTGAAGACCAGGAAAGTATACACTAGCAGGGATGTTGAATTTTTTGAGAAGAAAGAAGTTGAGGCTCCTTCCACAAACTCACCAGATGTTCAAAACACCCATGTTGTGAAAACAAAAGATGATGTTCCCACTAATGATGACAAAGTGATGATGGGGATGATGGTGATGATTTTTCAAGACCACAACCCACAAGAACAATTCAACATATGCCTAAATGGTATACTAACATGATTTGAGATGTAAAATTGGATGGTCCTCTAAACACATCCACTCCTAGACCATAGACTCACAATAAAGCTCGTGAAGAGGTAAATTTTGCCTTAATGAGTAGATTTGTTGAATTTGTTGAGCCATCTACAGTTCAGGAAGCCCTACAATTTAAAGATTGAAAAGATGCCATAAAAGTGAGTATCAATCGGTGATAAAGAATAACACCTGGCAGCTTGTCAATCTTCCACCAAGGAAGAAGCCCATTGGATGCAAATGGATTTTTAAAATAAAGTACAAAGTATATGGGACCATTGATAAGTACAAAGTAAGGGGTATGCTTAGAAGGAAGGCATATACTACAAGGAGACATTTTCTCCCACAACTAATATCAAAATGATCAAGATGATCTTTTCTCTAGCTGCATAGTTTGGATGGAAATTTCACCAGATGGACATGAAAATTGCATTTATCGGTGAATACTTACATGAAGAAGTCTACATGACTCAACCAAAAGGTTTTGTCATACTTGGAAAAGAAGAAAAGGTATGTAGACTCATCAAATCATTATATGGTCTTAAATAGGCTCTCTGGGCATGGTATATCAAAATTGATGAGCATCTCATTCAACATGGATTCCAAAGGAATCCTTATGATCCCAATCTCTACCTCAAAAGCAAGGGGGATATTTTCGTTGTTGTTTTTTATGTCAACGATCTAGTGATCACTACAAGTATAGTAAATATGATTAATGAAACGAATAAATATCTTAATTGATCATTTGACATGACAGATCTTGAGATGACGCACTATTGTCTTGGCTTGGAAGTATAGTAGAAGGAGAATCATATATTTGTTTCTTAGTTGAAATATGCCAAGACCACGCTCGAGAAATTTTGGATGATGGACTATATACCCATTTCCACACCTATGGAGACAAGACTTTAGTTGTATCACACAAATCCATCTCCACAAGTAAATGCAACTCTCTATCAATAGTTGATCAGAGTCTCATTTACCTAACTTATTTTAGGCCAGATATCAACTTTGTAGTCAATTATATTTCATTGTTCATACTGGGATCCCAATGTTTGTCATTAGAAATCAATAAGGTGGATCTTGAGATACATCAAGGGCACTGGATTTTGGCCTAGAGTACAAGAAGAATGATCAATTCTTCTTGACAAGATATTCAAATTCAGATCATGTAAGTAACATTGATGATAAGAAATCCACGGATTTGTATGTTTTGGGATCTACTCCAATATAGCGAGGAAGCAAGAAACAAACATTTGTTTCTCAATCTTCCATGAAGTCGAATAACATGTTGCAGGTGGAGTTGCATGTGAATCGATATTGCTACATTGCATACTTGAGGGATTTGGACCACCACATGAGCAACCTACCACCTTGTATGTCAAAAATGAATGTGTTCTAAAACTTGTTCGCAGATCTAGTGTTTCATGAGAGGCAAAATCACATTGAGGTAAAATTTTAATTCATTTGTGATCATTTTTAAGACACAACATTCAACTCCAATTTTCTCCAACATCCGAACAACGAGCATATATCTTCATGAAGTCACGTACACTTAACAAATTTGAGATATTCATAGAGTTCCTCTCCGCTTCTCTTGAGAAAATGCAAAATTAAAGGGGGATATTAGGTAAAACATTAGTTTATAATAATTGTACATTGTAAGTGTGAGTTACCGCTTATCATAGTTAATCGGGTAGTCAATGTATAATGATGTGTTATATCGTTAGTTAATTTAAAACCATATGTTTGTTTTGTATTCATGTATGGATTTTTTGTTGCATTTTTGTTGGGTTGTTACACCCATAAAACCAAGTTATTTTGTTGTTCAATACCTATAATTATTGTAGCATATAGAAGACCGTAATTTGAATGATTTGCTCGATCAATAATATTCTCAAAGCAAGTTGGCTCCATGTTTCTCTCGGCAACAATCTAGGCCCAATTGTCTCCATTGTTAGAGTGTAAAATGTATTATAAAGTCAACGTGGATATAATTTGTATGTTTGTGCAAACCTCTTGTATAAGCATATTTTAGATAAGACAAATTGTAGAATGTATAACACCCTCTAAGGATAGATAAAGAATAGGATAAGCCTCTTGATGTACGAGAAGAAGTTGAAAGGACTAATAACTCAACAATCATGTTTTTTTGTATAAAACTATGTAAGTGCATTGTGTAGAAGATTGATCTTGGATCCCAATATCAAGTTATCTTAGGTTCCTTCCATTTTATGTGTTTAGATTGAGCTTTAATTACTTCTAGTTGTCATATGTTTTCTTCTTCCTTATCTCTTCTTTCTTATTTATATGGATTTGAGTTATTACACACATTGAAAAAAATAACATAATTCTAAGATAAATATGGATCAACATAGAATACAACATGCTGCATGTCCGAATTTTTATCTAGGGACCTCTTCTAATAATAGTTCTGTTGTTGAGACCTAAAAATGTTAACATGGCTACCAAGGAAAAGAGATGTGGAAAAGTGGTTACAAGAGAAGATGAAACAATTTGTGGAAGATGAAGAGATTTAGATTGGAATCCTTGTTAAAATATTTGTTTGGAATATATTTATGGAGATATTCATGAGATTTTCTAGTGCGAGCTCCTTTAATAAGTTGTTTCTTGGTTATCTCTATTAGAATTTTATTGCTTTAGACACAAATGCAAAGAGGAATACGAATAGATGAAGGAAAGAGTTGAAGAGTTGTGCAAATTGGATGTTCCATGGACTGTGTTGTCAACCATTGGATGGAAACCACTATTGATGGGTACGTAACTAAAATTATTGTCCAATTATTTTTTTCTTCGATTATGTGGAAGCATGTTTTCTAGTCGGATTAAGAGGAAATTTTGTGAAACAATTGTCATTCTTAGTCAAGATTTTAACTATGGAAAAGGCCATGGTGCCAATTCTACACAATATGTAATAGTTGGGTAGATGCCAAGGGGACAATCATAGAGGAGGAAGATGAAGGGGAGAGGTAAAAATTAAAGAGGAATTTGAAGGGTTCGAGAAATGAGCAAAGAGAAGAAAATTCAAGGATTGCAAAGCTACAGAGAGAACGTAGACAACACAAAATATGGGCGAGGTTATAATAATTCTAAAGGAATGACAAAGCCATTTGTGATTAGGGATAAGGTAGGGAAGGTTTTGTAGAAGGAGGAAAAGAGCCTCTGAAGAAACCAACGAGATTGTTGAAGAAGGAAATCGATGAACCAAAGATAGAAGCTAACGAGAGAAAACTAAAAGTAGTTAGAGGTAGATTTAAGAAGTAGTTGGTATTGAATCTTTGAAAAACCATCATGGAGACCACGATATTATGAAAATCAAGAAAATGTATTTTTGCAAGAAATAAATGGAACATGATCCATAAATGCCTATAGAAAATGATAATACCACTCTTCAGAATATATATCCCTAGAGCTAGACAAAGAATTGATTATGTAGGATTGTCAAAATTATTTGGATCAATTTTAAATTTTGTAAGCATTGTGAAGGATATCAAGACAACCATCTACAACACATGCAATGTTGTAATCAAGATCTCGGGACATAGGAGTGGAAGAAATTTTAAAGGAAGTATATTTTAAAAGAGTGCATGAAAACGCAAAGCACTAGGATCACGAGGGAAAACGTGCACATCCACGAAAGTGCAAGCGATAACGTGACGAGATCTCGAGAGAGAGAACATATACCAAAATTGAATGCAAGATTAATCAAGGGGGAATAACCTTGTTATAATCCACAAACTCTCACTAATCTCATATATCTGAAGGGGAGTACATATAGAGGCTGTTGAGTAACCCCCAGTGTTGCAATCATGATAACTCGAGTGGAGAGGGGGAGTCACATTCCCATAATAGGAAAGTAACTCCCAATGATGCAAATGACGCACTAACATGTTGAAGCATAAGGGAATCTCATGATGACCCCTAAATGACACCCATACCTATGATCTCACCTAAGTGAGATGACTCATCTAGTGATATGGAAAATGACTCACACCAACACCCCCTTCATCGTAACTTAGGATGAGGTGGAAAGTCAGAAAAGAGAAATGGGTCCCGACACAAAATCCTAATGAGGTACCCATGCACAACAAGGAATCCCAAGCGGCAAAGGAAAACCCAAATGGAAAAACATGCACCATAAATGAAAAACATGCTCTCTAATTTAAGAAAGATTCCAAAAATGGGTCCCGACCACTGACAATCCTGAAAAGGTACCCATATATAAAAGGGAAATCTCTCAGAAAGAAGAAGAAGAGAGAGACAAGAGGAGCGAAGAGGATGCCATGGATGGAAACTCTGCAACTCTAATTAGTCTCCCAGAAGAGTATCGATAATGTGGTCCTCTACCTCTAGATTAAAGAAGAGCCACTTGCACCGAAAGCGTGTGCCTTCCCTTAGGAAGGAAAAAGGAAGTGTTGAAATTTTGCACACTCCAAGAAGGAAATTAAAGGCAGCAACATGAAAAACTCTGAGTCTGGTCCACGAAAGTGTGACATAGGTCTAGCAAGTGAGCACCAAGGAACCAAAGGTAATGCCACATGCATAGAAATGTCAGAGTGAAGAAGATGAACAAAAACAAAAAGGATGTCCAAGTGATGTGAAGGCAACACAATAACCCTCACAACAAAAAAGGGATCCACAAGCAAGGGTGGATCAAAGAAGAACTCGAAAAGTGGAAGTGATGAGAGTCCCAAAAGGGGCACTCCCAACAACGGATATGATGAACCCCTCAAAACTTATGTAGATGGATGAGGAACCTACATTGCATCATAATTAGACTCTGTGAAAAGACGAACAAGGTTGGGAAGATAGTTGTCTGATGAGGGGGCTTGACAAACAGAAGAGTGATGTCGAGACGGTATAAGTCATTCATGCATGAAGGAAGAGGAGTAGAAGGGCCCTCACACTAGAAGTGGAAAGGAGGCTGGTGCAATGATTTTATGAATGCTTAGAAGTAGACTACTCAATGTTTGATGAGATGGGAATGGTGAGAACACTCTTTATAAAGGTGAGAAAAGGAGGATAGAAGTCCCTCTGTAGTACTCTCGACATCAAAACTAGGAGCACAATCCTTGTCATCATAAGTAGAATCAAGTGAGTTTGTGTTAGTGGAACTTCCATCACATGAAGAACAAGAGGAGACAAGCTGAGAAGACTACTGCAGAGAGCTCCTAGAAGGCCAAGGAGAAGCAACGTTGCACTCAACGGAAGCAACAAGTGTAAGGATATTTTCGTCAACTAAGCAATCAAGATACGAGGGAGCACAAGGGGAAATGGTCACATCTATCTCAGAGAAAGGGTATCAATGGAACACAAGTGTGAAGAGTGAATGGAAGCATGAACATGGTCAAAAATGAGCTTTGTAGTGGCAACAATAGGTAAAGGGTCTCCAAACAAAGATTGAAAGATGCTCTAGATGCGGCGGGGAGGATCTGCGTACGCCGCCACGTGAATGCGGAGAGGTCTAGTGATGGAAAAAATCAAGTGACCAACAACATGATCATAAGTGTCAAGAAAGTCCTCAAGATGACTGGAATCAGTGGGTGTAGGAATTGGCCCAAGCAAGAAGTTTGTAAGACCCTTGTAGGTGAAGTAACGTTCCATGGAAGCATGCCATGCTAAATATTTTCTCTCCCAAAAAGAAGTGGCAGAGGTTGTAACATGATCCTATGACGATCAAGTATGGAAATAGCATCCTCCATGCAAAAGCAGAAGAAAGAAGTGCAATATGCACAACAAGAAGAGGGTGTCATCTCGTAAGACATCAAACGGCCGATAATGCATTTGTACGCAACATGACACCCATGAAGAATAGTGATAACCCCCTATCTGTGGCACTTTATAAGATAGTGCATGACTACAATAGGGTGCATTCATGTAATGTCGTACAATTTACCTCTCACCTCACAGTAGGTGACAAGTTACGTGAGAGTGGAGGCCACAATGAATTCCTAAGTCGGAGGAGAGGAACATGCGTAACAAAACAAAAAAGGCACAAAGTAATACAAGGGAACACTACTCAATGTGAGAGAAAACACATATCATGATGCAAAAAGAAGGCCCTCTTGTTGTAAGGCTATGGCAACGCATCCACTAGCCGAGCAAAGAAGAAGCGTTACAATGCAATGAGCCAAAAAAAATGGCCCAAAAATCCCAATAACCCTATATGTGGAGCCCGAAAAAAAATAATACCCGTGTATACAAATGAATTTTTATTTGTTTTTCCATTTACAATGGTGTACAATACATAAAATAATGGAAAAAATGTGAAAAATCCCAAAAGGGAGTCAAAAAGGCCCAAGGGGTAAAGGATTTGGAGGCACTTGGTGAGCAGGGTGGGAAAGATGGGTAGCGGGTGGATTGGCGAGCTCATCGAAATATATTTAGCGAGTCAAGGGTGAAGTGACTTGCCCAATTCGTTGGGGGTGGAGAAGGGGATCCGGCTCGGGCGAGCTAGAAGTGAGCTAGGAGAGGGAGTGACAATCCAAAAAAATACTCGATGAAGCTCAAAAGTGCGGCTCACTCGGGCAAGCATCAACCGAAATTACATGCAAGATTTGACAGGGGGAAGAACCTCATTACAATCCAAAAACTCTCACTAATCTCATAGATATGAAGGGGTGTATATATAGAGGGTGTTGAGTAACCCCCAATGCTGCAATCATGACAACTCGAGTGGAGAGGGGGATTTATATTCCCAGAATAGGAAAGTAACTTCCAATGATGTAAATGACACACCGATGCAGCGATGCATAAGGGAATATCACAATGACCCCTTAATAACATGCAAACCTACGATCTCACCCAAGTAAGATGAATCACCTAGTGATGTGGAAAATGACTCACACCAACAAATTTATCATTGCGGAGTCTTACATTTGCATAGGATTTCATTAAGGGAAAATTGTGAAAATAGTGGGGAAGACAATAACTATATTTCTATAAGTCCAAATTACAAGATTAACTTTCCGAATATGAAGAATAGGAAGAAGAGAAGCCGAAGGCCGGTGAGGCTACTGTGAAATCTTGGTGCAAGTACCTATCAACTAGGAATGCAATTGAATCCAAGGCAGTTCGAGTTATAATATTGTGTAAGGTCAACCATGAAATAATTTGGGTCAAGGGGCAAGATGGCTCAAATCCCTAATCCTTTTGCAAGTTTGTAATCCTATGATTGGATTGTCGATCCCGCACATTGCCTTTTAACTTTTGATATGCGTTGGGGTGATAGGAGTTATAAATGAGTAAAAAAATAAGTGTGAACTTGAAGGAGCATTGCATGGAAGAGCCTTGGATTTTATACATTTAAGACAATTAAGTGTGTAATCTTTTCAGGACATACACAATGCTTTAACCTAAGAATTCAAAAGGAAAAAATATGTAGGGAAATTATTCATGACTTGAAGAAGATAAAGTAAAAGCTAGGAGAAATGGTCATGGAATATAAAATGAGGGTTTTATGTAATGAGCACAACTAATTTTAATTTTGATGAATCAAACAAAGTTGTTTGGTTTGTGGAAGGATTGTGCAAGTAAAATTCGGTTTCAATTGTGCAAACAAAACTTCAAACTAAAGTTGAGGCTATTGAAGCGGCTATCCGAGTGGAAAATATTGAGGATTAGAGTGAAAGTGGTACCTCTAACTATAAAACCAAAGTGAAATTAGATGTAGTAATGTGAAGATTGGAAGAACTACAAGAAGGAAAGAAACCTAGGCTCACCATATGGTGCGTTGTATGCGAAGAAAAAGACACCATAAGAATGATGGTAATAAGGAAAAATCGAGAAGATGAGGAGAGTATTGAAACATATGTAGGTTATGGGGTCGTTCTCTTTCTAATGCACACATCCTACAACACTATGTTAGATAACCTATGAACATGGAGTGTACATTCTATAAGGCTATTACCCATGAAGCTAAGGAATGTAAGGCTTTGATGGATTTAAAGGAGGAAGTTACTAAGAATTTGTTTATAGTACAAACTCATTTAGACACCAAAGTACAATCAAATATTGTGGAGGAAGGGATGACTGCCTACCCTTGACCAACTACGTAGTGGGATCCTTCTTCACTACATATAACCCTACAATGGATACCACAATCTCCACAAGTCAATCCGGTTTGGGCTCTGTAATCTCCATAAAACAACATAGGATGTGTGCCTCCTTTGCCACAACAATCACTTTGGAATGGAACATACCAGCACCACAAGCACCCTATGAAATTTATCACAACCAAAACCAAGGTTGGAATGCCTTGTAGAGATCATATGGTGCGCAGAAAAGAGGATACTAGGGTGGTTACCAGTAAAGGAGGATGAGACCCTGACCACAAAGACAAGGAGTAATATGTTATCTTTGTAGAGATCCAAACCACATTACGTAGAATTGCTTGTCTAATCTTGGGGAGGTGATGAGGTTCTTTATAGTCCTCATCATTGAATCTTAAAGAATGTTAAAACCAAGTAGTGTCCAAGGCTATTTGCACAAGGGGTTGAAGGAAATAATGATTTGTTGGTTCTTTGCTCTAGGATTGAAAATTCTTGAAAGGAAATTCAATAACTAAAAGTAAATCTAATCTAACAAACTGAAATAAATAATTGAAAGTAAATCTAATCTAACAAACTGAAATAAATAACTAAAAATAAAGAAATAACAGTAAACAGATAAAAGTGAAGCTTCACATGAAAAATGTTAAATAAAACACACAATGTTGATTTAAACAATCTAAGTAAACAATAATGATTCTATTCTTACAAAAATCCTCCTCCTTGGGTAAGAGTGGGCCCTTTCTCTTCCCTTAGAGTTGGGTTAAAAACTAAACACAAGTTGTTGCCAAGATACTTGAATTGTAGATTTTATTAATAAAAAATGATGTTACAAAAATCATCCATCTTCTACCACTGTTGCATTGAGTTCTTTGGAGAGATATTTATAACTCATCCCTTGGTCAATACTCCAATAATATAGAACTACCTACCTATAATCTTGGGCAAGACTTGACTACATCTTCCACTTGCTAATGAGACAAATGTGGAAGGAATTTATTCAAACACTACAACTCCATATTTAACTACTTCTTTAACTTACATTTACTACTTTTTCCACTTGCCAAGGAGACAAATGTGGAAAATATTTATTCAAACACTACAACTCTATATTTAACTACTTCTTCCACTTGCATTTAACTACTTCTTTCACTTCATTCACATGAGAAAATTTGTCAGGTGGACAAACTTGTGGATTTCTTGCCAACGATATGGGAATCTAAGTCCCTCTACTTAACCGGTGTAGTTGTCATATGTGCATGCGCATGAAAAGGTGGATTTGTGGTGGCCTTTCAACTGGGGATCCAACAGGGGCACTCCACTGACCCTGCGGCAAATGCTTGCATATACCTGCAAGAGATGACTTTGCTTGGAATGCGGGAAAGGGAATGAGAAATTTAGAAAAGAGAAAACTAATGTTGCAAGTAGAAAATCAGAGACTTGCATACATTAGCTAGAAGCTTAATTACATGCACTTGAATATAGAAGAAAACAAATGCTTAATAATAGCTACAAGACTAAATGAAGCTTAATGGACACAAAGTACCAAAAAACTCCTTAATCAAAGAGGCTAAAATTCCTTCTTCCTTTATTGAAGCTCAAGCAGAATTTGCACATAGTGTGAGAAGTAGAAGACATTTTGTAATAGGAGAAATGGAAGAAACTTGCTATCTCTTGCTCTCTTCACAAGGATAACTCTCTCATGAATTCACAAAAAACAGCTCCAACATCTAAGAAGCAAAATTTTAGAAGAATTTTCAGAAGACCTTCAAATGAGGAGCTTGTTACAATTTATAGAAGAGGAGGTAAACTTTTCATCTTCCCAGTGACTTTTCGAATACCTTAATGTGACTTAAGACTGTTCTTATTCCACTTTAAATACTTAAGTCCCTTTTATAATAACAAGGTGACTTAAATTTACATTATATTTCTGAAGTCACTTAAGTCATATCAAAAAGTGCAACTCTCAACGCAAAAATATAACATTGAGGAGAGAGGGTGTTGTATGAGAAGAGAAAAGAGAGAGAAAGAAGAGGAAGAAGAAGAAGGATTATGCTGAAGGATGAGCTGTTGTGGTGGACTTAGCTCCGTTCTCTGCTCTCCACTTTGTGATCCTGAGAAGGCTTCTGTCTTTCCAAACTCCTGGTTGAAACGAGTCACCGTTGGTTCTACTTTTTCGGCATGAGGGATGCGAATGCAGCTCAAGGTTTGATCCATCCATCGGTCACATTGTTGATGTCCTTGCACTTCCCGAACCATGATGAATGCTTTTCTATGATAAGTGCAATGGAGGCTCGGATTTCTTGAGAAGAAGTCGAGGGTATCCTTAGTGAAGGACAATGGGTTGCCCACCCCTTTCTTGACATATTCTTTGAAAGGACAATCAACTCATCAATAGTTGAATGTTCGCTCATTGCGGGTACTCCAAGTTTCTGAATTTTCCGGTTTATACTATCTGCTGACTTGTATGTTTGTTCCTCTTTCTCCTCTAGCTCTGTGAATGCCCGATTGATTGCTTCAAATCTGATTGCTAAGGCCCTCTCCCATACGTGTCAAGTTGTCCGCAGGAGTTTCAAAAACCTTCTTATCGATCAATTCCTGATGATGGGTGTTGCTCATCTCACTCACTACTAGTCCCAGAGGTTCCCAGTAATCTCTTTCTTTCCCCACATCTTTTTTGAGTGCTCGCGTTCTGTTGGTGGTGGCACATGTATGCAAAGAGCTTGACTGCCTCTTGAAGTGTTGACTTCCCTTTTTCAGAGATTGAATCGATCCATTCCTTGTTTTCTCGGCCCTGCATCGTGAATTCATGCATTCTTCTGATGGATTCTGGATCGAAGCTGTTGATGGGTACCACTTTCTCAATAGGAAGTGCTATAGTGCTTGGTTCCACCAAGTGTTGCACATAGGATGAAAGAGTTCACACTTGTTCCTCTAGTCCCTCGATCTTCTCTTTATATTCTTTATTCCTTGCCATCATGTGAGTAGAAGATTGTTGGAATATGTGTAAATCTCCCTTGTGAGTAGCTGGTCCCAATTGGATTGTGCTCATCTCATAGTCAGTCAGTGTCATCTCGTCCACTGGCTTGATTACTTTTGGCCGAGCTACTTCAATGTACTGATTACCTGTCTCCTCACTGTAGAATCGTGATGTTGTCTATGTGATCTTTCTTGACCTTTTTTCTTTAGCCAAAGAGACAATTGCTGATATATCGGGGGCTACTACTTGTTGCACAATGTGAGTGTTGAGGATGATCATTTCCCGCATCCACGGAAACATCTCGTCGGATTCAGGCTCAATGACGGGTGCATCAACCATTCTTTGTTCTGATGGAGGAGGAAAATCCTGAATGAGAGGAGCATTGGAATCAACAACATGTGGGACCTCTTGTAGTGGCTCGAATATTAGATCATGAGTCATATACTCCTTGTTCACTTGTGCATCTGGTGTTGGATTTTTTGTCTGCATTATTGGGATCACGTCTTCCTCTTGTGGTGACACCAATGAATCTTTTTCTTCCTTGAATTTCTTGGATGTCTTCTCGTGGGGAGAAATTTTCAATTCCAGTGGCCTTCCTTTTTGAACTCGCTCCAGAGTGTTTAGAGCTAGAGGTTACCTCTACCACCTTTGAAGATGAATGACGTGAAGCTTGCTTTTGGCTTGGGGAAATTCCTCACGATCGAATGATCATAGCCCTCTTCTTTTGAAACCAGTTCCTCATTCTCCTCACCACCTTTTCAGTCCACTCCAGTATATCTCCTGATTCACGAACATGCCAGTTGATTTGGGGCATTGGGGACATCTTGACTGCTGCGTACTCAGGATCATACATCTCTGTCCCGTCATCGCGTAAGATGTCTTCATACCAAGGGAACTTGAATTTCTTCATCTCACTGGTAGTCATCCTCATGTGATCTTTTTACGTACTTCGAACTCATCAATACAATTGACCCAGTAGTCCTCAACTTGTGGCTCATGTTGCAATTCTAGGATGTAGAAGGAGTCAGGATCTTCTCGGATGTCAAAGTTAGGCCTGGCGATGTAGGAATGCAAAGTTAGATGTGTGAAAGTGGCCTCCAGGTGGGATGCGTCATTTGAGATTTTGCACGTGAACTCCCCTAGAGATATAGGGAAAGAAATCAATTTCTTTCTTCTACTTGAGCTTGCTTATTTACTTGGGTGATCTACTGCAGAGTTCGAACAATACAATCTGGTCATTGAGGTACTTGGGTAGTTTTAGAGGAGCTTGGTCGAAGCCGGCGACTCGTATGTAGGAGAATGTTGAGAATTGTATGAAGTATGAGCCATATTCCTTAATCAGGGATGCCGCTTTTGGTGACATCCTAGCTTCAAGATCCCCTTCCAAGTTTCGGACCACGTACATAGTGAATGCATCATTCACATGGGTGAAGTGCTTGTTGCTCTCCTCCATTATCAACTATGGAAGTTTCTCAAATGTAGGTACCTTGGAAGCAATGTTCTGTGTGAGAGCCAATCCCTTGAATGATCGCGAGCTTGCGAGGAGATAAACTAGATAAGAAGTCATGTGGAACTTCTTTGTCATGGGTACTTGGAGAAGTTGCAGATGGAGATTGTGTGATGATGATCGCCCCTGGTCAATTCTCTCTCTTCCCTTTTCATCAATGTCAGGATGTAAAGGCCCATCCAGTCCTGGAAGTCTCTGTGTTTGCTTCGCCCATTACTCTACTGAGGAGAGTGATGACATCAGAATACCCTTCTCGGAACTCACACCTTGGTAGATTCTTGGGAATCCTGGAAGGCTTTCTTCCAGTTTTCAACCATGATCCGAGCGCTACTCCTTGGACATATGAATCCATCGTCTCCCAATCGTGCACGGCTCTTTCCTTGGAAATGATGACCATGTTGGGGGATGTCGGTATCTGAGAGAGATTGAAATGGTTCTAGGATTGATGACCACCAACGTTGTACCATTGTCAGCTCGGATGGTTCGCATCTCGGGCTCGTAGTGGAAGGAGTAGGCTAGGACTAGCTCGAGACTTTGCACAGACACTGGGTGTCTGTGCAGTGAACAAGCCACTTGTGAATATCTGGTCTTCAATCCTCCTTCGGTCCTTGGAGGCCATGCGAGTTTTAAGGTCATTCAGGTCCATGTACAAGACATCACTATCTTCCACATCATACGCGCAGGAAAAGGGTGTGTCGGCTTCTGACCCGTCCATTTCGTCTTCATGTCTCCCTTCGAAAAAGCAACTTACTATTTTTAGTAAGTGTGAAAAAGCAATTCCTCGATCTTCAACTGGATGTTGTGGCTTAGTTTTTATTTTTTCTCCTTCTCCCCGTGTTCCTCGTTTCTTCTGGATCAAATTTCTATTTTTAGTAGGTGCTCGAGGGCCCACTTACTATTTTTAGTAAGTGCCAAAAATGTTTGTTCTGGTGAATTTTCAGTTGTAGTTTACCTCCAATGTCTTCGTCTCCTCTGCAGGTTCTTTTGTTGCTAACTTTCCCAAAATAGCAGTTCCTATGTAGTAGACCTGCTATTTTTAGAAAGTTGTCCTCTGGGATTGATTGATGTGGAACAAATTTTTTTGATATGGGTTTTTCCCAATATCCTCCCTCTGCAATTTCAGCTTCGCCCGCTTAATAGTCCAGGAGATTTTAAAGTTTTAGTTTTCAGACCTGGCAGTGCCTCTGGGTACGGCAACCATTAATGGACCTAAAAATTGCAGGTCTATTTTTCTCCTCCATTTACAATGAAATTTATATTTTTGATGTGGGTTTTGTCTTCTGGTGCTTCACGTGCGATCTTACTTCAATCCGGCAACTAGTTTGACGGGAAATCTTACTTCTTTCTTCGTTGAGCCGGAAATGAGATTTCTTCGTTGTGGCTGCTCTGTCACATGAGGGGGGAGTTTGAAGGTGTCTTTCTGATGGTCTTGGATAGAGGAATGAATAGAAGCAAATGGTTTGTTGTTTCATGCACTGGTTTGCAACATTTCTTTAGATCTTCATTTTTAGGCTATGGGGATTTTCATTGTTCTCTCCTTCTTGCTCTTCGTTTCTCCTTCTTGTTTTGATGAAAGATCCTTCTGAGACCTGAAAATCACCATGGGGATTTTGTTTCAGTGCTTGGGTCGAGCTGGTTTGGGCATTTTCAATGGCGGAGTGATGGTAGAATGTTGCAGAGGAAGAAATGGAGGAATGGAGTGCACAAAAATGTTTAGAAGTTAGAAATGAAGAAAGCGGCACTTGGGAGATTTTAAAAAGATATGCACAATTAGGGTTAGGCGAATTTTTCAAAACTTGATGTTCCTGACCTCAGGGACGTGAGGGACATCAATTTCCACAATGAGCAAGATGGCGACACGTGGCACTAGATCCAACGGCAGGGGATGAAGGAGGAAAAAATTGCTTTAAAGCACCGGGAGCTGAAATGAGGTCACATGGGTGTCCAAAAGACTCCCCATAGGGTTTGGAACATTTTCCAAGGCCTGATGTCCCCCACCTCAGGTGCATAAGGTACATAAAATTCCACGGTGGTCCTGGAGCTGACACGTGGCGACCGATCCGACGGCAGGGAATGCATGCTCCAAATAAGCACTTGAGGGCTGAACTGCCAGGTCTGGAGGTCATATGAGGGTCCCAAGGGTCACATGAGGGCTGGGTGAATTTTCCAAGGGGTGATGTACCTGACCTCAGGGACGTGGGGGACATGAAATCCCGCTCAGGGCTCTGGTGCGACACGTGTCCTCTCGAAAAAATGACTAAGTCTTGAACTGCCTTTGAGAGGGTAACTTGGAATGCAGATAACTTGAGCTTCGGTGGAATTTATTGGTGAAATTTTATATGATCCTGACTGGAAATGGAATTTTGAATCCAATTATGTGGGTCTCATGTCTTGATTCGATCATATGATCCCTAAAAAATTGGATTTTTGATCTGGGACTCCACTTGTACCTGAGAAAAACTGTCTTCCAATCATATGCGCCAAGGTGTTGTGAAAAATATTATTTCACCATCATGTAGGTCTTGGAATCCTATTTTTGAAGATGTTTTTTTTTACTTCCAACTCCATTTGGAGCTCTCGGAATCTTCTTTTGAAGCCCAGCAGTTGTTTTAGGCCTGTGTACTGTCTAGGCTTGTGAACCTATTTTCACTCAGACTGCTCCAAGTCTTAAAAAACTTCTCTAAACCTTCCAAAATCATTTCTTTGATGACATAAGGTATTCCATTCATCTCCATGATGAATTTTCCCTTCCTTTTATGTTCGAGGAGGTGATCTGTCTCGGAAGAAGGCCAGCGATAGCCCTTCCCGTGACTGCCCAACATTTGCATTTTTAATGAACTCCTAAAATCACCTAGGGGGAATGAGTGAAATTTTCCTAAATCACCTAGGATAATATTATGACATTGGTTGGGAAATCATTTGGACTAACTGGACAAATCCGGGGTTTCTTAGGAATGATAAAACATGAAAATTTCGGCATAGGGGTATAGTTGTCGTGCTTGGAAACTTCCAATTTACTCGTTGCACATTTACACGACAACAATTGGCTCTAGCTTGGGGACATGGCATGGACTGAGTGAAGCGAAGACATGACATGGGAATCAGAATCTCCATTTTAGACCATATAATTCGTTGACCAGTGCCTTATCCATTGGGCCTTGTAGAGTCATGTACAACTTCCAGAAGGAGATATTAGAAGAAGGAAGCACATACACACACAAATAGACGAGAAAGGAAACACAAAAAAAGGGGAAACACACCTAGAAATCACCTATAGTACAAGGCGGGGGACAACCCGCTTTCATTGATGATACAATTTTAGGTATTGCCCACTGCGAGGCAATTCAGTGGCGTTCCATCCAAATATGAGAGTAGAAAAACATTCTCGCCACAATATTCATGAATCTGGAATGGACCAAGCCATAATGAATCAAAATTTCCATGGCTGCCTTTTGGTTCTCTTCTCTTATCCCATAGCAGGACGAGGTCTCCAACTTTGAACTCTCTCACTTTTGCCTTCTTATCAAAAAATTTCTTTACTTTTAACTGGTGCTCTTTGATACGGTCCACCACTCGGAATCTATTTTCTTCTAGCTTCTCAAGAAAGAGGATCCTCTTGTCAATGGAATCCTTGTACTGACCATCTTCTATTCCTTGTAGCAACTTGAGAGTTGGCATCTCGATTGTGATTGGGATTTCTGCCTCGACTCCATACAATAGTTGGAATGGTGACATACCTATTGCCTTCTTGGGAGTGATCCTATCTCGCCCACAATGCATCATATAACTTTTTGTGCCAATTCCTCTGGTTCTCATCTACAAGTTTGTGGACAATGGTCACAATGTTCTTGTTGCTTGATTCAGCCTGTCCATTCCCCTATGGGTAGTAGTCGATGAATGAGATAGAGAGATTCCGTAACCATAGCAAAACTCGGTTAACTCCCTTGAAGAGAAATATGTGGCATTGTCTACTACAATCTTTGTGGTACTCGAAACGTATTATGATATTTTCCTTGATGAAGTTGCATATTGTCTTGGTGTTGGCTTGCTTGGTGGGAATGGCTTCCACCCACTTGGTGAAGTAATCTATCACCATGAGCACGTAGGTGTGCCCTGCGTTGAGTGAGGATTCATAACACCAATGAAGTCTAGTCCCCACTGCTGAAATGGTTCTTCAATAACAACTGGCCTGAGTGGAAGTGCCGCAAGTTGTGGTTTCCCAATGAATGTTTGGCATGCTTCACATTTGGAAACCCAATCTTGAGTGTCTACAAAGAGGGTGGGCCAATAATATCTTCCTCGGAGGATCTTGTGTGCAGTGACCATCGCTAAAAAATTCCCACCACATGCTTGGTCATGGTATGCTTTAAGAAATTTTTCTTGTTTCTCTTTATCCATGCACCTGAGGAAGCATCCATCTAGGCCTCTTTTGTAAAGTGCGTGATTCAGATTACAAACTTTGTTGCCTTCAACTTGAGTGTTCTCTTTTGCTTGTAATCAAGATGAGGAGGGCACTCTCCATAAGTTAAATAATAGGCAATATCAACATACCACTCATCAGTAGTGGTGACAAAGAGAACCTGTGGGTTATTTTTGAAATGAGTTGGGCAAGCATAATTCTCTTCGCCATGTTGAGATTTGAGTGTTTCATCCTCAACAATCAACTTGCACAAACCATTTCCCCTTACCAAATTGGAGGGTTGGATCTCCAAGTCATATTCTTGAGTCTTAGCAATCCAATTTCCTCTTTTTGCTCAGGATCCTGTTGTGTTAAGATGGACTTGATTGCACTTTCTGGGGACCATCACCACTGTATGAGAGTTGAGGATATAGAACCTGAAGTTTTTTACGGCCTTAACCACTGCATAAGCATGCTTCTCCAATTGGCTGTAATTTAGTTCGTGATTTTTCAATGGACAACTCATGAAAGCGATGGGTGCTTCCACGCCTTCATCATTTTTCTGAACAAGAACAACAGAGAGGGTATGTTCTGATGCATAACAATACATGATGAACTCTTTGTTAAAATCTAGAGACACAAGAGTTGGAGCTTTGGCAATGGATTTTTTTATCTATTCAAATGTTTGCCTTCCCTTCATTGTTCCATTTGAATTTTACATGTGGTTTCATCATGGTGGTGATGTGCTTTGTTAATTCAGCAAACTCAGGAACAAAGCGACGAAGAAAATTCACCTTTCCGAAGAATGAATGAACTCCTTTCTTGCTTGTGGGAAGAGATAATGCTTGAATGGCTCGTATTCTCTAGGATCAATGTGTGCTCCATGTTTGTTCACAATGTGCCCTAATAAACTTGCCTTCCGTAACTCGAAAATGCACTTCTTGGGATTTAGTGATATGTCATGCTTTCTACACCTTGCAAGTACTTGTTCTAAGTGATGGATATGGTCTCCCCTCTTCTTTGAAAATACCGTGAGATCATCAAGATATATGATGATGCAATGTTTTAGATCTTTGAAGGCCAAATCCATCGCCCTTTGAAATGTAGCTCCCGCATTGATTAGACCGAAAGGCATTCTGTTGTAGGAAAAAGTGCCCCAAGGCGTAGTGAAGGTTGTCTTGGCGCGATCCTCCTCTGCCACTTTGATTTGATTATACCCTGAGAATCCATCAAGAAATGAGAGCATTTCGGATCCGGTGACTGCTTGCAAAATGTGATCCATGATAGGGAGAGGATAATTGTCTTTCAGTGATGCCTGATTCAAGTTGTGGAAATCTACACATATTCTTATTTCGCCATTCTTCTTCCGCACCGGCATGATGTTGGCCACCCATGTTGAATGGTGGATGGGAAAGATGATTCTTGCATTGAGCATCTTCATTACCTCCTCCTTGATGGTATCAAAACCTTTGGGTTATATGGCCTTTGCTTCTTCCTGAATGGCTTAGCATCCTACTTCAAAGGAATCGAGTGATGCATTTCCTTTGGTTGGAAGGATTTGAGTTCATCATAAGAGTAGGCCAAAATCTGAATATTTCTTGAGCAAGCGCGAAAAACCTTCTCTTCTCCTCAGGTGAGCAACATTTTCCAATATTGACCATCCTTGGTTCCTCTGGGGTGCTGATGTTTTCCTTATCAAAATCATTTGGGCACCGAGAAGATTGTTTTCTTTCTCTTGAATGAATCTGTCGTGTTTGTCAAAGAGGTCTTCCAAAGAAACTAGGCCCTTGGGAATCTTGTTCCCTTTCAATTTTATCACTCCTTCGTTATCAATACCTTCGATTCCTTCTTTCTCTTCTTGACTACCACTTCACGGTGTGGATTTTCACTTCCTTCAAAGAAGAGGTTATTGAAATTATCCCTTTGTTCCAAAAATGCTAGAATTTGATTATCATCGTTAAATACTTGTCAATGATTTGCATTATCTGGTACACTAGGCCTGAACACCATTTCTATGGTCACCTTATCTTTACCAAAAGAAGGATGAGGTGTCACTAGAGAAGCCGATACTGCAAGAGAATCAACCTTTTCATTCTTTTCTCTTGGGATAGCTTGATGGAAAATGCATCGAAATATTCAATGCAGTCCCATACTCTGTTTCTATAATGTGGAGTCTTGGATTTTTCACCTGGTATTGTTATCGGACTTGCTTTACTATCACTTCCGCATCACCTCGGCATCTCAGCTTCTTGATTCCCATGTCTTCGGCCACGCTCATGCCTAAAAGGAGAGCTTCATATTCTACCGTATTATTTGTATTATCGAATTGTAGCTTGTAGGAAAATGGATACAATTCACCAGATGGAGAGTACAACACTACACCCGCTCCCGAACCTGCACTAGAATGACTACCATCAAATTCCATTGTCCAAACTTGATCTTCTTCCTCTTCCATAAGGAGTGGAAAGTTTTCATCTTTTTCTGATGTGAGGAAGTAATTGCCTAGCGCGCTATCTTGAAAAAGAATGTTTGCCTTTGGATCATTAGACTTTTCGCACTGTGAACTTCATCTTTCTTACCGGCAGCAATGTCTTCATCTCACCTTTTACTGGAATAGTTGTAGATGACCAGTCCATTTTTATTTCTCCACCCAAGTCTCTGCAGAAACTCCTACTCAATAGCATGCCAAAGGATGCTGGGATGTCCACTACCAGGATGGTTAGAAGCACCTTCTTATCTGGAAAATCAGCCAATGCTACCTGTGCATCTTTGATCCTTCCTACCAATGGAACTTGTTTGGATTCCATCGAATAGCAGGTTCCATTTGCTCGAGGTCAAGGTGAGGCCAAGATCATTTGCAACTTTGATGGGCATCACATTATCTGAGGCTCGGAATCTATAATGCAATTATTTAGCTCGAAGCCTTTAATGAGAAGTGACAGGTAGAAAGGTTCAACCCTATCGGTTTTGGAGGCGAGGGCTAGCATGTTTTGTGAAGGTGATGTGGATGGTGTGGGGAGCAAGCCTTTGGAATTTGGACCCGAGGTTATGGGGTTACCCCCATGAACTACATCAATGAACCTATCAAATTGGGTAGGATGAGTTTGTAGGTATTCTATTTATGAGAGCTGGACTTTAGTTTTTCTTGCGTGCTCCACAAAGTCAAATGGGGTTATGATGGGTGAGGAAGAGGTTCTAGGAATAATGGAAGATTTGCATGGTGAAGGTTTTGTTGTTTTATGTGTTGAAATTTCTTTCAAGGGTGCAGTAACTGGCTTGGAAGGAGATGGGGATGCGGGTTTTGATAGCACCTTAGATGTTTTTGTGAGAACAACATTTGAAGAAGAATTATTCTTAGTAACCTTTGAGCTGGGGAGAGGATTAGATGACCTACTTGGTATGGCAAAGCATGATCTTTGTTAGCCAGTGGGTCTGATTTTTCTTTAGCTGACTCCATTGAAGGTGGTAGTGGTGATCCTCTATTGATGATTTTATTTTGTGGGACCTCAGAGAAGAATCTTCTTTCTTCTTCTTGTCCTTTACCCAGACCATTGAGGATGAAGCACCTTTCTTAGACTATGCATGAGTGAAAACTACACATGAGAAACCTAGGGTTTTGTCATCATCCTCATCTTCATCATCAATGTACTCAATTAGGCCATTGTGCGTATCACCATCAACTTCCTCAACCTCAAGATAGCTTTCATACTCTTCCACGTTTTCTTCTTCAATTTCTTCAATTTCAGCTTCCTCCTCTGGTTCTTCAGTGTCATAGATGGCATTGACTGGTGGTGCTTCGATAGCAAGCCGGCGAGGGGGTGGAGCAATCCTTGGCCTATTTGGAAGGTTTGGTTTCCTTGGAGCGTTCCGCATTGTGATCTGGGACAATTGTTTCTTCAAGGCAACCAATTCATTTGCCATTTTTTGGAACATTGGATCCGTGGTGACTGAGTTTGAATTCTGACCCTTTTGCTTTCCATTGGGGCCTTTCACTTTACGGAAAAGATTAGATCATCGTTGGTTTCTATTGCATGGTCTTGAGCTTCTCTCAATGTTCTTGGTTGGCTTCTTCTAAGGAAGAAACCTACTTCTGATGGAAGGGCACTGATGAAGAATCTCTTCAGATTATTTTCGGAGGCACCACGTCTTCAGGGATTCTTCTTATCACTCTGTTATATCTTGCTATGAAGTCTCTCATTGACTCAGAGAATTATTTTTTCATTTGTACCAATTGGACCAAGAGATCTTGACAATCTTCTGTGGTCTTGAACTCTGTGTTTGAACATACTTCTTATATCTTCCCAACAAGTGACAAACCTCGGGGGTAGCATGTAGAACCATTCGGTAACCTTCTCTTGAAGTGACTCCACAAAGAGTGGGTGACACATCTTCATCCTCCACACCCAACACACTACAAGTAGTGATAAATGATGCTACATGTTCTTCGGGGAGCTGAGAACCATCCCCTTTGAACTTCGGGAAGTTTTCTTGAGCCTCTTGGTAGCTTGTGGAGTGGTTGAGCAAGAGCAAGTGGACCGGTGTTTCCTCCCCATGGTACATTAGGCCTACGGGCCTCACGATCACGATCACACTCACGATCCCCCATTCTATTTCTATTTCTAGCTTCCAACCTTGCTAAGGCTGCGGTTTCTGTTTTTGCTACTTCTCTTCCTCGGCTTGGAGTCTTTCGATTTCTTCGATTTGAGCTCTTACTTCCTCTTCCACTCTTTCTTCTCTTTCTCTAACTTCTTCTTTGGTTTCCACGTCAGTGAAATCTTCGAGGTTCTCATTGATGTATGGAAACTCACTATCCAAAGGATTGGCAACACTCAGGCTCCCAACAGGACCGGTTGTTTGATGAAGGGGAGGTCTTTGAATTCCGAGCAGCTCTTGTCTTCTTTGAAGTTCTTCAAAAATGGGGTCGGTTTTCCTCCTTGCCTCTGTTGTCGGGTGTACCTTCTATCTGCCAGCTTGGAAATCTATGCTCGCCTTTGTGGTGCTGGAATTTGTCTTTGCCTCTCCAATTCAGCAGCGCGTTCTTCTTCAAGGTCGAGGATTCTCGTGGCAATGAAGTAGTGGTTGACACTTTGTCTGTTACGCCAAATAGCTTCTCTCAAATCTGAAGTGATATCTTCTTGGATGTGGAAGAGCAATTCGGGTCTTTCAATAGGAGGATTTCCTAGAATAGCCATGGTTTGTAGACATGTGGCTCATATAGCTATTCAAATTCAAAAATTTCTCTTTTGAATTTTGAACTTTCGATTTTTTTTTTTTTTTTCGGACCTTCTGGTCGTATTCAAGTGGAGATCTTTGCTAAATCTATGCCCCATGGTGGCGCCAAAAACTGTTGGCGAGAAAATTTTCAGGTGGACAAACTTGTGGATTTCTTGCCAATGCTATGGGAATCTAAGTCCCTCTACTTAACCTGGAGCTGTCGTATGTGCATGCGCATGAAAAGGTGGATTTCTGTGGTGGCCTTTCGACTCGGGGATCCAACAGGGGCACTCCACTGACCCTGCGGCAAATGCTTGCATATACTGCAAGAGATGACTTTGCTTGGAATGCGGGAAAGGGAATGAGAAATTTAGAAAAGAGAAAACTAATGCTGCAAGTAGAAAATCAGAGACTTGCATACATCAGCCAGAAGCTTAATTACATGCACTTGAATATAGAAGAAAACAAATCTGCATAATAGCTACAAGACTAAATGAAGCTTAATGGACACAGAGTACCAACAAACTCCTTAATCAAAGAGGCTAAAATTCCTTCTTCCTTTATTGAAGCTCAAGCAGAATTTGCACATAGTGTGAGAAGTAGAAGACATTTTGTAATAGGAGAAATGGAAGAAACTTGTTATCTCTTGCTCTCTTCACAAGGATAACTCTCTCATGAATTCACAAAAAATAGCTCCAACATCTAAGAAGCAAAATTTTAGAAGAATTTTCAGAAGACCTTCAAATGAGGAGCTTGTTACAATTTATAGAAGAGGAGGAAAACTTTTCATCTTCCCGGTGACTTTTCGAATACCTTAATGTGACTTAAGACTGTTCTTATTCCACTTTAAATACTTAAGTCCCTTTTATAATAACAAGGTGACTTAAATTTACATTATATTTCTGAAGTCACTTAAGTCATATCAAAAAGTGCAACTCTCAACGCAAAAATATAACATTGAGGAGAGAGGGTGTTGTATGAGAAGAGAAAAGAGAGAGAAAGAAGAGGAAGAAGAAGAAGGATTATGCTGAAGGATGAGTTGTTGTGGTGGACTTAGCTTTGTTCTCTGACTGCTCTCCACTTTGTGATCCTGAGAAGGCTTCTGTCTTTCCAAACTCCTGGTTGAAATGAGTCACCGTTGGTTCTACTTTGTCGGCATGAGGGATGTAAATGCAGCTCAAGGTTTCAGTCCATCCATCGGTCACACTGTTGATGTCCTTGCACTTCCCGAACCATGATGAATGCTTTTCTGCGATAAGTGCAATGGAGGCTCAGATTTCTAAGAAGAAGTCGAGGGTATCCTTAGTGAAGGACAATGGGTTGCCCACCCCTTTCTTGACATATTCTTCAAAAGGGCGATCAACTCATCAACAGTTGAATGTTCACTCATTGCGGGTACTCCAAGTTTCTGAATTTTTCGGTTTATACTATCCTACAACTTGTATGTTTGTTCCTCTTTCTCCTCTAGCTCTATGAATGCTCGATTGATTTCTTGAAATATGATTGCCAAGGCCCTCTCCCATACATGTGTCAAGTTGTTCGCAGAAGTTTCAAAAACCTTCTTATCGATCAATTCCTGACGATGGGTGTTACTCATCTCACTCACTACTAGTCCCAGAGGTTCCCAGTAATCTCTTTCTTTCCCCACATCTTTTTTGAGTGCTCGCGTTCTATTGGCGGTGGCACACATGTATGCAAAGAGCTTGATTGCCTCTTGAAGTGTTGACTTCCCTTTTTCAGAGATTGAATCGATCCATTCCTTGTTTGCTCAGCCCTGCATCGTGAATTCATGCATTCTTCTGATGGATTCTAGATCGAAGCTACTGATGGGTACCACTTTCTCAATAGGAAGTGCTATAGTGCTTGGTTCCACCAAGTGTTGCACATAGGATGAAAGAGTTCGCACTTGTTCCTCTAGTCCCTCAATCTTCTCTTTATATTCTTTATTCCTTGCCATCATGTGAGCAGAAGATTGTTGGAATATGTGTAAATCTCCCTCATGAGTAGTTGGTCCCAATTGGATCGTGCTCATCTCATAGTCAGTCGGTGTCATCTCGTCCACTAGCTTGATTACTTTTGGCCGAGCTACTTCAATGTACTGATTACATGTCTCCTCACTGTAGAATCGTGATGTTGTATGTGTGATCTTTCTTGACCTTTTTCTTTAGCCAAAGAGACAATTGCTGATATATTGGGGGCTACTACTTGTTGCATAGTGTGAGTGTTGAGGATGATTGTTTCCCGCATCCATGAAAACATCTCGTCGGATTCAGGCTCAATGATGGGCACATCAACCATTCTTTGTTCTGATGGAGGAGGTAAATCCTGAATGAGAGGAGCGTTGGAATCAACAACATGTGGGACCTCTTATAGTGGCTCGAATATTAGATCATGAGTCATATACTCCTTGTTCACTTGTGCATCTGGTGTTGGATTTTCTGTCTGCATTACGGGATCACGTCTTCCTCTTGCGGTGACGCCAATGAATCTTTTTCTTCCTTGAATTTCTTGGATGTCTTCTCGTGGGGAGAAATTTTCAATTCCGTGGCCTTCCTTTTTGAACTTGCTCTAGAGTGTTTAGAGTTGGAGGTTACCTCTACCACCTTTGAAGATGAATGACGTGAAGCTTGCTTCTGGCTTGGGAAATTCCTCGCGATCGAATGATCATAGCCCTCTTCTTTTGAAACCTAGTTCCTCATTCTCCTCACCACCTTTTTAGTCCACTCCAATATATCTCCTGATTCACGAACATGCTAGTTGATTTGGGGCATTGGGGACATCTTGACTGCTGCGTACTCAAGATCATACATCTCTGTCCCATCATCGCGTAAGATGTCTTCATACCAAGGGAACTTGAATTTCTTCATCTCACTGGTAGTCATCCTCATGTGATCTTTTTACGTACTTTGAACTCATCAATACAATTGACCCTAGTAGTCCTCAACTTGTGGCTCATGTTGCAATTCTGGGATGTAGAAGGAGTTAGGATCTTCTCGGATGTCAAAGTTAGGCCTGATGATGTAGGAATGCAAATTTAGATGTGCGAAAGTGGCCTCCAAGTGGGATGCGTCATTTGAGCTTTTGCACGTGAACTCCCCTAGAGATATAGGGAAAGAAATCAATTTCTTTCTTCTACTTCTGAGCTTGCTATTTACTTGGGTGATCTACCTACAGAGTTCGAACAATACAATCTGGTCACTGAGGTACTTGGGTAGTTTTAGAGGAGCTTGGTCAAAGCCAGTGACTCGTATGTAGGAGAATGTTGAGAATTGTATGAAGTATGAGCCATATTCCTTAATTAGGGATGCCGCTTTTGGTGACATCCTAGCTTCAAGATCCCCTTCCAAGTTTCGGACCACGTACATAGTGAATGCATCATTCACATGGGTGAAGTGCTTGTTGCTCTCCTCCATTATCAATTGGAAGTTTTTCGAATGCAGGTACCTTGGAAGCAATGTTCTGTGTGAGAGCCAATCCCTTAAATGATTGTGTGCTTACAAGGAGATAAACTAGATAAGAAGTCATGTGGAACTTATTTTTCATGGGTAATTAGAGAAGTTGTAGATGGATATTGTCGCTAATGATGCCCTAGGTCAATTCTCTGCTTCCTTACATCGATGTCGGGATGTAAAGGCCCATCCAGTCCTGGAAATCTCTTGTGTTTGCTTCACCCATTACTCTACTAAGGAGAGTGATGACATCAGAATACCCTTCTTGGAACTCACACCTTGGTAGACTATTGGGAATCCTTTAAGTCTTTCTTCCAATTTTCAACCATGATCCGAGTCTTTACTCCTTGGACATATGAATCCATCGTCTCCCAATCGTGCACAACTCTTTCCTTGGAAATGATGACCATGTTGGGGGATGTCGGTATCTGCAGAGAGATTGAAATGGTTCTATTATTGATGAACTCCAATGTTGTACCATTTTCATCTCGGATGGTTCACGTCTCGGGCTCATAGTGGAAGGATGTAGGACTAGCTCGAGACTTTACAGAAATGAAGAGCGAACGAACAAACCGCTTGGGAGATTTTAAAAAGATATGCACAATTAGGATTAGGGTGCATTTTTCAAAACTTTATGTTTCTTTTCTTAGGGACGTGAGGGACATCAATTTCCACGATGAGCAAGATGGCGACATGTGGCACTAGATCCAACGACAGGGGATGAAGGAGGAAAAAATTGCTTTAAAGCACCGGGAGCTGAAATGAGGTCACATGGGTGTCCAGAAGACTCCCCATAGGGGTTGGGCACATTTTCCAAGGCCTGATGTCCCCCACCTCAGGTGCATAAGGTACATCAAATTCCACGGTGGTTCGGAGTGACACGTGGCGGACCGATCCGATGGCAGGGGAATCGCATGCTCCAAATAAGCACTTGAGGGTTGAAGCGCTGTGTCCGGAGGTCATATGAGGGTCCCAAGGGTCACATGAGGGCTGGGTGCATTTTACAAGGGGTGATGTACCTGGCCTCAAGGACACGTGGGGACATGAAATCCCACCAGGCTCCTGGTGCTGACACGTGTCCTCTCGAAAAAATGACTAAGTCCTGAACTGCCTTTGAGAGGGTAACTTGGAATGCAGATAACTTGAGCTTCCGGTGGAATTTATTGGTGAAATTTTATATGATCCTGACTGGAAATGAAATTTTGAATCCAATGATGTGGGTCTCATGTCTTGATTCGATCATATGATTCCTGAAAAATCAGATTTTTGATCTGGGACTCCACTTGTACCTGAGAAAAATTGTCTTCCAATCATATACGCAAAGGTGTTGTGAAAATAATTATTTCACCATCATGTATGTCTTGGAATACGCTTTCCAAATGTGTTTTGATTTACTTCCAACTCCATTCGGAGCTCTCGGAATCTTCTTTTAAAGCCCAGCAGTTGTTTTAGGCCATGTGTACTGTCTAGGCTTGTGAACCTTGTTTTTCACTCAGACTGCTCCAAGTCTTAAAAAACTTCTCTAAACCTTCAAAAATAATTTATTTGATGACATAAGGTATTCCATTCATCTCCATGATGAATTTTTCCCTTCCGTTCTATTCCAAGGAGGTGATCCTGTCTCGGGAAGGCCAGCGATAGCCCTTCCCGTGACTGCCCAACATTTGCATTTTTAATGAACTCCTAAAATCACCTAGGGGGAATGAGTGAAATTTTCCTAAATCACCTAGGATAATATTATGACATTGGTTGGGAAATCATTTGGACTAACTGGACAGAGCCGGGGTTTCTTAGGAATGATAAAACATGAAAATTTCGGCATAGGGGTATAGTTGTCGTGCTTGGAAACTTCCAATTTACTCGTTGCACATTTACACGAAAACACTTGCCAAGGATAAAAATGTGGAAGATAATTATTTAATTAATATAACTCTAGATTTAACTAGTTCTTCCACTTACATTTAACTATTTATTCTACTTTATAAGGAGACAGATGTGGGAGGAATTTTTCAAACACTACAATTGTAGATTAAACTACTTCTTACACTTGTCAAAGAAAAATGTGGAAGGGATTTATTCAAATACTACAACTCTAGATTGAACAACTTCTTCCACTTGTTAAGTCGTTCTTGCATGATTGAATATTTCAACATGATAGTTGTCCCGCCATATTCTCATCCCTAATTTTCTCGATCACAATTGTGCATTAATTTGAAGAATATTATCAAACGCTTTTTAGGTTTAGTGTTCCTTGTTGTAAGATTTATTGAACATTTTGAAATTCTTATATTCACTTAGAAACGAGGTAGATGTAATTCTACCGAGCTTGTGCTTTTGTCTTATTTGCTTTTCTTCAACCTTATTCTGTTGAAACTTCAAATGAAGATATCTCCTCAATTATTACTATTGTGTAAAAATGGAGAGAGATTTTTCCTCTTAGAAATAAGAGAACAAAAAATCTTTCTCATTTTCTCATTTGGAGGTTTGTAACTTCAGTTAGAGAGAATCATGTGTTTTCTCCATATACTGACCTTCTTTTCTTTGAAATATTAAAATGAGGATATCTATTTGACCATTATTACTATGTAAAAAAGAAGAGCAGCTTTTTTCTCTTAGTAATAAGAGGAATAAAATCCTTTCTTATTTTCTAATTTGGAGGTCTCTAAATTTTGTTAGAGAGAGTCTTGTGTTGGATGTGTGAGTAGGAATGCACTTGATAACCTTCTTACATTGAAAACTTCAAATGTAGATATATATTTAACCATTATTGTGTGTAAAAATGGAGAGAGTTTTTTTCCTCGTAGCAATAAGAGGAAGAGAAACCCTCTGGATTTATCATTTGGAGGCCTATAAATTCAATTAGATAGATTATTGTCTTGACTATGTGAGTCCCTGCGCTTGACTAGGTGAGTCATGCACCTTTGCCTATAAATCTGATCGAAGAGTTCAAAGTTCTCTAAAGTGATTTATCTTTCAAATATCTTCAAATGACCTTCTCATACACAATACTGCACTCCAAGTTACAAGAAATATTTGGAAATGACAACATCCAGATTGTAATGGACTTGTTAGAAATAGATCAAATATATTATGTATTTTATCTTTAGACAAGCTATCCATTTATTTGAAACTACATGTAAATCCACTTTATAAGTGAAGGAATAGTGTTATTTGTGCATTAGATGAGATTTAGTTTGGTTTCATTAGTAGGAAGTATTATGTGCATAATGTAGGTACATGTGTAGCATAATACGTAAGACAATCCCGCACTTTGGAGAAACAAAGAAAAAAAACAAATGAGCAATGTCAACATGATCAATGTGGTGCCCAAAAAAATTGGTAGTCTACAAGTCATTACTAGAATGCAGAGGAAAGAACAAGGCTTGGAGCATGTGGAGATCTCTACGAAGCCCCAAATTTGATGTGCTTACAAAAAAACCTACCTAGACCCATGAAAAGAAAAGGCATTACTTAAAGAAGCTGAAGGATTGGTCCACTCGATCTAAAATAGAGATGTCGATAATGCACAAAATATGGGAAAATCCAAATCCCATATTTATAAGAAGATGATGAGAATATTTACGGGAGTGGTTGTAGTTTTATAGAATTTCCTAAACGTTATAAATGTACTACACAATGAGGATATTTCGCAAAACATATCTAACTTGCTCAGAACTCTATTAGAAAGCGCATCATGCGGAGCAATGCAAGCAAATAAACCAATATGGTACGTAAAGACTAAAAACCATGGGATGTGGACACCGATTGAATATAATCATGGAGGTTATGAAATAAAAGATGTAATATTTAACTTTGGAAGTACAAAGTAAACATGATGTCGAGATCCACTTGGGAAGTTATGAGAGTCCCCTCTCTGGCATATAGCCATGTTACTCTCATCGCAAACTATGGTAGAGTAGATCCAATTGGTTGATTGGAGGATGTCGAGATACAAGTAGGAGACTTAAGTTTGAAAGGGGATTTTGAAGTTATTGATATGAAAACTAATGAAACGCATTACCCAGTGTTGATCGGAAAGAAGTGGGCATATGATGGAAACATGACAATCAACATAGTAACCAATTAGATGGAAGCACACCTCAATGACTCTATTATTGTCATTCCAATGAATAAGTTTGAACAAAAACCCTATACCATTCCTAAAGAACCAATGTCGTCATATGTGCATGATGGTGAAAGTTGGTTTAAGGTAGGACATCAAGAAAAGGCTACAATTCTGCAATACATAACATAGGTAAATATATAGGAGTTCACAACCAGGGAAATCTCTGTCGAAACACACACCAAGAACCCATTCACATATTAAGAATCCCAATACAATATTCGGTCTTGACTAAATCAAAATATCATAGCTATATGAGTTTGTAAGGCATGATTAGAATTATATTGATCCAAATATAGAAGTCATATTCCTGGGAAATCACATCTGAGATGATGTAGGTTTAAATGAAGGTTTGAATCATTAGACTCAAAGAGATCACGAAGTAAGACCAATGAGGATGGTACGGGTAAAAGAAACATGAACTTTACGATTTTTTGGGACCTCTAATCTAAATGCATTTTTGGTCGAATTATAAAACATGTGCCTCAAGAAGAAATGAGGATCAATGCACGGACTATTCCCTAAAAGGAATAGTAGCCTCATGGTGGTTGTACACAGGTCAAAGAATCTTAAATGGATCAAAGTAATAGGTATGATGTGGTCACGATTCGCATTAGATACTAAATTAACAAAGGATTGACCACATTATTGCATAGAACAATGTTTGGAATTACACATTCAAGAATGTATTGAGGCTTGGAAAGTATAGGAAATAGAACCAAAGTGGTGGGTGCACATCTTTCCAAAAAAACTGACGCCATTACCAAAAGCTTGGTATTTTCATCAAGAAAGGAGGAGAGAAACATCTCATTGGGGAAGGTCAATAGGACTTTATTCAAACATTTACTTTTAAAGATAGTAACCCCATGGTAGATACAACCCTTCAAAAAATTAAAACATTTTTATGTCATAGAACTATTAACTCAAATGAGGAGCTGAATTTCCAGAGCACGAAGAAAAGAATCAAAATAATTGCAAAAAGGATAACATTGGGATGAAACAAAGAACACAAAAAAGTATAGGATAAAAATGTGTCACATAGTAGGGATAGCAAGGAAAAAAATGACGAACCTAAGGATGACAAAGATATCGAGCTGGTTGGAATGTTTGAGCCAGAACATCTAGAACATATACCCACATAAAAACAATTATGTGATAAAGAATAAAATCATTTGTGAAATTTAAATATAGAAGAAAATGAAGGGACCAGGTTGGTAGAAACACCGCAATAAGGGAAAGGATAGGATATACGATGAACTAGTGCGAGAAGAGAGTAGAAGACAATGGACTAACATGAACTATAAAGATAGATACTATTGGAGATTATTGGATGGAAAAAGAGATGTCAGAAATCTTGCAACTATTGTGGGATTATGAAGATGTGTTTCCCACTAAATTTAGTGAAATAAAGGGAGTGGATCCATCACTCGGAGAAATGCGCATTGAATTAAAAGAATGAGAAAATCCTATCAAGAAAATACCATATAGATTAAATCCAAACATGAAAGTGAAAGTTAAGGTAGAATTGGAATGTATGATAGAAGCAAGTATAATCTACCCAATAGAAAAATTGGATTGGGTGAGTATGGTAGTCACCCAACCAAATAAAAAAGAGAAATTAGAATATGTGGTTATTACAAGGCCTGAATGATGCATGTGTCAATGATCTATTTCCTACGTCATTCACAGATGAAATTTTGGAACTATTATCAAGGCATGAGGTATATTATTTTACAAATGGATTCAGCGGCTACCACTAAGTTCGATGGCATAATAATATCGAGGCCAAAACCACTTTCGCAACCAAATGGGGTAGTTTTGCATACAAGGTAATGTCGTTCGGGTTAAAAACGCACCCGCAATCTTCTCTAAAGTCGTTGTCACTTTGCATTTAAAGACTTTATTCATGATTTCTTAGAAGTATATTTGGATGATTAGGAAATCTTCTCCTACTCAAAGAGCATATATCCAAGGTATGATTAATGTTAGAATGATGTAGAGCATTACACATTGCCTTAAATTTGAAGAAATATTTTTCTTTAACACCTTTTGGAGTATTACTTGGTCACATTGTATGCAAAAAAATTAGTAGATCAAGCAAAACTTGCAGCTATAATTAGCCTCAAACATCTGAGACCCCTCGGAAGTTTGTGCATTTCTAGGCCACATTGGGTATACATAAAATTTATCAAGGGATATATGCTAGTATTGTACAACCTATGGAGCAACTATTGTTGAAAGGAAAAAAATTGAATGGACAATGGAATGCCAAAATACATTCACACAATTGAAGTAGAAGTTGGTCAGTGCACCAATACTAGTTTTTCTAGATTGGACAAAGATTTTTCATGTGCATGTTGATGCATGAGAAACGTAATAGGAGAAATCCTGCACAATCAGGAGGAGGAATCAATCACCCTATTCCTTTTACAAGTAGGAAATTATTTCCAACAAATGAAAAGTACACGACCACCGAAAGAGAGGCTCTAGCCATGGTTTTTGCTCTTCAAAATTTCACACAATACTATTAAAGAATCGATTTGATTTCTTTATGGATCATCAAACATTGTGATACCTTGTGAATAAGCCATTATTAGGAGGAAGAATATTAAGATGGTTGATGTTATTCCAAGAGTACAAGTTTAAAATAAATGTGAAGCCTAGAAAAGAAAATGTGGGACCAAATCACTTGAACTCGCATAAATATAGGGGAAGAACTAGAGGAATTGGATGAGGATGCTCCAAACACAAATTTATTTCAGGCCATACCAGAGCAATCGGAAGCGATAACACACTTTCTTTAACATGACATCGTACCGAGATAATTACATAGGAAAAAAGCACTTGGTTACTAAATCCTTGCCTTACATCATTATAAATGGATTCGGTGTGCCACGGTTCCTCGTGACCGGATCTTTTGTCATTTTCTGTCCTTGTGCGTTTGTAGACAAAATTGGTGGCCTTTGTGCACTCCAAATTTGTTTAGCTTTTTCTACTAGCTCATGGTGTGGTCAATCACTCCACTTTATTTTTCCGAGCATCACGGAAATACCCATGTCCTTCTCTCGATTCACCGATCAAGAGGAATGTGATGCCTTGTTCCTCCATCATGCCTTGAACCATAGGTTTGATGGGTCGATTAAATGGATCCACCATTATTATCTTGTGGTTTTCATCATAGTTTTTGCTCGCCATTGAACTTTGTTGAACTTCCGATTTTCTTTCTCTACTTCTATCTATTCCTAGTTTTTGTCTTCTCACCTTTGTTAGACTTGTTGTAGACTTAATATGTTGTTTATACTTGTTTCGAATGCAATGTGTCTCGCTTTTTAGTCATTTACCTCTTGATCTACTCCCTTAATTGCTTGTCCACTTTGAAGATTTGGTTTGATGTGGCATTGAGTTGCCTTTTAATTTGCTTTCTGCACAATCAAGAAGTTTAATAGATTGGTCGTACCAATATCCGAAGTGGTAACTCTTTCATATTTCAATTTTGCTTTTTGTTTGATTTTCTTTCTTATTTCCTGTGCAAGTTTCCCAAAATTATTTGATTTTTTCCCTATATATTTTATTTTAGTTCCTGTGTTTTCCTTTTATTAATGATTATAGTTGATATTTGAGCTTTCTCTATTCTACACACACTTAAACACAAATTGATTAATTACACAAAACTTTTAACTACCACAATGCAAAATTTTGGAAACTTCATACTATAATCGATGTGTCAAAGGCAATTATTGTCACTTTCACGGTGTTACATGATCATTCGTTGTAGGATTTCAACCTACGCCCATTGATCATGTTTGGTAAGACATTTCCTTGTAAGTCCCGCAATACAACGGTTCCTTGTTTGGTGATGTGATGAATAATGTATGGGCCTTTCCACCTTATGCACAATTTACCTAGGTGCACTTTAAACCTAGTTTCATACACCAAAACCATTTTCTCTATTTGAAATTATTTTTGCACTGATTGTGATCATGCCATGCTTTCTAACTTTGCTTATGTGCCTCCTGGTTCCATTACGTAGTTTTCATGTATTCATCCATCTTCATCCAATCCAGCAGTCTGTTTTCTATGGATTCCTTATCTCCTAACCATGTAACTATTGCGATGTGAAGACTTGGTACAATATATTCCATCGACATAATTGCTTCAATTCCATAGACCAAATGGAATGGTGTATGCATGTACTTCTCTTATACTTTGTTACGTGCACCGAGAGTATTGCGGGTATTCTATCTTCCCAATCATCTCTTTGACATCGCATTTTTTTGTTAATATTCTTTCCAACACCTTGTTTATGGCCTCTACTTGTCCATTCACCTACAGATGGTATGTTGTACTTTTGTGGTGCATAATCATAAATTTTGTGAGGATTTTGATGGTATTATTCAAGAAGTGTGTTCCCATGTCGCTGACTAGCTTTTGCGGGCACCTGTATCTAGTTATGATATTTTCATATAAGAATTTTGCTTTGTACCTTGCTGCACAATTTGGTGTAGTTGTGGATTCCACCCATTTTGTGAAATAGTCCATTTTTGTAATGATATATTTGGCTCTAGACCTTTTTGATGGTGGATAAATTGGACCAATGAAATCTATCCCTCATTGCTCAAATGGTTGTGTGGCTAGTTGAAGATGCATTTCATCCCTTTGATTGGGTTTCCCTACTCTTTGAGATATCGCAATGTGATGTGCATCTTGAAACAAAGTTGACCACTAGATTCCACTTTGTAAAATTTTCTTCGCAATCAATTCTCCTGCAAAATGTCCTCCTACTATTCCTTCATGCGCTTCTTCTCGCAATATTAACTCTTTTTCATGCTCCAATGCGACTCTTTACAATACCTCATCCTCATCATCTAATCACAAACACAAATTTCTCTCCTTCCTAGTAGTTGTGTTATCGTGCATTCTTTATATATGCATTTAAATATTTTTCTTGTTTTTAGTATATATGGGTTATACGAATGATTGTTGTTAAGTTTTATGTTCATAATAATAGCATTATAAACACTTTCCAGGTAAGTGGAGATTGACCTTTAGAAAACACTTGTGTCTTTTCGAGTTTTCCATTGAAAATGTAAGAGAAAGTTTCGTCAAGGTTTGGGGTAGAGATTTCAAGTGTAAAAACTTTACAACCTCACTTAAATTAAGGGTGGAGATCTTAGTTTTGTTTACACCCTAAATAAAAAACATAATATTTTAGTATCGGGCTCTTTCCTTATTTAATAAAATGTATAAGAATGTTATAAGTTGAATGTTCTCATTAATTAATAAACATCAAAGAGTAAAGTAGGTAATAGGTTTCAGTTAATGTATGATATAGAAACAATGAATGATTTTGCTTAAAACACGAGGAAAAAGTAATTCGTTGACATAGGAGGTACAAATCGATCTAGGAGAGGAGACATGATGTGAAAGTTGGATAATATATATAATTCATCTCTAGAATTGTGACCTCAAACCACACCCTATACCTTAGTGGAAGTAGGTAAGATGGTTGAATTGTTCTCGCCCTTACGACATACCTTGGCATGCTCTTTAGTGCTTTACTGATTGTGATTTGCACGATGGTATGTAGATGCAGGAGCACATGGTTTCACTTTCAATATTGCATCAACCCAAAAAGAGTTGAGTGAGGAGAATGAATTTTTTCCAATATTGCATAGTTTTATGCAATTTTGCACATTGTGTTATCGAGAGTAAAAGAGGTGGGGCATGAAGACATGGAGCCTTGTGCAACCTCTCGGATTTGTTCTTTGGAAGCTTTTACATGGGGGTCGTGTGCAACTATGCACACATTATTTTGAAGATTTGTGCCTCGTGGATGTTTGGCACTATTGTGCCTTTAACGACTCTTTTGTTCTTTTGTGCACCTATCGACATCAACATCGTCAGGCTTCAATACATGGGCCTTTATCCATTTTATTCTCCAACAAGATGGTGAATAACCTAGCATAATTTGATTGGGACGAAGAAACCCCCATGAGTTATCTCGTAAAGCGGATGTATTAAATCAATAGTGATCTTGCCAAGTGAATTAATCTTTGCAAAGGTATATTTATTCTCAAAGTTATCTTTACTTCCCCTACCAAATCTATAAATAGAAGGGAGTGATGCATGTGTAAGGCATCTTAGAAGAAGATTCAATGATCTTGAAAGAGAAATTAACGAATCCATAGTAGTGTGGGTCGAGAGAAGCGGATTGAGTAGCTTAGGAAACCATAAGGCTTTGTAGTTTAAGTAGCAAAGTCTAGTTGTGTATAGGCTTTGCAAAGTTTGCAAACCTAGGTTCTAAGATTGAAGTTCTTTGGGAATAATTTTCATTATATCATAAGATTATGGAAAATTGGATATGTAATTGCTCTCGAGTTTTTAATATTTTTCTCATCAATAGAAGAAGCTTTTATTGTTTCTTACAAGCTATGTTGGGATCTTGCTTCGGTGACTCCTAACTCGAAAATATGAGGGATGCATGGTCTAAGGCATCATTTAATTAAGACCCCTAACCATGACTACTTGAGTCTAGTATTAGAGCAAGGATTTTAATTCATAAAGAGAAGTTTGATATATGGTATCATTAGTTGGGTATCGGATTGGGATTTTTGAGCCCTCTAGATGTGTGATTTTCAGTTTGTTACATATGTGTGTGGATAGAAACTAGTTGTGGGCATCTTCCCGGCATTCGGGTTGTTGGGTAAAAGTTGTAGGTTGTAGTATTTTTTTAATTGTTGAGCGTTGTGAGAAAATTGTGATGGAGCATAGAGGAGATTAATTACCGAGTAGTTCTGATAGCTAGAGTGTAAAGGCTTGTAGACTTGGGGGAGATTATGAGAGGAGTACAAGCCCGGTTGGAGATTATGGAGACTTCTCAACATAGTGGAATGTTAGTGGATGATGATGCAAGCAATAGTGAGATTGCCAAAGGAGCACCCAAGGACTAGGATGTTGAAGCAAAGCATGTTAATATGCAAAAGGATTAATTCTTGTGTGCAATTACAAGGTCGGTAATAAGTCAACATTGGATATTGTGAGTTATTATGGGAGTTTGAATCTTGAAGGGCTTGTCATATGTATTATTGAGCTAGAGAAGTTTTGGAGTAAGAAGTTGTTAAAGATCCCAAAAAGGTCGGGTTTTTCTATACCAACTTGAAGCTCATGTATATTCATGGTGGGGACATGCGCAAACTAAAAGAGTACGAAGAAACAAGGAGAAGATAAAGAATTGGGATAGATTGAATGTGAAGTTGAAGGCTAAAGTCGTGTATGTGGATTACCGGTTGAATTTATTCAACAACAAAATCTACAAAGACAAAAGGAGTGGAGTGTAAAGGGTTACATAGAAGAGTTTTATAGATCGACTATCGGAGCGAATCATTTTATTGACATCACAAAAAATATTTCTAGGTATGTTAATATATTGTGTATTTCCATTCAAAACAAATTTAGCATGATTAGACTAAGGTATATTGAAGAATCTTATTAGTTTGCGTTGAAGGTAGAAGAAAAGTTTTGTGCAAACAATAAAGTAGTGTGCAAGGAAGGAAAACTTACATACAAACGAGGTGGAGGATTATGTAGTGATACACAAAATCTTGCTCAAAGGTGAAGCAAGCTCTTTGCATGGGTAGAGTCATGTATGAAGAGGAGGTAGATCGTCTTTCAAACGAAGAGTGTGTGGAAGAGGTCGATGATTCAATGGAATATGTTTTCATTGTGAAGAAGTCGGACACTATGGGTTTGAGTGTTTGGAACCACAAATGAGAATAGTGGTACAAGGAGGAATGATACTAATAACCATGTTGTGCAACATGGAGATACAAAGAGTAATGTGTCCAATAATTGTGCATAAGAGATGGAGTTTGAAGAAGCTTTCATGATGAAAAAGTGCTAATAAAGCTAGCTAAAGTGGAAAATGCACTTTCATTATAAAAAAAAGTCTATTCGTGACCATTTGTAAGTCTAGAAGTAAATTCTACAAAGCCATTATTGATAATGGTAGCTTGTCAAACTTGTTTCTAATTAAATGGTTCAAAAGATTGGTTTGAAGAGGATTGTGCATCTAAGTTTGTATAAGATGTATTGGTTACTAAAAAGACATTAATTGTTTGTATATGAGTAATGTAATGTGTGCATTGAAAATGGGGCATCCGAAAGAAGTGCGGTGTGATATAATGCTTATGGACGTATGTCATGTGTTACTTGGATGGTCATGTGTTATTTGGATGACCTTGGCGGTTTGACATAAAAGTGCAAAGCATGATGGTTGCACAAATACTTACGCCTTGGTGAAAGATGGACAATAGTACACTTTTAATCCTTTAAATGATGCAAATGTAGGAGTGGAGAGATGTCTAAAGGTGTTGTTGATTTTGGGAAGCAATTCTGGACAACGTGAAGGGGAAGCATGAATGTTTTTGTTCATTCCAAGGCTTGCACAAAAGGAGAATGGCACATCGATGCGGGGAAAAGTTTTTTTACATGAAGTGCATGAGATGCTCGGTGAGTTTGGGGATATCATGTCGCGGGATGTTCCAAATGGATTACCACCTATGCATAGTGTAATTCATCACATGGATTTGATTGTAGGGTCTAGTTTATTGAACAAGGTTATATATAGGTTGACACCTATGGAGATGAGGAAACGAATAAGAAAGTTCAAGGATTGCTCGAGAATGGGTTGATCGGAGAATCTTTGTGCAATATCTGCAATATTAGCTCCAAAGAAAGGAGGTGAGTGGAGAATAAAAGACTATCATCGAATATAGGTTTCAATTACCACACATGGATGATTGTTTAAATGGAGCCATGTATTTAACGAAGATTGACATGAAGAGTGGGTATCACCAAATCAGGATAAAAGAAGGTGATGAATGGAAGACTACTTTTAAGATGCAAAATGGATTGTCTCGGTGGTTGGTCATGCCACTTGGGTTAACCAACGGACCAAGCACACTCATGCGACTCTTGAAAGAAGTGTTCAATGTTGTTTTACGCAAGGTTTTCATTATGTACCTTGATGAAATTCTTATTTTTAAAAGACGCAAACATAACAATAGGTACATTTATAGAAGGTGTTAGAGCACTTGTTTGAGGAGAAGTTGCTCATGAATTTGAAAAAGTGCAAGTTCACGAAGAGATAGTTCATATACTTGGGATTAGTGATCTCTAAAGTAGGATTGAATATGGATACTAAAAATTTGCAAGCTATAGTGGAATGATTGTCAAGTGTTCATGAAACACGAAGTTTTTGTGGTTTAACAAGCTTTTATAGAAAGTTCATATAGACTTTAACAGGATTTTTACACTAATCACGTATATGATGTAGGGAAATAAGAGAGAGTGTGGGTGTAGATGTAGAATATGGCTTTTAGAAGCTAAAGAAAAAAGTCGCACAATTGTCATTGTTAGTTTTGCTTGTTTTCAACAAAGTTTTTCGGGTTGATTGCATCTGCGAGTGGGATGGTCATTGGAGCTATGATGAGTCAAAATGGTAGGCACGTAGCCTATTTCAACAAGAAACTAAATGACACAAGAAATAAATATCCACTTTTTTATCATGAGTTTTATGAAGTAGTGGAAGCTCTACGAAGTGGGGGCACTATTTGTTACCCATTGGGTTTGTGTTGTACACCGACCATCAAGCATTGTAATTCATAAATAGTTAAGTTGGATCAAAGACATGAAATGAGTTGAGTACTTGCAAAGTTACTAATTTGTCTTTAACCATAAAATTAGAAAGATTGATAGAGTTGCAAATGCATTGAATAAAAAATGTCAAGTGAGATGCATTTGGAAGTGGAAGGGTTCAATGTTACACAGAACTCTATGCAAGAGGTGAATATTTCAGACAGACATGCACGAAGGCATGTGCAAAACCATTGAGCATTCATCACAAGGCTTGGTTAGATTCGTCTTATATTAAGGATTGTTGTTCAAAGAAACAAAGGCGTGTGTACTTAGAGGGTCAATGAAAAGAATTTGATCCAAGAGTAACATTACGGAGGGTAAACTTTATCATTTTGGTGTAGACAAGACCTTGGCATAAGTAAGTGATCTTTTGCATCGATACTTGTTTCCACACTTTTCCTTCTAAACCCTAACTATGCTTGTAAGATCACAAAGGAACCTTAAAAAGGGTTAGCATTTTAAGTCAAATTGACCCCAACCATCCCAACGGCTAAGCATTGCCTATAGAACATTATTTTCAAGAGACCTCAAACTCATGCAATTCTCCCACTTGTGTGAAAGTGTAAACTCGTGTCTGAAATAATTGACCTTCCTTTATATTTAAGCATTTGGCATCATGAAACTATGACTTCTTTAGCCCCCAAGGTTGGCTTACTCGGTCTTGACCACCACTTAAGGTGGTCCAAGTTGTGGGTTCAAATCTCATGATTTACCTACAACATGGGTTGAGGGCTCGATGTGTGCTACTCCATATGAGATTGATCGGTGGCACTCGCCTTGTGTTAGAGCTTCACTACTTGAAGCTCCAAGTCATTGGGTATTCATTGATCCCTCCAAATTACCCAAAAAAACTGACTTCTTTGATTTCATATTTAGCTCTATGAAATACCCAAGTGTTGCTCATTAAAGGGATTATAGATTTACTATTGCTTTGGTAATGATCCTCAATATAGTGAGAGTGCTTCAAGAGAGTGTGAGATGTCTAAGGCATGTAGACAATGAAAATGACCTTATAAATATTTTGCATATATATTTGACTCTTCATTAATTTCCTGCCATAGCCAACCCATGAAACGTGTCTAGGCCAACTTAATGATGGTTGCCCAATTTGAAGACTAGTCATTCAAGGCACCTGGATATTACTGGCAAGGGGTCATTCCTACGGCAAGCCAGAACTATCTGACTTTACATGCAGGGTCCTAGGAGTGCAGAAAGGTGGATCTGGGTTGATAAATGTTTATCTATAATTCTGAAGTGTTCCTGAACAGAGTAAGTTGATCCTGAATAGATATATGTGGCAAATAATAGTGACTAAGTCAACAAGTGGGCAAACTGAAGGAGAGAGTGCACTCGAGAGTCAAATATTTGTGTTTTACACAAATGTGTAAGAACATGTCAAAGTACGCCAAAGTTGATGTAGCCAAAGTGCCAAAGACCAAATTTACGTGTTATAATATGTCAAAGTAAGCCAAAAATGATGCAGCCAAAGACCAAATTTAGGTGTTAGAATATGTCAAAGTATGTCAAAATTGATGCAGCCAAAGTGCAAAAGACTAAATTTAGGTGTCTACATTATCCATTCCTTAATATTGGTGACACATCTTGCATTTTCAACCTGGATAATCTACAACAAAAGCACAAGAATTCAAGTAGGTGGCCTAACCACACTCAGCGAACTTTGTAAGAATTTATTTTATTACAAATAGGAGATAATATGAGGGTTTCAACATCCTCAAATTGCAAGACTCTATTTTACTAGTTGATGGTATTTGTTGGTGAGTTTGGGGTTTAACATTGCACGTTTCTGCATCACTATAACTCTTCACCCTCGCAGCTGCAGGCTCCTCTCCTTTCACTCCCACTTGAATGCTTACTTGTCATTAGGTTTTTGGGATCTAGGTTGTATAATTTCTGTTTCAGAAGATCACAGATCGCTGCCATTACACACACAAGGCATGCATTGCTGCTTCTCTTGACCAGATTTCAGCCTTCTAGTTCATCCATAGGAAGCGCAACCACGAGTTTTCCTCTTCTAGAAAACTTACAGGTTTTAAAACCCCAAGTCCTCTCATTTTTAAGTAAAGAATTGAAGGTTTGTATGCTTGAGACACTACTGAATCTGTTGGACACTCTTTCATTTATTGTGGGCACATAGTTTGCACTCTCTTGAATAGAAAGCATTCCTAGATTCCACTCTCTGTCTCTCTTTGCACAAACATAACTTTTTTATTTCAAATGATAACTTAGTGTTGATATGGTCAGGGTCTATTGGGGAAGGTTCTTGACTATTGTACATCTCACCACATTACCGTTCCAGAAGAATACTAAGCTGCCCTTGCCTCTGTCCCCCAAAAAATAAATTTAGTGCAAGTCCCAGGCAGATTTTGGCAGGATAATAACCCCTTAATACAAGAAAAATTACCCATTAACATTAAGAGCACAATCAGGGAGTGATATCATGAACACAGTCTAAACATTTAGAATCAGAATTCCAATTCCTTTTTATCTCCCATAGGTATTTTGCTAAAGAATGCAACCCATGCAATGCAAGATAGTCAGAAGCTTGGAGCCAATACCCGTAAGTTCAAATGTAGTGCTAATAAAGGACAAATCATTGCCTACAAATGCGAGTAGCTTTTTGTGAAAAACCAGTTTTCTGATGAAAACGTATCTTTGAAAATTTTGGTATACATAACACGTGTTAAAAAATGATGTATTTTCTTACACTGTCAAAAGAGAAAACTTTTAACAATCAAGCTTAAACCACTCAATAGCTTCTGCAACTCATATGTGGTAGTTGATATAAGTTACCTAGTCAATAATACAAGGAAAGTATTGTTTCTTTTAAGATAACCCTGGATCAAGTACAGGCAGTCTACAATGCAAGCTTATAGAATTGTCTGTCTGGCGAGTTCCCAAAACAAAGAACTGAAAAATTACTGTCAAGCAGGCCCCTTCTGCGGCTATGCCTGCAACAAAAAATTAAGTTACTTTATGCATGAGAACAAAAGAACTAGCATAATTCATAATCTCAAACATATGCAAAAATAGTCATAGCATAATTGCAGATGAAAGGCATCACCCCTTGTTTTAACTCACCATAAAAAGCAGCATCAGGTCTTGTAAGATGACACTGTATGCTCTTTGCAAAGTGCTTAATGCTGACTTGCTACAAGAAATGAAAAAATTGGCTTACCAATAGAACTTATAAGATGCAACCTTTAACATGTACCGCAGTAAGACAAAGCACTTTAACAACGGCTGCTTCATGTCAATGATAAAGATCGTGATAATATATTCAACGCTTGATGGGAACTATTTTCAAAAACTCACAACAGATGAAGCTTCTCCTCTTTGAAGTGCTTTTTCAAGCCGAGCCGAGGAGCTGATATTTTCATCCAAAGATGACGATGATGTATCAGTCGCTGCAACCACAAAGCATGGCATGATACCAAAGAGTTCAAAGATATATTCGCTATCCTTCTCAAACACTATAAATATTTCTCCCTAGCGAAAACTAGCAAGATACCTTGATACAGATTTTTATGAACTTGCACTATAATATATCTATATTTTTAACTAATTATTTAATCTGTTGCTTAAGGCTACTCACAGGCAAAGAGAAAAGCTATAGGATGAAGATTCATGCAAGGCAGATGAAACAATATAATTTTCTCAAACCAGGAAAAACTTAAAAGTTGCTTTCCTTCTACAGCTCCATCGATATAAGAACTTGATTTCAAATACAGTTACATAGTTGCTTTTTATGAACTCACAGATGAATCAATGCAATAACTCTACTGAGCGCTAGGAAAAAATTGGTCTTCTATTGCCAAATACTGCAAAATGAAAGAGCCTCAACATCTGGAAATAATTTTGCGTCATCAAATAATTATGCTCAGAAAGATCGCATGCACTAGATAAATTCATGTGTAAAAAAGGTGTAGCTGTCATTTGTAAGTTTGTAACAATCTGGGAAATAAAGCACAAAATTTAAAGCATCTATGCAAACAGAGATCTTTAAAAAATATTGATAAAATTTGAATTCTTTCTAAAAGACAAGATCTGGTTAATCCACATACACAGATATAAACTGGATAAATTCTCTCCTCTCCAAGTGACTGTTATGACAGACTGTTAAAGTCTAAATGACATTTTGGGCATTGGTACATTTCTTATACGAATGATCCGGTGGTTATGAAATGAATGGCAATGATCTGAAAATGAAAATATTGGCTTTCACTTATCTGCACTGAACAGCAGCTAGGTTGTAGAAATTGAAAACATTTCAAAAATAATAGCAGAGGAAACCAGTATTACTCTTGATGAGAAGATTGAATAACTTTGTCACAATGTTCAAGTTCAATTGTATTATCTTGTTTCTCATAAACTTATTTTCCACTGTGTCATACTATAAATAATAATTAGTCAAAATTCCTTCAGAAGTTTTTTCAATTAAAACATCTTGTGCCTGTCACATAATAATATCGCACTCATCACATTGATATCTAATTTAATCTTCAAACCAAATCCTTCTTTTTTGCCATGCAAAGACTTACTTAACACTTCAAACAGTGCAATCAATTTTCTGAAAAAATTTGGTATAGTAATTCAATTCAATATCATTTAAAACTCATGGGACAGTTATAAATTTATAATTAAGGTTGCTGAAGTTTGGTCAAAAACTAAAGCACTCTATAACTTTCAATATACCTCGAACACCAACAACTCTTAGTCTCCTATTGTCAGAGCCAATTGTAACAGCTGTTGTGGAAACTTTCAAATGAAAATCTCCATATTGAGTAATTCCAACATCAAGCACCTCCCCAACATTCTTGAGGCGATCTACTAGAGACTGCAACTGAAGTAAATCTGGAACTTGAACCAAAGTCTGTATAATACACTTGCAATCAATTATCCAACGGTTGGAGATAATACAAAATCCTTTCTCAAGAAATATATACATAACTGGCTAAACAACTTACTTGTGGCAAGTCTTGTGCCATGTCAAGGGCAACCTGCAATTCATGAACATCTACCCTTGACAATGGGCTTGATATTGGAACATCTTGAATGACTGCCGATTTATAACCCTGCATAAAGATGGGAACCAAACTTCTTGATGCATACAGAAGAAAATTTCAAATACAACAGATATTTAACATAACTTTTTGCTATTTTTAAGCCTCAAGGACATAAAAGGCCTGTTCAAGAATACAATTCCAGAACTATAACTGGGGTTGAATAAAACCGTGCTCTCCAAAGTGAGGAATGGTGTGGGCCTCTCTGACCCAATTGCACGCTTCTTCACAAGTTTAACCTGCAGCTTTTCACCATCCATGCTAACACTGCTCTTTAAAGCTCGTAACAGTAGAGACAAGTCCACAGTAAATGCGATGCGATCATCATTTTGACTAGAAATCCTATAATCATCAAAAAGGACTTCCTGCATTCAAATTCCCCATATTGAAGACTATCCCTTTTAGTTAGTCTGAGATAAAGTGCTCCATTGGAAGTTTAAAATTAAGTATTAAATTAATCCTAGTGATAATAAATCATTATTTCACCTTCTAGAAAATGTTTGTTCAATCTTTAATGACACATGACCTGTAAAGAGAAAAATGAATCTCTTGTTTCCTTTATCATAAATAAGAGTCAAGAATGAATCATGATCAAACCAGAAAAAGAAATGGATAAGGAACGTAGCCTTGTCTTTTGACAAGCGGTTGCAGTTTGTATGCAGTCTAAATTTAACAAAGAGGCCTAATTAAGGCAGTAGAAAACCAGAATTGATTTGCATGAATGGGCAATAGAACAGATTCCCAAAAGACAGATACATGCAGCAAACAGAGATCCATATATGATTATTTCTAAGGCTGAAATTATTGCTTGTGGTGAACATTGTTTACCATTAGTTTATGCAAGGTTCCTACTTCCAACACTCCAGCAAGAGATTGGAGATATCATAACGGAATCATCCCTAGTACAATTACAGAGATAGCTCATGTCAGTAATACAGGATGGGCAAAGCTTACTGTATTCTAGCTGTATTCTAGGTAGTTGGAACCTCTCAGACAAAAATGTCCTCTTCGTATTAAGTATGCCTTCACAGTCTTCTGGCATTCTCATTTGCATTACAAAGAGAAAAATCCAGCAACAGGCATAGAACCCATAAAATTCACAAAAATGCACGAGGAAGAGAGCAATCCAGAAACATGCATAGAACCCATCGAATTCAAAGAATATATTTAATATGTTGGTGCAAGATTACATAAAAGCACTGGATTGTTATTCAGACCTATAATCCAATTTACCCATGGGAACCTTACAATGGCATAATCCTAGCTTAGTTCAATGATGCTTAACTATCAATTAGCTATTAGCTCTTAGAGATAGTGCATTATAAGCTAATCTCCTAAAAGCATAACTTCAGCAGCTACTGCATCATACAATTAGCAGAGTATTTAAATAGTTGTGTAGTCAATATAGCAAATCATTGATGTGACTTTTTCTCCCAACCCAAATCATTTATCAATTGATGCTACATTGTCCTATGTATGAGCAGCTAAGGAAGAAGCACGCATTACATTATCAAGACTTGAAGAGTCTATATATTGTTAAGTTTGCCATGTAAGAAAGTGGGCAGTTATGTTTGGGATGTCTTCGAACATCAAAAATCAACGCAGATGGATTTATTTGGATTATAGCAACAATCTTCATGCAAATAACTGTAATAAATTTTTATGAGAATTTTTTCCAGCCCATAGATCCTACAGGGTCTCCCATGGAAGTAAATAAAAAACATTACCATTCAAAAAGAGAGATTGTTTGAGTCTATATATTATTAAGTTTTCCATATTAGAGCAGTTATGTTTAGGATGTCTTGAACATCAAAAATCAGCACGGATGGATTTATTTGGATTATAGCAACAATCTTCGTGCAAATAACTGTGTTAAATTTTTCAAGAGAATTTTTTCCAGCCCATAGATCCCACAGGGTCTTTCATGGATGTAAATAAAAACATTACAATTCAAAAAAGAGATTTCTGTAAATTGATGTCTCAATTGTTAAATTTATAAAATATGCAACAGAGCTTGTCACTAGTATTGTCCACCGATGAGGTACTACATTAAACTTCCGGAGTTTCCATGTATGCCATTGGTGATAGGTACGCATACTCAAAAATAAATTAGTAAGTGAAAAGAAGATAGCTACAATTATATATTTTCCAATTATTTCCCATAATTTTGTCTGCACATAAATTTCTTCAACAAGGACTGTTATGTTAATATTTGAATTACTACTTAGTGAATTCTGTAGGTGATATAGACAATGATGTCGAGTATTTTATCTACATTGGCCTCTGTCACACAAGGTTTCACTTATTAGAGTACCAGAGCTTCTTAATTATATTATGGGAAGACAAGTGTATCTCTCACTGGGAAGTTAGAAAACCTTTCAAAATATGCAAGTAACTGCCATGCTCAATGTCAGAATTATAGATGCAGAATTATATATTCTACGTATTGCAGAGTTAAATAATTAATTGTAGATGAATAAAAGCAGCAATTGACAGATTTACATACAAAATTTAATGTGTTAAGTATATTACTGAATTGTAATATGTAAAGCAAATAAAATGCAATAAACACAACATGTATACAGAATTTGAGTGGGGAAAGCCTAGATACAAGTTATAAACCCCACTATAAAATGCACTTTCCAATATATTATTCAAAAATGAATGAGGAACAAATGCCTGACAATTACAGGCCAACCCAGCGTACAAATCTCCTTTCCCACTTCTTCACAATTACAATTGCACCAATAAATTTGAGTGCACAGTAATAATCATAATAAAATGATCAATCTCTAATGAGAGATCACCCTATTTAAAGGGTGGGTGAATTGGTTGCAACCTTTTGGTTGAACCGATTCACTCTTAGTAAATTTTATAACTTATAAGTTATTTCTTAAGTTTATAATATAAACCTAATTGTAGAGTCTAGTTTGTTGTGGTGGGCAACATCAAGTGTGTCCCCTAGACAGCACGGATACGGAGTGCAGTGTACAGGTACGGTACGCCGATACGGCAAATTTTTAAAAATCTTGGGTACGGTACGCTTTTGGGTACGTTTTATATATATATATATATATATATATATATATATATTATAAATTTAAAGAAGCATTTGCATACTTATTGAAATTTATTATTTCTCTATCACAGTTATTTATCTTAGTGACTGTGATAAGATTCAAGGAGTTTTGATTGTTCATGGTGACCTTCCTTGATCCACTCAGCACGATAGTATTGTCTGACATATTTCCCGAAACATCATAACTAAGCAGGAAAAATATGGATCCAAGCTGGCAGGTGGGACGATTAGTCCGAGCACGGGAGAATACTCACCGAGTTTTGGAAAGCTATCCAGTATTTTTAATTACTAATCTGTCTACAGGCAATCAAAGCTCATGATTCTTTCAGAAGATTGCAAGAAGTTGCTTGGTCCAAAAAGGTGCAAAAATGGATTTTATGAAAATAAGAAAAATATTGCCATCAATGCGTAGAGCTCGAGAAAATATACACTTTTAGAGAAAACGACACTTGAAACGGAGTCACAGAATGAAAGTTATGGCACATGCAAGTTTTTGTTGCTACATCTTCCCGGACCCTTTCCAAAAATGGCAAATTTTTTACTTGTGATTTTTCTCCAAAAATCCAAAAAAGGAAAGTTTTTTTTGGACGGGTACGGCTGGAAACGTACCCACAGGGACAGGGTACGGTCCGGGTACGGGACCATACCCTGTCCCTGTGGGTACGTTTCCAGCCGTACCCACAGCGTACCGTACCCCGTACCAGTACCTGGTACGTTTCCAGGCTGGTACGGGACCCTCTAGGGCGTTTCCAGGCTGTCTAGATGTCCCCACAAACAGCACTTGCTCCCACACCGAATCCACAAAAATTACTAATTAAGACCTTTGATCATCTCTTAAACACATTGAAAAAATGTGTATAGAGCGCAAGCTTGAACATCAGTTTTCTTATTTTCCATATCAAGGGTTGAAGAAGAAGCTAAAGTGAGTCTTGGTCGATGAATATTATGTTGATTAAATATCAATGAACCATATTTTATAAGACCATAAAAGAAATATTGCATGGTCGCTTGTAGAAAAGAAGATTCTCTCCACAATACATGAATCGCATGTGAGACAAGAAACTGCAATGCATGGCATTTGAAGAAAAGCAAGTGCTGCTAGCATTGAATACAACTTTCAATACTGATATTTTAAGAAAATTCTGATATCATGGTTCAACTAAATATGCAGGAGTGTAGAACCATAGGAAAGTCACTGTAGTTCATTTCTGAGCAAAATTCCCAAGTAATATTATGCATTGTATTAAATGTGGGCATACTTTGACTCCAGCGAGACTTAGCATAAGCATCCTCAAAAGAAGGGGAATAGGGAATTGCTGATCTGCATAAGCTAGATGTAGAAACTGAAAAGAATTCGGGAATCATAACAAGTAGGAGAGCAACTTGAAAAAATACTTTTAAAAAATAAGTATAATGATGCAATCTTAGCTCAATAACTTATTCCAATAGAACAGTTCATACTATGTTTCACTATTTCATCCCATAGTACATCCTAGTAAGCTTCTTCTTGAACCAATGAGAAAGAGCGTATGTAAATCAAGAACTTGCATGCATTATAAGCTTTAGGGAGTTTCAAAGGAGTGCTAGGACTGTTTTATGCTTGATTATGACAATCAATCTACAAAGGTCTTGCCTCATATCTGATCACAATGTTCATACCTTCCACCATGACAACACTTAAATAGTGCTTAAGGATAAGTTTGTACAATTATAATTGTAAATACAGTCTTATAATTATGATCTTGGATAAACATGTAAATTCTTGTACCTTTGTTCAATAACAGTTCCCTATTGACTGTCCTCTTGAGAGAGTATGATCTTAATTTTGTGTTTGAAGAAGATCACTGTCTACAACCTCCATATCCTTAAGTACTGATATCCTTGTCATATACATTGTATATATCCATCTCATCCTCATAAACTCTACCCTCTACAAGAAATCATAACTATTTATACCTCTATTTACACAATGCAAGAATTTATATCAAATCAACATCAAGACTGTTATATCTCAGGCCACCCTCCTATATCTTTGTTTAAGACCTATGTAGATGTGTTCAAACTCAGAATAAAGGAATGCAACATATTTAGATCCCTGGTAGAATATGAATCCATCATGACATATTCAATTCCCTTTATAATTCACTTCACAAATGATTTGGACCATTATAAAACTAAATTTCAGGATCACAACTCAGACACAAAATCCTTCATAACTCAAAAGTACTCATTTCCAACCCAATCCGTTAAAAACCCATCTCAGAAAATGCCTCACGACCTTACATACAAAATTTTGCGTCATTTGGATCTGTTTTGGAGAAGTTATGACTTCTGATACGGCCCAGGTTCCACAAAAACGGTTTTCTCATACTCTGGTATTTTCTGTCATCAATATCTCGAGCTACATGTATCCATTCAAGCTAAAATTTTAAAGGATCCTGTTGTATATATCTTTCCCCCCGGGTAGATATAGACAAGCAAAAGAATATGGAAAATCAAAAGGCACAAGTTAAGGGCGCATGAAAATGGATGTCGACATGAAAATGGATGCACCAAGGCGCAGGTAAAGGGCGCACAAAGCAAAGAGTGTCGACACGAAAATGGATGCGCCAAGGCGCAGGTAAAGGCGCACAACAAAGAGTGTCGACATGGCAGAAGTCGCGCCTTGGCGCACGTAAAGGGTGCATGACACAGAATGTCGACATGACAAAATTCGCACCTTGGCGCACATAAGGGTATGTCGACATAAGGATGGATGCGCCTATGGCGCACCTTCAGGAGGCGCAACATTTGAGCGCTGACAGGAAGCAGACCCTGACCCAGATATTCAGACGGCCATAACTTTTCACAGGGAGCTCGGATTAACGCAAGGTTGGACTTTTGGAAAGCTTACGAGGTCCTCTATCCAACTACGATTGGATATCTTTAATTGGGTGGGAACAAGTTCTTAAAAATGCAAAATACAGTTTGCCACTTTTTAAGTTTGCTTTAGGGTTCTCACTACCGTCATAATGAGATGAATTAAATGCAATCTGGAGGTGGTTGGGGTAGGTTTGGAATTCCTCTCTCTCTTCCCTCTCTCATTCTTCCTATAAATTGTAAGGAGGGGCTTCTTTCTAAAGGTTGGACATTCTTGTTTTGCCCCTCCCTTCTTCTCTTTGGCAGGTGAATTTGTGGAGTTCAAACCTCCCATCTAAAACTGTAATGCAACTTTGCCTCTTGGCATTTTGTAGTGTATTGTATCAATCTTTGAAGCAAATAACGCATGTATGTGGATGATTCTCAACCCTCTCTGTGTTCATTTGCATCCTCCTGATCTTTCATTGCAATTTTTGTTATTTGTGCATGATCTTGCATTGCATTTTGATGGTTTGTGTTTATTGGCAAGACAGGTGTTCTTCATTCCTCGGTGCATCACCTTTGTTAGTTTAGGTTTATTTTTATGCATCTTCTTACCCTGTCTCCTTGGCAAGTTAGTTTAGGTTTTGAGTAAACCCTCTGCATTTTTACGTGTGCATCTGAACAGAGGAATAGGAACCGGCCTTCATCCGGAGAGCTTTTCCAATTTCGAGGTCCCACACTTGGGAAAAGCTCCATGTTATGCAATCGCACTGAGAGTCTCAACCCATCGAGTTGTAGACATTCAGGGGTGTTGTGATTCGACATCAATAGTTTTGGCACGCCGGTGGGACCAAGAGGTCATTCCACAGATTTGAAGGAATTTTCAAGAAATTTGGACTTAAAAAATTGCAGGTTTTACAATTTCAGATTTTTCACCTTCCAGGCTGAACTTTGAAATCAATTTTCAAGGGCTTAACTTGCTCAAAACAAGTCAAAATTTCACCAGTTGATAGATCGGGGGATAATCTTCAAAAGGGTATTCTTAGATTTTTGGGATTTTGACTTTCAAAATTTCATGGTTTTTGGTATTTCGGGTTTTCCCAGTTGCCTTGCATGACCTGAGTTTTCACCTGTACCTTTCGAGAGATTAGTAGCTGCACAACAATACCCCCATAACCAAATTGAAGAGTTGTATCTTCTGGGTCCTTCAAGTTTTAAATTCTATTTTTAATATTGTCAGGTTTGGTGTGTAACTTGGCATAAGCTAGCCTTTTGAGGCTCATTATCTAACACATCTGGCGACTCCGAAGGGGTAGAATTCAGTGGTATAGCAGCAAAAGTTGCCCAGGCATATGAGAAGAATTCGAACCAGGTCTGATACTCGAGAAGAGGGTTTATTTGTCCACTTACAACTATCACCAGGCAGAGGAAGGAGAGGAAGAAGACCACAAAGATCACCTTCTCCACCTAACAGGACTTTGTCTACACCTCCACCTGGTAGACCTTTCATCCAATCAACAAGGGTTCTCAGGCCAATCAGAATGGCGCAACCACCGAATCCCTTTGTCAATTTCATTGGCAGTCAGCCCACTTGCCCTCCATGCACAGAATCCAGTTCCAATTGCAGCATTGAAGAACATTCCATTTTTCACTGGAGAAAATCATACCACTCTGGTGATCATGTGAAAGACATCGCCAACATTTGTGCGATCCATGAGATAAATGAAATGGATGTTCTTTGTCAAATTCTTTGGCATCTTCGTTCAAAGGAAGGCATTGCGATGGTTTAGGAGCCTTGCGGTGGTTCTATCCAAAATTGGAATCGATTATGCATAGTCCTCCATGAGCAGTTTGGAGAAAAGGAGACAATTTGTCTCTACTAGAACAATTGACAACTATCAAGAGAGCTCCCAATGAAGGCGGTGGCCCGACTTCAACTTCAGATTTCAAAGGTCTTGGGATAGGATTCCGGTGGCCGTTAGGCCAGCAGTGAAGGTGTTTTTCTATATTATCTTAAAGCTTTGAATTCGATATTTCTATGTTAATTCAATCTATGGGAGGCACAACTTTACTGCTGCTTATAGCATTGCCATTAGGGCTGAAAGCTGTCTTATTCAAGGTGGTAAGGTGGCTCTGAGCCTCCCATGCCCTTGTATCCAAACTTAGAAAATCCAAGCACTAGTCAACACCCACTTTGGCTCCTATTCCCACTCCTAGAAATCAAAGTTCAAATGAAACTTCTACTTCATCCTCTAGTGCTTCAAATGAACTCCGAGAGGTTATGAAACAATTGCGAGAACCTTGGAAATGAGTGGTGACTATCAAAAGACAACAAGCTCAAAGTGCTAGACCATATCAGCCTCAAGCACAGTACCAAGCTAGGCCACCATACCAGCCCAATAGGCCACCCAATCCAGCTGACAAATCAAAGCCAAGTAAGGCCTCCCACCAATAGACCATTTCAGCCCTATAACCCCAATGTTGCATCTGCTTCTAAAGCATTAGTGCCAGTCCAAAACAACATAGCTCAAGAGTATGATTGGTGTTTCCCATGCAATGAACCTCACAACCAATCTATGTGCTTCAATGGTGCTTTGAACCAAGCCTTGATGGTGACAACTACTGGCGCAGAGGGTGAAGTGAGTCAAGAAACAAATCAGCAACAAGGGACATCTCAGCAAAACACAACTCCAAATGATACCGCACTTGCGAATTGGCAAGCTGAGGATTTTTGTGGCATGAATCAAACAATTTCTCAGAGTGTAGCAGCTAACACAAGATCAAAGAAGAGGAATATTGGTGAAGGGCAGTCATTGGCTCCAAGCGATCTACAACCTTCCATCACTCCACAAGGTGTTGGTAAGCAAAATACAGTTCCAAACACGCAAGGACAGCCCAAACCACCTTCTAAGCCAGCTCAAATGCCAGTTGTTGCTGCCCATGCGCAAGAAAGGAATGTACAGGCCAAAGGACAGCAAAGAGATCTTTCGTCCCCATTTAGCATCATTGATCAAATGAAGAAGACGAATGTGAATATATCGATGTGGGAATCTTTATCCATCCCAGGCCAAAGAGATCTTCTACAAGCTGCCATGAAGAATTGGTCAACTTCGAACCAGCAGGCCCATATGCAAGAGAAGGTCCTCACAAATGTTGCTCAGCCTGAAGGGAATCATGGAGGACAACAAGGTAAAGTTTTGAAACCCCCTCCATTCTATGTTTCATTAATCATCGGGGATAAATTAGTACACAATTGCATGATTGATTCTGGGGCAAGTAGTTTTGTCATGCCCAAGCAAATAGCTGATCAGTTGGGTCTCCAATATGAAGTCATATCAAAGGGGGTAGTGCAATTGGATGGGACAGCAGTAGAAACGGTGGGAGTGATTAAAAGTTTGAATCTTACCCTGCATGCATGCCCCAACGTTACCGTTTTGCAAGATGTGTCAGTGATAGATTTGCCACCACTATTTGCCCTATGCTTATCAAGGGATTTCACAGCTAGAATTGGAGGCTACTTATCTGCTGACTGGTCACACATGTTGTTCAGAACAAGATATGGTACTAAGGTCACAATCAGATCCGAACCAATTGCAAACTTTCATATTGAGCCTCATACTCCAAGCCAAATCAATGCCAACTGTTCAGCTTTTGACCAAGAAGATTATCCAAGCACAGATGAAGCTGACACCAAAGTTGGAAGCATCCCAGATTTGACTCTTGATGAATGGGCAAGCAAGGTACATGCTTTTGATCCCTACCAAGAAATAGAAGAATCTGAGCTAGGAGTCTATTGTATACATGAAGAAAACCAACCTATTCCTAGCATCACAAAAACAGACCATAAGGATGACAATGAGGTATGGCAATTATTTTTCGATGGATCAAGGAGTAGGCAAGGTGCAGGAGGAGGAGCTATGCTTGTTTCACCTCAAGGCATCAAATATTATTCACTTTCCGTTTCAGTTTTCTGTTCAAACAACACAGTGAATATGAGGCCTTGATTCACGGACTTATTGGGCCACGAAAAAGGGCATAAAGAACTTGCAGGTGTTGGGGATAGCGGCTGATCGTCAATCAAGTCGAGGGGACAACATGCTACAAAGAATGACCTTTGAAGAACTACAAAGAACGCAGGGTATGGGACCTCATTGAGGATTTCGAAGCTTTCAATATCATGTCCATACCCAGGAAGAAAAATGAAGCGCGGATAGGCTCGCAGCAGTTGGAGCAACGTTTGATGTGGTTGACAACGTCAAAAGAGAAAAAACGCAGCCACATATCCATGTGATTGTGAGGCCAGCAGTTCCAGATAATAACACAAGCTGGAAGGTGTTTGAGAACGATCAACAGATCGTCAATTTCTTACAAGAAGAGGCTGAATTCTCAGCTAGGAATCAAGACAGACTAGAGCAGCGTATGGTGATCAAGTAGTGCGGTGCGGACAAACAAGCTTTCCTAAGGGTTTAGTAACATTGGAGTCTATCTTGACCCTAACGACCGATTCCGTAAGGAAAAGGCTAACATACTGAGGTCAAGAGAGAAGATTCGAGAACCAATTCCGGTTGGGAAGGCAAAACACTTCAAATTGGCAAAGTGGCCCTTTGAGCGGGAGAAATCAGATTTCATACAACTTTGCCAAGAATTTCCAGATGTCTTCGCTTGGAGCTATGAAGACCTGCGAGGATTCAACCCAAAGTTGGCACAACATACCATAGAATTGGATCCAGATGCTAAGCCCATCAGGCAAAAGCAGAGACCAGTCAACCCTCACATCGAGCCTCTAATGAAGAAGGAGCTAAACAAGCTAATAGAGGCGAGCATTATATTTCCGATCAAGCACTCAAGCTGGGTTGCAAACTTGGTTCCGGTTAGAAAGAAGAGCGGAGAAATCAGGTTGTGCGTGGACTTTCGAGACCTCAACAGGGCATCTCTTAAAGACCATTACCCACTTCCTTCAATGGAACAAATATTGCAAGTGGTATCCGGTTCGGAGAGATTCTCTCTCCTAGATGGCTACTCAGGGTATAATCGGGTAATGGTGAAAGAAGATGACCGGTTCAAGAGGCGGCTTTCACCACAAATGGGGCACCTATGCCTATAAGAAGATGCCATTTGGGCTATCAAATGTTGGAGCCACTTTCAAAGGGCAATGGATATGGCATTGAGGGTTGATCAATAAAATAGTTTTGATATATCTTGATGACATCATTGTATTCTCCAAAAATGCAGCGGATCACCTCTTTCATTTGAGGCAAGTATTTCAGAGGTGTAGAAGATTTGGGGTATCATTGAATCCCAAAAAATGCATATTCTTGGCTCACGAGGGAAAACTTCTAGGCCATATTGTTTCAAAGGAGGGATTGACGATTGACCTAGAAAGAGTTGAAGCAATTCGAGCGTTGCCATTGCCAAGTCATAAGAAGGCTCTTCAAAGCTTCTTGGGAAGGATCAATTTTGTCCGCAGGTTTGTTCCAAACTTTGCAGCTCTCGTAAAGCCAATAACACTGATGTTGAAGAAGAGCATGGCATTTAAGTGGACAGCTGAAGGCAAGGCAAGTTTTGAGGCAATAAAAGAGGCTATATCTCAAGCTCGACTCTCGTCAATCCAGACTTCTCCAAGGATTTCATGTTATATGCCTTCGGTGGTGGAGATACAATTTCTGCAATCCTGGTCAGCAAAACAAAGAGGGATTAGAGCAACCAGTTGCTTTCTTTAGTCAAGGCTTGGAGGAATACGAAACTAGGTACTCTTTCATTGAAAAGCATGTCCTTGCAGTGATCAGGAGTTTAAAGAAATTCAAGCACCTAGTCTCAAACAATAAGATCCAATTATTGGTCTCTCATGCGGGAGTCAAGGACTTCCTTCTAAACAAGGATCTGAATGAGAAACGTGCAGGATGGATCACTCGTGTCATGGAATATGACATCGAAATTAAGGTCACTAAGCTAGTACGTGGAAAAGGACTATGTGAACAACTAGCTTTGAGTCGGAAAGTTGAAGCAGGTAATGAAAAAGAGAGGCTGTCTTGGTACTACAGGATGGTCAAGAACAGGAAAATGATGATGCCCACTCCTTGTTGGACTCAGAATATGATACACTTCCTACAGACAGGCCTATGCCCTCCAGAAATGAGCAAAGCAAAAAGGAGATACTTCAGATTACAAGCCATTCCATATGTGCTTGTTGATGGTGTTTTGTTTAAAAAGACATCAATGGAGTTCTATTGAGGTGCATTGGGACAAGTCAAATTGAGAGGGTGTTACGAGATTTTCACGATGGAGATTCTGGAGGACATTTCGCCCCACGAGTAACACTCTCAAGATAATGAAGGTAGGGTATTATTGGCCCATAGTGTTCAGTGATTGCTATACATGGATAAGAAAGTGCAAGAAATGTGCACTCTTCACAGGCAAAGAAAGACTAATGCACTTCCATTGCACCCAATTTTGGTTGACCAACCATTTATGCAATGGGGATTGGACTTCATCGGGGTCATCAACCCAAACTCAAGCCAAGGCCACAAGTGGATTCTCACGGCAACGGACTATTTCACCAAGTGGACCGAAGCAGTAGCGCTCAAAGAGGCAAATGAGTCTAACATACTAGACTTTTATGAAGGAATAGTGACCAGGTTCGGTGTGCCGGCCACTATCATATCAGACAATGCATTGGCATTCATAGGTTCCAAGATTACAGAATGGGCTGTCAAGAATGGAATCTATTTGAGCACCTCTTCAAATTATTACCCGCAGGGTAATGGACAGGCAGAGTCCACGAACAAGAATTTGCTAAGAATCATCAGAAGGACTCTGGATGAAAACCAAAGGACATGGCATACCAAGCTAAAATCAGCATTATGGGCTGACAGGATAACACAAAGAGGTCTACAGGTAATTCTCCCTACAAGTTGGTCTATGGGAAAGAGGCAGTATTGCCTATATCATTAGAATTGCCAGCATTGGAGCTCATGAAGCAGTTGGAGTTGTCTGAGTTTGAACCAATGGAGGCCAGATATGCAGAGTTGATGGAATTGGAAGAAATAAGAGAACATGCAGTTCAGATGATTGAGAAGGATCAGGCCTTAGTAAAAAGATGGTTTGATAAGAAGGCAAGAGCAAAGACCTTCCAGGAAGGGGACCTAGTTCTAAAATGGGATGCAGATCGGGCAAAACCAGGAAGGCATTCCAAGTTTGATGCCATTTGGAGTGGCCCCTACATGGTCACGGGATGTAAAAGTAGTAATGCCTTCCAATTGTCTACATTGGATGGAGAAGAACTCCCGATTCGGTTAACGGAATCTACCTTAAACATTGCTACTAAAAGGAAAAGGTTTACCCTTGTAAATATTAGCCTAGATTTCAATTCCTCTAAGTGCGTATGCACATTGTCTTGTTGTAGTTAGGTTTCAATTTCCCTAAGTGCTCCGGCATAGGTTTTGTTGCTCTCAGGTTGAATTTTCTAGTTCAGCATGCTCTCGGAGGAGTTGTGGTATCAGGCTCGAGATCAGATATCAGGTTGGTTTCAGTTATTGCTTATGACTCCATGCCCAATGGATTGCTAAAAGGCCACTGATCTTCTACCTAGCAGGCAGGTGATCCGTTGAGTCGCCAAATTGTTGTATATATCTTTCCCCGGGTAGATATAGACAAAAAGCAAAAAAGAATATGGAAAATCAAAATGCATGAAAATCAAAGTTAAGGGCGCATGAAAATGGATGTCGACATGTAAATGGATGCACCAAGGTGCAGGTTAAGGGCACACAACAAAGAGTGTCGACACGAAAATGGATGCGCGCGCAGTAAAGGCGCGACAAAGAAAGAGTGTCGACACGAAAATGGATGCGCCAAGGCGCAAGTAAAGGGCGCACATCAAAGAGTGTCGACATGGCAGAAGTCGCGCCTTGGCACACGTAAAGGGCACATGACACAGAATGTCGACATGACAAAATTCGTGCCTTGGCGCACATAAGGGTATGTCGACATAAGGATGGATGCGCTTTATGGCGCACCTTTGAGAGGCAGGCTGACATTACGAGCATTGCGGAAGAAGCGAGACCACGACCCGAGATATTCAGACGGCCATAACTTTTCACAGGGAGCTCGGATTAACGCAAGGTTGGACTTTTGGAAAGCTTACGAGGTCCTCTATCCAACTACTGACTGGATATCTTTAATTGGGTGGGAACAAGTTCTTAAAAATGCAAAATACAGTTCGCCACTTTTTAAGTTTGCTAGGGTTCTCACCTACCGTCATAATGAGATGAATTAAATGCAATCTGGAGGTGGTTGGGGTAGGTTTGGAATTCCTCTCTCTTCCCTCTCTCATTCTTCCTATAAATTGTAAGGAGGGGCTTCTTTCTAAAGGTTGGACATTCTTGTTTTGCCCCTCCCTTCTTCTCTTTGGCAGGTGAATTTGTGGAGTTCAAACCTCCCATCTAAAACTGTAATGCAACTTTGCCTCTTGGCATTTTGTAGTGTATTGTATCAATCTTTGAAGCAAATAACGCATGTCTGTGGATGATTCTCAACCCTCTCTGTGTTCATTTGCATCCTCCTGATCTTTCACTGCAATTTTTGTTATTTGTGCATGATCTTGCATTGCATTTTGATGGTTTGTGTTTATTGGCAAGACAGGTGTTCTTCATTCCTCGGTGCATCACCTCTGTTAGTTTAGGTTTATTTTTATGCATCTTCTTACCCTGTCTCCTTGGCAAGTTAGTTTAGGTTTTGAGTAAACCCTCTGCATTTTTACGTGTGCATCTGAACAGAGGAATAGGAACCGGCCTTCATCGAAGAGCTTTTCCGATTTCACAAGGTCCCACACTTGGGAAAAGCTCCATGTTATGCAATCACACTGAGAGTCTCAACCCATCGAGTTGTAGACATTCGAAGTCTTTGTGATTCGACATCATGCAGATCCTTCTTGGGATCAAAAAGGCAGACATTCTATAAAAATTTGGGGCAAATTCATCGGTGGAATCAAAAGATATGAAAGCCCTAGTTCCGGGCCGAGAGTGCAAATTTGGGTATAAAAGACTTAAAATTTATTTTCATGACCTCTAATAAATTTTCACGTGTTTGTCATCAAATTCTCCATGATTTTGAAGTTCGGTCAAGCTAAATTAGTAGGTTTCATTTGGGAGAGAGTTTTGAGCTCACCGCCAAAGTCAAGAACCATATGCTCAGTCCATAGAAGCACATAAACCAGGGTTATTTAGCTCATAAAGCAAACATCACTCTCTTATAATGAATCAAATGCATATAATGAAAAGGAATTCAAAGGTCTATGATGCTCAAAAGATTCAAACCAGTCTTATTCATGCAAAATCAGCCTTACAACATTATCATAATGCAAGTCTTACTCCAAAATTCCAAGAATTTACCTCCTTGCTAATTGTTCACCATCCCAACTCTATTGGTAGGAATTCGACCCTTCTTGCTTGAAAAATGGTCTTTGACATAGTTGTTTTTCCTTTCTAGCCTAGAATTCCTATTTAGAGTGAGATTTTCCAGCTATACATGCTTGATACAAGGAACTAATTTTCCAACTATAACCTTGACAGCTGAATGTAGATCAATCCCATATCTTAGACCATTTCACTTTTCCTTCTACGTAGTTTACTCACAACAAACATGACAATCACACCTATTTCCACTCTTACATGAGAGTTTGTTACTACCACAAGGTAAACATTCAAATTCCAACCTCACAAGATGGAGAGAAAACATAAAACTCCTAGTACATGGTCTAGTGCCTCAATAAGGCTTATTCAAGCTTATTAGTGCTCTTCAAACATCATGAAGATGCTCCTGCATCAGAATCCCTAGGTAGGAAAAAAATTGAACTCCAGTTCAAATGAAATGTCTTCATCATCGTTTAGTCTTCACTATATACCTGGATCCCAAGGTCTCATTGCCAATGCTAATGTTTGTATCTCTTTGAAATGGTCTTTGTCTTTCATTTTCTTGCTCCTCTCTCTTGTTGTATGTCCTCCTTCTCTGCTCTTTCCATGTACATGCCTCATCATCAGGCATGTCTTCAAAATCTTCTTGTTCTTCTTGGTTTGTGAGTTCTCTCATTGAATTAGGTGTTTGATTCATCTCAATATCTTTTAAACCTGCATTCAAAACATCAAAAGAAATGCTAGATTTAAAATTTTGGGGGCCTCTTGGCTCCCCTTTTATCTCCCTTTCCACTTTCTTCGTGAACTTGCTTCAATATTTCTTCCTTTATCAACTTGTCTCGTTCTTGTTTTAGTTCATTCTCAAGCTTGTCAATGGGCTTTTCATTCAAATCTGCCCTTATAATTGTTGCACTTACTTCTCCCTTCATAATTTTCACTTCTTGAGACTCATTTGTCTCATTCCATTCACTAATTTCTTCCATCTCTGTTTTAGGACAGACCTGGTCCTCTTCTCCATAAATTGCATGCTCTAAAGCACTGATTTCACCTTGCAATTGTTCCCAACATTCATACACAAAGACATTGTCTTTTGGCTCATACTGTAACATTTTTTCAAAAAGTTCATCATCAACTTCTTGAGTAAAATCAACATAATTTGATTGAATATTTGCATGTTTTACCTCTTCTTGTTGTACCTCGGGCCAAAAATCCTCTTCAACTTGAAGTTTCTCCTCACTATTCCTTTCTTGGTTTGATTCTTCTTGTTCTTATCAATAATCTGATTTGAACCTGCATTTGTCCTTTTAGGAAAATACAATATTTCTTCTAATCTTTTCAACTTTTCATCTAAAACTTCGTCATCACTTTCTTTGGAATCACATAAAATTTCATCATCAAATACATCAACTTGTATAGCTTTATCTTTTACCTTTGTCTTTTGTTTTTCACTCACCTTGTTTTAATAGAGTATCTTTTGCTCTTTCACACCTGTATCATCAACAACTTTTATTTCATGTTTAAGAGGCTCAACTACCTCTTCAAGGATCTCTTTGTCTTTGTCACTCTTCACCTTGTTTGAGGTTTCTCCAACCTTTCTCCAAACTTTTCTTGGGACAGCTGCCAACTTCTTGGTTTCTCTAACATCACATGCACCTTCTTGAGATGCCTTTTCATTATCCTTTGCATTTTTGATCTCCCACCTTTGAGTTATTACTGGAGGATTTTCCTTTTTAAGCCATTTAGGCACTATATATCCATGTTCCCAAGACAATTTTGCAAGCTCTTCCTCCTGTATAGTTGTATTCATTTTCTTAATGGCATTAGCACAATCAATTCTTGAAGTTAAGCTTATCTTAGAAATTTGCTGCTTAGATGTACTCTCTTGTATGCACTATTGAAATCAAAATTTAGACTGCTCCTTACCTTTTCAATATCCTGCTGCACAATTACCTTTTTGCTCAATATTTCATTATTTGTAAGCTCTGCTATTTGGTGTACCTTCGTTGTTTCATCCTCCAAAGCATCATAGATCTCTGATTCATCTTTCATGTCTTCACTTTCTAGCTGCATGGATTTGTTATCTTCTTCTTTGGATGCTTCCAAGTGCATCTCTTCTTCATGAGCTATCACAAGCTCTCTCATACCTTCTTCTTTTCTCCTTATGGGTTCTCTGCTTGACCCATTTCTTATCATCTTTATGGCCTTCTCCTTGGCCTTCACAAAGCTGTCCTTCATTCCTGCACATACACACTTACAAAAACATTAGAAAATAATATTAAGGGCCCCATTGTCCTTATAAGAGTCTCCTTTATGCACTCCATCCTCTTCCTCTTACTCTTTTCCTCATTTCTTATTCTAAGTGCTTCACAAGGCACTTTTCTCTTGTTCTCTTCTATGAGAACACCTTTACAACTTCCTCTTCTTCATGTTGCTCTCTTGGCAACTTCTTCTTGCTCCAGCCTCCATGGGCACCTTTTTCTTTCTTTTTACTCTTCTCAGCAACAACTCTCTTTTATTTCCTTTTCCTTTCCATTATCCACTCCAAAGGCCACTTAACCTTCTTTTTCAAAACCCATCCATAGCTTTGATTGTTTTGTTCCTGCCACCATGAGCTTCACTCTTTCTAAATCTTTCCTCAACTGAATGATTTCTTCATCCATTTGTGCCTTTGTCATTTTGGTCTTCATTCTTGTTTTCTCTTCTTGATTTGCTGTCTCATTGGAAGTCTTCTTTCTTTGTCCTCTTGCAACATTTTGCTTTCACACAAACTATCACAACAATTAGTAATCAAATGTCAAATGAATTTACAAATAAATTATTACCACCCAAGAACTTACTCGCTCGATACCAAAAATGATGCCATCTTAGCTCAATAACTCATTCCAATAGAACAATTCATGCTATGTTTCACTATTTCATCCCATAGTACATCCTAGTAAGTTTCTTCTTGAACCAATGAGAAAGAGCATATGTAAATCAATCTAAGCATGCATTATAAGCTTTAGGGAGTTTCAAAGGAGTGCTAGGACTATTTTATGCCTGATTATGACAATCAATCTACAAAGGTCTTGCCTCATATCTGATCACAATGTTCATACCTTCCACCATGACAACACTTAAATAGTACTTAAGGACAAGTTTGTATAATTATAATTGTAAACACAGTCTTATCATTATTCAATGATCTTGGATAAACATGTAAATTCTTGTACCTTTGTTCAATAACAGTTCCCTATTGACTGTTCTCTTGAGAGAGTATGATCTTAATTTTGTCTTTGAAGAAGATCACTGTCTACAACCTCCATATCCTTAAGTACTGATATCCTTGTCCATTGTATAGATCCATCTTATCCTCATAAACTCTGCCCTCTACAAGAAGTCATATAACTATTTATACCCCTATTTACACTATACAAGAATTTATATCAAATCAACCTCAAGATTGTTATATCTCAGGCCACCATCCTATATCTCTGTTTAAGACCAATGTAGATGTGTTCAAACTCAGAATAAAGGAATGCAACATGTTTAGATCCCTGGTAGAAGACGAATCCATCATGACATATGCAATTCCCTTTATAATTCACTTCACAAATGATTTGGACCATTATAAAACTAAATTTCAGGATCACAACTCAGACACAAAATCCTTCATAACTCAAAAGTACTCATTTCCAACACAAACCGTTAAAAACCCACCTCATAAAATGCCTCACGACCTTGCATACAAAATTTCAGGTCATTTGGATTTGTTTTGCAGAAGTTATGACTTCTGATATGGCCCAGATTCCACAAAAACGGTTTTCTCATGCTCCTGGTATTTTCTGTCATCAATATCTCGAGCTACATGTATCCATTCAAGCTAAAATTTTAAAGGATCCTTCTTGGGATCAGGGCAGACATTCTATAGAAATTTGGAGCAAATTCATCAGTGGAATCAAAAGATATAGAAAGCCCTAGTTCCAGGCCAAGAGTGCAAATTCGGGTATAAAAGACTTACAATTTATTTTCATGACCTCTAATAAATTTTCACGTGTTTTTCATCAAATTCTCCATGATTTCGAAGTTGCAGTCAAGCTAAATTAGTAGGTTTCATTTGGGAGAGAGTTTTGAGCTCACTGTCAGGTCAAGAACCATATGTTCAGTCCATAGAAGCACATAAACCAGGGTTATTTAGCTCATAAAGCAAACATCACTCTCTTATAATGAATCAAATGCATATAATGAAAAGGAATTCAAAGGTCTATGATGCTCAGAAGATTCAAACCAGTCTTATTCATGCAAAATCAGCCTTACAACATTATCATAATGCAAGTCTTACTCCAAAATTCCAAGAATTTACCTCCTTGCTAATTGTTCACTATCCCAACTCCCTTGATAGGAATTCGACCCTTCTTGCTTGAAAAATGGTCTTTGACATAGTTGTTTTTCCTTTCTAGCCTAGAATTCCTATTTAGAGTGAGATTTTCCAACTATACATGCTTGATACAAGGAACTAATTTTCCAACTATAACCTTGACAGCTGAATGTTGATCAATCCCATATCTTAGACCATTTCACTTTTCCTTCTATGTAGTTTACTTACAACAAACACGACAATCACACCTATTTCCACTCTTACATGAGAGTTTGTTACTACCGCAAGGTAAACATTCAAATTCCAACCTCACAAGATGGATAGAAGACATAAAACTCCTAGTGCATGGTCTAGTGCCTCAATAAGGCTTATTCAAGCTTATTAGTGCTCTTCAAACATCATGAAGATGCTCCTGCATCATATAACCAAGTTGGAAATCTAGTTTTGGAAACGTTGATAGAGAATTAAACAATTAGCAAGAGAATAGCCCATAAAAGTTGTCAGCATATACAAAGAGAAGAAAGAATTAGAGAAGGCAAACTGCATTGCTCAAATGACACAGGCAAGTCCAATTTATTATAGGAGGTGGTTACACTTCGGTTGAACAATTACCAACCGTATCACAACTACATAACAGTTTTACATGTTATATAAAGCGCTATATTTTAACACCCCCTCTTAATGACTAAACCGGAAACAAGACAAAGTTTGTCCCGAAATTTTACAAATTTCCTAAAGCCCATATGTTTAGTCATTACATCTATAGATTGTGCCATAGGTTGTACTTTAAAAACAATAGTCCATGACTGTGTTGTGGTTGTCGAATGAAGAACCACAAAACAAAAATTTGGTCCCATGAACAAAAGATATGGCAAGTGATCCACTGGTTCTCTGTTACGTGATTCATTGCCCAGTGATGAATCACCAATGGCTGAGAGTGTCAGCCCCATCTCCAGAGTGCTGAAATCAGAACCTTGGAGAAGTGGATTGAAAAATTTGTTCCAAGCTTGTGTAGCCTGTTGGAGTCTGTACAAAGACTCAGTTATCCTGCAATCGAAGTCACCTCGATCATGTCCTTGCAACACCGTGTAGTGCTCATCCAACTTTCTCAATAAGATAAATGTGACCATCTGTGCAGAGGAGTTAGAACCAACTCCGCAATAGTAGGAGAAATAACCATCTCCATCTCAACAGTGGTAGGAGTGAGAACCAACTCCTCATCTATTTGCTCATCTATCCCCCTCTGTTGGGAAAGATCCTTCACAACACAATGAGCAAATTGTTCATGCTCTATTGTCCTTCGAGCAAGGACCTCTGAGTGAGTGGCTGGGCATGCCATCTCACCATGCACCGTCAATGCATTTGGAATAGTGGAGTCTCCGTCCACAACAAACTGTTCTTTAGAATGAGGAAATCCATCCTCCGTACATCTGGTATAGTGGATACTCCCTCCACAATAGGTGCATGTAGGTTGACTGTATCCAAGTCAACAGATTTGTGAGGAATGGCTTCCTCCCAAGGCATTGCAGCCTCCTGCACATCCTGAATGGTGGAGCTGTCCTCCACACGTGCATTCATGTTGATCACAGCCGGATCAACAAGCCGATACTGACCACCTTCCCCAATACCAAGGGCAATTATCTCTGTCTCGTTTCACATCAGAGACAACACACTTCTTTCCACATAAATCCACAGAAATATTGGGATTTTCAGTCAATTGACGAATAGATAGAAGATTCTTTTGTAAAGAAGGTACATATCTAACATTCCGTACCAACAATTTATGAGCATTATTCAATACAATGCATATATCTCCTATCCCTTCTACTGCAAGTGATTCTCCATCAGCTAGCACTATTGATTCAAAACAGATATTTACAGTTAATGAAACATACCAATCCCTACGACATGAAAAGTATGCAGACACACCAAAGTCAATGATCTAGCAACTGGTACCACTGTCATTCGAGTATGATGTCGTAAGACAATAAAGAGCATGCCCGTCATCCGAATCCCGTTCTTCTGCAATTGCTACCACATGTTCCTCATCACATGGCTTTTTGTTGTTGCGAAAGATCATACTTCCACTTCCGGCAATCCTTCTTGAGGTGCCCAACCTTGTGATAGTAATAACATGTGACTTGATACCGAGTGGAAGACTCACCAGATTGACGTTTCCACTTTCCCTTTGACTGAGTGACAAGAGCACTCTCTAAATGGTCACAATTAGATTATGCCTGAAGTTGTCTCCGCTCCTTTTGCAACAAGTAGGAACTCACCTTGTCAAACGTGAGTGTTTGACTTTCAGCCATTAAATGGAGTGCCTCCACAAATGACTCATACGAAGAAGGTAAGTTGTTCAAAACCAGAGCCACCATATCATCATCGTCCACCTTTTTGTTGATGGAAGATAATTGGTCTCGGAGGTCTTTCATCCGAAGTAGGTGCTCAAACAATGATCCACCTTCTTGTAACTTTACGGAAAAGAGCATATTCTTCAGGTATAAAACCCGACTCTTTTCTGACGTTTGATATTTATCTAGGTAGCCGATACGGGGTATGGTACGGCAGATGCGGGGATCATGACACCTGATACGGCAATTTTTTTGGGGGCTGGATACGGCACTTGGGTACGGCAAGTACAATATACATATAAAATATTAAAAATATAGTCAAATAAGCAAAAATCAGCCTTATACATGAATAGAGTAAACAAATTATTAATTAAGTGAAATAGCCAAATAACATATTAATAATTCAATGCATTTTGTCATGATATTCATTGATTGAACTTCGAACAAGTACATTGTTCAAACTCCAAATGTTACAATGTTCAATTATTAACATAAATAATAACAAATCACATAACTGGACTGGAATTCTGGCTATTATCTGCGAACCATGACTTTGCCTCTCGACTGGTCACGTTTTTGTTATTTCTGCCCCTCACGACTGGGCTTTTGCCCTCTGCTGAAACGACTTTATGCCCTCGACTGTGGATTTTGCTTTGCCTGCCCACGTATAACACTGTCTTCTCTGCCCTCGAAAATCCGTCTTCTTTGTCCTCAAAAATTGCGAATACGCCAGATTTCGACTTTGTAACAGTCGTTCTTCCCTATACGACTGTAAACGCAAGTAGTTTGTGCCCTATCAAACTGCGACTGGGCTTCCTCAAACTATTTGCACTCTCCCGTACCCTTCAAGGGCTTCCTCGGGCTGCGAACCTTTGACGCTCTGATACCAATGTTAGCATATACAAAGAGAAGAAAGAATTAGAGAAGGCAAACTGCACTGCTCAAATGACACAGGCAGGTCCAATTTATTATAGGAGGTGGTTACACTTCGGTTGAACAGTTACCAACCGTATCACAACTACATAACAGTTTTACATGCTATATAAAGCGCTATATTTTAACAAAGGCTTCCCTGGTGTGCTCCGTCCCGCATATGAGAAAGCCCAATGAACACCAGTTAGTTGGATAGAAAAACATATTTTGCTGGGTATGCAGAGTTGAGACTAGTGGGCTTTTCATTTATTGGTCAATTCTTCTTACAGCCTTCGGCTTATATGCCTCAACCAAGGGTATCTCTTTGCCCAAAGTCACCAGAGACTTGCACCTGGCCTCATCCATTAGGGTGCGAGGCACCACGAGTTGGATGCAGTGATTCACGCAATTTCAACAATTAAAATGTCTTCTTGGGATTTGAACCCGGGGCTCTACAAGGAAATCCTTAAGTTTTGATTTGTAAGCTCATCCGATTTGACTGGCTCATTAGATTTTTACCGTTCATAGAGCCAGGATGATTCCTACCGCAACAAGGCATAATTCCCTATTCGCCAGAATCGTCTGGCCTCAGTGACAACCGTATTAGAAACATTTTATGCAACCGTTGAACTTGGGTATCTTAATAAGCTTGGGTTAGCAACCAAGCCCTCGACAGAAAGCTCAACATCAGCAAACTAACGATAAAAATAGCATTATCAAAAAAACAGTTTTGGAGGCCTGATTCTTATTGCTCATGGCAAAAGAGTTCGGTCAAGTGGTTAAATAGTGGCAACTGCCGACCAATAGCTGCAATTCTCATCCGTATGAGCTAGATTTAATGCCAAATATGATTGTCGTTTGGTACAACAAACATAATAAAAGTGGGTATGTTAATTTTACCGGTAGTGTCATTTTTTCTGTTTTTATTTTTGTTTGCTTCCTTCTGGGGCTGATATGAATAACAGAAAACAGAACCAGTTATATACTACAACCGACTTAAGAGGAAATAATTACATTGATGCATTTAAACCCAGAACTGAAACCTTGAAAAAAACGTCACATACCTTTTTGAATTGGGCAATGGCCTGTACACCATCCGCATTGAGAACATTGTGCAAAAGAATGAAATGGTCTTTTGTCAGGTACATATGGCAGGTCTTCCCAATTTTCTCGAATGCAGGGACAAATCCTGAAATATCCAAATACCTAAAATTGATTTAGAGCGGGTTTCGTGAAAAGGCAGTAATACACCAAAGCACGAGCAGTTTAGAATGAATGAGTTACTTCGTTCGAGCAAATAAACTCCATTATCCGTGAGAAAAGCCTTGAACTTCATTACTACTTCAACTCGATCTTCTGCGTTTCACATTCAAAAATCGACTTCAATTGAACATCATCGGAGCTCCTCACAGACGCAAATGTTTTGGGGCTTTTGAGATTGGGTTACAAATTGTCTTTCATGTCTCCAACGTGTCCATTCATTTCAAAATGTATGCATTTTAGTGGGAAAGTTGCTTGCCGCCGACCTAGAGAGATTCATTGTAACTTTAGTATTACATGTCCCATATTAAGATGTCCCTCGAGTCTTACCATTTTTTAATTCGAACGTATCATTATATTAACCAAAAATCAATAAAATAGTTCAGGCCACCCATCCTAGGTATGAGAGTCTTACAAAGCCAAGGGCGCCATAATTCTCCAATTAGGGAGTGTAGAGCCCATAACAATGACACCACTTTGCAGGAGAGGGTCAACAAAACGAAGTAACACGACACGACCCAATAGAATGTTTCTCCCAAGGTGATAGTGGACTCCGAGGACATGTTACAAAGGTGGTGGCGTAGAGAAGTGGCCACAAATAGCAAAACATGTCTTGTGGTGTAAGGGGTGCTCCTATAGTGATCAAGTTGATAGAATTAGGATAATAGGTGGTTAACTCATCATTATCTCTCAAATAAAGCACTCATGTTTTAGTGGTGCTTATTGTAGTTCAAATTAGGATAAGATTGGATTTGTGACGAGGAGTTAGTCCGTCACTTAGTTTAGGTGAGTTTTAACACTTGTTGTAAACACGATCTCGGGGATGTTACTTATGTAAAATATTTTTTCAATATACGTAAAATTGCAACTTATTATTGATTAATTAAGTGATTAGATTTATATTTTATGCAATCTAAAATCTTGTTTTCAACATTTGGTATCGGAAGCGGGTTTTGTCGTGATCTAATCAATTGTAAGTCATGAAAGGAGAGAGAGAGGAAAGGAAGTTTGAATTTTTTGAGTTTAGAGAGGAGCCCATTCGTCGCCTCTTAGATTGAGATTGTTGGTTGTTGATTAAACACGTTTACAAGTTTGAGTTTCTGATTCTTTTGTAGGTGTATTGGAGAAGGTGCATAACCCTACTCGCCCCTCTACTTCTAGCCAACTCAAGCTCCATGTCAAGCTATTCACCCCATCGACCCTAATTTCAACCCCTTTATAAATCCCGAGATCCTCTACTAAGTTATATATTGAGCCCGAGCTCCTTTGAAGCCTTCCTAACTTGCATGATCCCTAACTTGGTTTGACATCCATTTCATTCTGCTACAAGCTTAACCTCCATAGCCACCAGGATTTATCTCCAACTTAGAAAACTTGCATCCCCCAAGCTCGATTTAGGTTCATAGCTCAATCTATTGAGCTCCCCTTCGTATCAACCACATCGCCCTAAGCTTCTTCAACAACTAGAATCGCCTCCTCACGTTAGATCCAATTCACCTCCACGTGGCGAGCTCCTAGCTCAATTGGACCCAACCGAAGTCCAATCTACTGGACTTTGTAGGTGACTCTAATCTAGCATCAATCCAAACTTAGATCCAACTCTAAGTGTTTCCTTGCATAACTCGGTGGATCTCCACTCGGTTTGACTCATATCAAAACCCCGCACTGACTCACTCGGCGACCTCCAACACCTATAATCTCCTAGGTGGTGGTGGAAGCAATAATCCCTAAATAGAGGCATTAAGCGGGACTTCACTAAAGAGGGTTTACGTAAACCTCCTTGTTTAATCTAATGATTTTCAAATCTAGGGTGGTGTCAAAAGGTTGTATCTGACAAGGAGGTGAAAATATATGCGTGATTGTCCTCTTGTTGAGGAAATTGACTACATGCATAAATCTTAATTGTTCTTTATCAAATTAAATTTAATCTTAAGAATAGTGTGTGAATGAAATTTTGGAAATGACAGATTGAAAACAAAGTAATGGAGGAATGTTGAAAATCAACCAAACAATGAAACTACAACAACTTATCCTTCTTCCTCAAGTTGAGTGGGTCCTTACCCCCTTTTGGAATTGGATTAAAAATTGATTAGATATTTGCTAACCCAAATATACAATAAAATGGTATTGTATTGATATCACAATGTTTTTACAAAAAGATGAAGATGAAGTTCTCTCCTTCACGTTATTATGGCATATTTATAATATATACTTAACGTTTGAATTAGTTAAGCATCAATGAATGTAGAATTGTTTTCTACATTCATGGGCATTTTTATTACAACAAAAATTCCTAATAAAAATCAACTACGCCTCCATCTTTCCAAAAGACACGTGTGGAGATAAAAAAATGGTTAACTACTTATATTAAACAAGTAAAATTCATCCTACATTCAGCCGATAGGATTAAAAGATGGGATAGTGTTCTACTCCTAGTTTCTAATGGCTTACTTACCATAGAGAGTTTAACTACCATGTGTACATTTGTTTTAAGTCGAAGGATCGTAGTCCTAGGATAGCCTTGCCAAGTGTTATCTCAAATAGTATTCAATTAGAACTCTTTCACTTCATAATTCTTCAACTATAGCTCTGTCACCTTTGAATTCTTCAAACATGATAGTTGACTTTCCATATTCACGTCCATGGTTTTTGCTCATAACTACTCTCACAATATGCAAAATCTCATCAAACGCCTTTTAGGTTTGATTCTCCTCATTATAAATTTTCGAGAACATTATGAAAATCCGATTTTTGTTGAGAAATGAGGGAGATATCACAATTTTCTTGAACTCGCATTTTAATTTTATGTGCTTCTCTTCAACATTCTTTTGTTGAAAATTCCAAATGAAGATGTCCCTTGATGGTTGTTCTTTGTGTAAAAATAAAGAGAGGTTTTTCACCCTAACAACAAGAGGAATAAAAATGTCTCTCATTTTTTCATTTGAAGGTCTTTAGCTTACTGTTAAAGCTAGTCTAGAGCTAGCTCCCCATAAAAAAATTATAAGCCAAAATATTTTGGATTTAAATCGTAGTTCCTTTAAATAATCTGAAACTAATTTGACCTTTGCTTTAACACTTTATCCTTCCTCTTTAATGACTAGAACAACATGTTTTGCAACCTTTAACACGTGCTTCTAAAGGACATCGAACATAACAACATTTTGGAGTAAATTGACTCCCAAAGAATAAACCAAACACATAACCTACATTCTACTTTTAAATATGCTATAATCTCTAAAATTGCATCTAAATCCACTATAAACTAATTCAAATAAGATAAGTAAGTTGTCATTTTTATATAAAGATGAGGTATTTTATAGTCTCATCATCTCCCCCACACTTAAGTCCTTGTAGGCCCTCATGCAAATTACTCACACTCTTTCGCACACATAGGTAAGAACTTCAAATGCTTATATCTTTTTAACCTTTGTTACCATGCAAAAATGGAGAGAGGTTTTTCATCAAAGTATTAATAGAAACAAAACCTCTCTCATAATCTTAATCAAAGCATTTTGAAATTCTAGTCACTTTCTTAGGCTTCCCTCTGCTAAAAATTCTAAATGTAGATATCTCCTTAATGGTTCTTGTTGTGTAAAAAAGAAAGAGGATTTTCATAAGCAACAACAAAAGGAAAAAAACCTCACTTAGGTTTTCATTTGAAGGTCCTTAGCTTCCATTAGAGCTAGTCTAGAGCTAGCTTCCCATACAAATGTAAGTTGAAATAGTCTCGAAGTTTTTCGTAAGGACTCAAACACTCATAATTTTTGATATGATATTTTTGTGTAAAACAACGATAGGTTTTCTTTTATGAAAATAAGAGGAACAAAAACCTCTCTCAGTTTTTCATTTGAAGGCTTGTAAGATCTATTAAGGCTAGTATGCATCTAGTTTCTCATACAAATTTCAAAGCGAAAATAGTTTGAAGCTCTATATAACCAGGGAAAATTTTAGTTGTGAATCTTCATTAATTGACACATATTTAGGTTTTTGAAATTTAGATTTGGTGAATTTGGAGGAGTCGGCTCGCTTGTTATTTTGCCCAATTTTTTTCTCAAAATTTTAATGACAATAACAACATGTTTTGCAACCTTTAACACGTGCTTATAAAGGACTTGGAACATAACAATATTTTGGAGCGAATTGACCCCAAAGAAGAAACCAAACATATATCATATTGTATGCCTAGATTTGGATCACCTACAAGATGTATTAGTTGATATAACAATCACCAAATCAATGCTACTAAAAATAATGGGCTTACGTTGCCATTGAAAAAGTGAGGGACAATCATGGGTTCTTAATGAATAAAGTGGGTAGAAAACTTCTTGATCTGAATCTATAATTTGCACACAAACACACTTGGAGAAATGTTAGTAGTTTTGGTGGTTAGGAGACTGTCCTTGGCTAGATCCCTAAGCAATTAAGGAGATAAAAGGTAATTTATTAAAGTAAACATAACAAAACAATGCATGCTTAATTTGGAAAGTATACATGAATCGGTTGCAGTCAATCGCATGATTGCGATTCACTAAAAATAACACAGAGATCACAAGCCAATTGTTGTTGTGATTGACACATGTGTTGAAATTTTGCTAAAACAATGTTGCAGCAAGTTACACCTATCCTTTGTGATCCGCCTTCACCTCTCCAAGACTTGCAATACCGAAATATGCGAGCAAAGAAGCAAAAACTCAAGTATGGGCTCAAGTGCACAAAGAGTCAATGGGGCTAAAATGATGGGGGTGAATGGTGTTTTATAGTTTTTGAGTGCATAGGGAATGGGACATATATGAGTGCAATGTGCATAGGTGGGTGAGATGATAAGGGTCATAGTACATTGGGCATGCAAATGGGTAGGTGGGATGAACATAATTAAATGTGAGTGGGTGAGGGTTAGTAAATGAGTGATGAGGTGTCTTTTATCCCCATTTTTATGAGGTTTTATATTTTTAGTTGCTTTTGTGGGATTATTTGATTTTTGGGGATTTTTATATTTTTGAATAAAAGACCTTATGCGTATGGTGCATTTTGTAGTGTCTAAATTTTTTCCCTTTTTAGGTTGTGTGTCGCATGACAAGAAACATACAACGCAAAAGCTCGGAGACGATATGGGGGTCATTTAACCCTATGACAATGGTTGGCATAGTCACGAGCATGGATGGTTGTGATTATGCTAAAATGTAATATATATATCGTAATCTAATGTAAGTTTTCAAGTAAATATAGAATAAATAAATAAAGGAAATAACCCAAGCAAATTAAGCAATGAAATGTAGAAACCCCAGTGTTCAAAGAGGGTTAAAAGAGCCTTATTTATTTTGAAGAGATTGTGAGACTATGTCGCAATGGAGACTGGTTGATCATGAGTGGAGAATCGTTGCACAAAACCTTAAAAGTTGCAGATTTGGGTGACTTAGCATTTGGATTGGGGGCGCTGGAGAAGGATTGGGGTGCCTGGGGAACCTTGGTCTAAGATTTGGGCACCCTAGTCTCACGTGAAAATGGCGGAACATGGCTCTTACAAGGCCATCAAATGATGTGAAACCCTTAGTATTTGTTCTTCTTGTGTTATACTTATATCGTCGATGTCGCCATAAACCTGCAATAAAGGAATCACTTGTAAACCCCCAAACAAAGCATCAAAACACTAAAAAAGAAAGATACAAATGAAGGGGTCAGATTTTCCTTAGTCGCCACAATGGTGGACTTATCATTAAGTGATGCACTACATGTCGACCAGAAAGTAGTTTTGTATGTGTGCGTGTGGAATTACACCCTAGGTTACTCTTGTGTATGTCGCACTTGAAGTAGTGAGAAATTAGCTAGATGTAGAATGTAAATAATGTGTGCATGAAATAGAATAAACTCCCCTCTTATGAAGTGTGATGCAGATGAACCAACCTTTGTCCCTTGTGATGGAGCTAGATGGATGCAAATGGAGCTATAAATGCCTTGATGGATGTAACCTTAGGTGACACTAGATAGTGCTTAGTGTTTGGTCCCTTATTATGATCACATAACTTTATATTTATATGATTCCTTTGTTTGAATTTCATAATTAACCCCGAAAATGTTGACTACCAAAAATATAAGATGCTCAAATGGCTAGAAAGGACCAAAAAGTGTGAGTAAAGTACAAAGAGGATGGGGGCACCCGAGAGGGGACGAGGGCACTGATGCGACATCTTGGTTGGATGCCCCAATCTAAAAAAGGTAAAACTGAAGTATGAAAAGACAAATTAGGTCAATAAATGTGCAAGACCGAAAGTAGTAATAGAAAGTAACGAAAGATGGCCAAAGACATGGGTTAATCAATACTTTTATTACTTAGGAACCATATGAATAGTAGTATGTGATTGAGACTAGATAATTACCCAAAGTGCATGATTTTATGTCTACAAGTTGATTGAATAGATAAAAACCTAGAAATGTGATTGATAAACCACTTTAGTCGGAGTATGTGAAGGGACCGATAGGTTGATTTTGCAAGGCGAGACTATTGAGTTAATTGTGAAGATGTTTTGATGATTGGGTGTCATAAGATTGTCGAGAAGGATTTTGTGTGATATGCCCCTCAAGCGGCATTTCTTGGAGTCAGGTTGCCCTAGCATAACGTTGGACGAAAAGTGGCAATTAAAAATGATATAAAACAAACCTTGACTAAGGTACAAGGAGAGAAAGTAAGGAAAATGTTGCCCCATCCATGTATTGATGAAAATGTGATAATGGGTATGTACTACGAGAGAGTGAGAGTGGTAGAAATGAATTGATGGAGAACTAGGTGAGCAAGCTAAGCGGCCGAGATAGGTGTAGACACCAAAATTGGGTCACACTCCCCTTGGTCTTTTGTCAAATAACCAGTTCAATCATACTCATCTAACCATGGCCCCTTCCACCCCACATCACCTTTAATTAAATTAAATTAATACCCATCCTCACAATATTCACCATTTAATTACATTAATTGACTTAATTACCACCTCACCTAGACACCTCACCCAACCACCTCACCCTAGACCTATTCTTGGCATGTTTCCATAACCAACAATAACTTAGCCTTACTTGCCTTGATGAGCTAATATTTGGTCTAACCCTAAAATCAATCCCTAAAATCCCTCTACCCACATTCCCTCTCATTAGAGGGCAATTTCCGTTCTAATCCATGAGAAAAAACTAACTGGGCCTAAGAAATTAGAAAGATCTACCCATTTTAGTAAACCTAAGGAATCTCGCCTTAACCAATGTTGGTCAACTCGAGCCATCACTGGTTACCATTTATTCACCCAAACAACCTTGTTTTTGGGTTGGCACATTTTGAGAGCAAGGAAAGGAGATCAGAGCTGCATGCAAGCAAAACCAACATCCTTTCATGTATCCAGACATCCAGAGCCATCACCAGGACAGATATTGAAGCATTGCACTCATGGAATCATTTTGTGAGCCGCGGTGTGATATCAACACTATTCTTCTGATCAACAGCCACCTCCATTCACCATCAAAATATACATCAGAGTAAGTATATCTCTACCAGCATTGTCTATTTCAGCATAGTTAACTTTTGTCATTCATGTCATTAGTTTATACTTTGCATGTTCATTCCTCCATTGCTTAATAGCTTGCAATCCCACCATTTCCCTTACCCACACCACCAAATCGCCATTATGACCTAATATCCATTTTTAGTATACCTGAGATCTCCATAGACCTTCTCATCCACTCTCCCAACCTCATTTGACCTCATCTTAGCCCCTGCCATTTGATCTATTCGAGTTTCTTTTATCTCAACCATACCGACGCCGGTTATCCATAACCATCGTCGGTTCTACCTAACCCGACATCGAGTCATACCTAGACCGAGCGTTGTGTACGTGTTTTACACCTTAGCCAAGAACAGACCCAACAATCATCTCACCAATTGACCTAAACAACCTAGAATCTAACCCTGACGAATTGTTCCAACACCCTGACAACTACCTACCTTTTTATCGACCATAGCTTTAACTTTGTTATGTTAATATTTTCTTATTGTACTTGGATGAGATACCTAAATCATATCAACTACAATATGACTTTACTTGTTTCTCTTATTAATTTGTTTTAAACAATGGATTGACAACCATCTAGGAAGTATCACACTTCCCGGAACTAGCATTCGCTAGGCAGTCCATTGTCATATATCATTTAACTATCCTTTTATGGTCTTGTTTTCTATTACAAGTAGTTCCTCCTAGCAAAAGGAAGCTTTCACAATTGACATTGGATCAAGAAGTCAGAATGCATGCAACAACCATCAACCGACTAGCATTTAATAGGTATTCCTCCTTGGCCCTTACCCTTATACATTTCGTCATTCGAAAGCGTAAAGAAAATGGTGAAACAATAGGCTATGAGCTAGGAGGGTGAGTAGTGTGAGCGAATGAGCTAGGCGATGAACTAGGAGGGCGAGCTAGGCGGACGAGTTGGGAAAGCGAGCTAGGTGGGCAAACAATCTAGCTAGCTAGGCGCCAAGATGGGAAAGCTAGGTGATTTGGGCGAGTGAGATGGCGAGTAAGCTAGATAGCTAGGTGGTGAGCTATGCAAGTGAGATAGGTAACTAGGTGGTGGTGGGTAAGTGAGCTAAGGGTGAGCTAGGCAACGAGTGGCTATCTAAGCGAGTGAGTTAGGTGAGTGATTTGGCTAGCTAGGCGGCGAGCTAGATGAGCTAGGTGGCGAGATGGCTAGCTAGGCATCAAGGTGGATAACTAGGCGGTGAGCTAGGTGAGCGAGATGAGTCCGATATACTTGTCATTTTTGAGTTCAAAGGCATAACCTAATAGCAAAAGGTCCCCTAAGGAGTGGTAAGGTGATTTTATGTTGGTCTTCTAGATCGGTTCTAATTTGATTATAACCGTAGAAACCATCCACGAAGGAGAACATCTCGTGACTAGCGGAATTGTCAACAATGGTATCAATATTGGGTAAGGAAAAGTCATCCTCAGGACAAACCTTGTTGACATCCTTGAAATCAGTGCAAACATGTATATTTCCAGTTTTCTTGCCCACGAGGACCATATTGGAGACCCATTCTGGATAGTCGATTGGTTGTATAAAACCAACGTCAAAAAGATTTTGTAGCTCATCTTTAACCAGTAATGTCGACACACGGGTGTATGAGGAAATCAATGCAACATACTAATTATAGTTAGGCTTACATTAAAATTCTTAAAAGGACTCAATTGATCATCTTGAGAGAGTTGATCGTAGAAAGGTTGTCGATAATTCGTCCTTTTTTACGATTTAGAGGATGACAATGTTTCATCCTTTTTTTAATACTAAAGGATTTCTAAAAGCACATTGTGTGTCGATAATGCAACTGCGAGGAGTTTTCTTTATTGATGTGGCCGTTAGGGCATTTCCTCTTCAAGTGACCAATTTGCGACAACAATAACCTTGGATGTGATATTTTCATAATAAATCATTTAAGACAACAAAACATCACCAAATTGGAGAGTAACATCTTATGGGCCTTGGGTATTCACATTCCTCGATATCACAATTCTTTATTTATTCATACTAGCCTTATTTTTCATGTTTATTTCAATTTTCCCATCCATGTACATAGGTATTCACCAATCGAATCCCTTTTTTTTCAAAAATATGCTCTCCCCCAAATTCAATAGGAAGGGTATAAATACTAATAAATACTTTAATAACTTGTGTTTTTAGTGATAGGGTTATTGATATTTAGGAACATAAACCCTAAAAAAATTATTACATATACAAAAAAATTAATAACATGTGAACTAATGAGAGTAATTTTACATCGAAAATTATGATGTTGAAAGGAGCACCAAAGGTTTTGAATGTACATCCACATGATGTATTTATTGATTTTTTTGTTTAATTAAGAGAAATAGAGCACTTCTCTAATTGTGTTTGATGATAGTGATATTCCACATTATAGCTCATCTGATAGACCTTTATGCATAAGAGCTTTCATTGGTGAAAAGGGTCAAGAAAAAAATGGAATTATTGTGGATAATGGTTTGAGACTCAATCTATGTACTTAGAAATTTATTCAATATTGGAATCTATTGTAGATATTTAGCATATACTTGTAGGCATGGAATTATTCACTTAGTATTATTACATCATGCCTCTAGTATGTCATTATATGCATGATTCCTAAGAAAGAAAACTAGACATTAATAACACTTATTTTGATTTACATTGACATTGTTTTATCTTTCCATGCTTTCATCCTCTACTTTTCTGGAATTATCCATTTGCTTTTGGACAACACACAATGTGTTACCCAACTCAGTACTTCCTTTTTTATCTTTGGAGCTCTCTATACATTAGCACCTAATAAGGGACAAGAGCGCGCTACACACTACTTTCCCCTTTAGGTGCTTGTCCTTTTCCCTTGCCTTCTTATGTTTAAAATGCCACATCAATTTGTAAATTGAGTAACAGGGGCGGAAGCCTAGTTATCTTTATTAAACTCAATCAACCATTTACACAGGAGTGAGCTACAATACTTATAGGTATTGTACAAAGTTGAATACAAACAAGAAACTAAGTTGCACAGGTGCAACCATATTCCAGATTACATAAGCTTCCAATATTACATCCGGGAAGCACAACAATAATATTGTTAAAACAATATAACAACATCCGTATTGTTTAAATAAAACAAATCTGGTTAATAAAACCAAATAAAAATATTATTTAATTAATAACATTAATTATATAATGCATAATTAATTAACCTAACATTCCCCCCCTTAATTGTGCATTGTCTCAAGGGATGAGGAGAGGAATTCTCTAAACAACTCGAACTTGTCACGTGTAAGTGACTTCGTGAAGATATTTTCCCATTGTTCAACTGTTGGACAAAATTGAAGCTAGATGTTGTGCTTCAACACATGCTCACATATAAAATGAACCTATATCTCAATGTGCTTTGTTCTTTCATGAAACATTGGATTGCGAACAAGTTTGAGAACACCTTCATTGTCAACATACATAGTGGTCGGTTTGTCTGTGGTATTCCAAGTCCTTCTAGTATGTGATGTAGCCAAATCACTTCACAGACAACTTCTCTGTAGAACGATACTCAACTTTTGTGGAAGAATGAGAAACAAAGTGTTGTTTCTTTCTTCCCCATGACATTGGTCCAGATCCCATAAAAATACAAATCTTGAAGTGGATTTTCTGTCATCAATATTGCCTACATGATCGAATCGAATATCCAGTCAAGAAGAAGTTGTCATTCTTCTTGTATTCTAGACTAAGATCCATGATCCTTTGAGATATCTTAAGATGCCTCTTTGCTTTCCAATAACAAACTTTGGGATCTGCATGAACCTGGATAGATAGCTCACTGCAAAGCTAATATCCGGTCTAGTGTAGGTCGGGTAAATGAGAATCCCAATCAAGCTGCCGATAGAGAGTGGTACTTACCTCGGGAGATGGATGCGAGCGAGATAAGCTGCAATTTGTTTTCCATAGGTGTAGTAATCGGTGCACAATCCATCATCCTGAATTTCTTGAGCATTGTCTTGGTATATTTCATCGAGAAACAAAAATGTGATTCTCTTTTCTGTCATACTTCCGATCCAAGACAATAATGCATCGGCTTGAGATCAGTCATGTCAAATGATTGATTAAGATCTTTCTTAGTTGCATCGATCATCCTCACTAAAGCGCAGGTGATGACTAGATTGTCGACATAGACAACGACAATCACAATCTCCCCCTTGCTTTTTTGAGGTAGAGATTGGGGTTGTATGGATTTCTAACGCATCCATGTTGTACGAGATGCTCATCAATTTTGATGTACCATGCCCACGGTGCTGTTTAAGGCCATACGAGATATTTCGTGAGTCTGCATACCTTTTCTTCTTGATCGGGTACAACATATCCATCGAGGTTGAGTCATATAGACTTCTTCTTATAAATCTCCATTCAGGAAGGCACTTTTACGTCCATCGATGGACTTTCCAACCAAATCATGCGGCTAGAGAAAAGATCACCTTGATCGCTTTGATCTTAGTTATGGGAGAAAATGTCTCCTCGTAGTCAATGCCTTATTTTTGTGCATACCCCTTTTGCTACTAGTCTTGATTTATACTTTTCTCTGTCCCATCCACTCTATACTTCGTTTTGAATATCCATCTACATCAATGGGTTTCTTCCCTGGTGGAAGATTTATAAGTTGCCAAGTGTTATTTTTCATCAGCGATTGATATTTAGAATCCATGGCATCTTTCCAAGCTTAGGGATTCTGGACTATAGAGGGCTCATTAGATTCAATTACTCTACTCATCAAAGAAAAGTTAACTTATTCTCTTACTTTCTTTGCATGAGTCCATGGTCCAGGGTGGATGTATCCGGTGGAGCATCCATTCTTGCATCTCATAATGTGTTAGTACACCACTTGGGCATATGTTGAACTGTTCCCATGGGTTGTGGTTCTATCTGATCAACACCATCATCCCCATCTTCACTTTCATCATCTATGGGAACATCATCTTCAATTTTTACAACTAATGAAAAATCTACATCTGGTGAGTCTGGAGGAGGAGACTTTGCTTCCTTCTTCTCAAAAAACTCAACATCTTTACTAGTGTAGACTTTTCTGGTCTTCGGATCCATCAATATGTACCCAAGAGTCTCTTCACTATACCCAATGAAGACGAGTTTATGTGACTTCATGTCTAATTTCTTTCTATTTTGCTTGGGTATGTGCATGCTTGCTTTGCACCTGAATACTCTAAGGTGTGCAATAGATGGTTTCTGCTTTGACCATGCTTCTTGTGGTGTTACTCCTTCAAGAGAAACTATGGGGTCTATTCAAAAAATACGGTGTTGTTTTTGCTACTTCGCCTAGAATGTCTTTACAAGTCCAAAATCATCGATCATGCATCGCACCATTTCCATGATAGTATGATTTCTTCTCTCAACAACACCATTCTATTGCGGTGTGTGTGGAGGAGGCATTTTTCGATGAATCCCATGAGTTTGTAGGTAGTCTTTGAACTCATCACTAGTGAATTCCCCCTCAATTTGAGCGGAGAGTTCTAATGTGATGACTAGTTTCGTTCTCAACAGCTACTTTGAACCTTTTAAAGGTTTCAAAAGCTTCACTTTTCTTGTGAAGACAAAAAATCCACATTTTCCTTGAATATTCATCAACACATAGCATGAAGTACTGAAATCTAGAATGAATCAATTGCATCGGACCATAAAGATCGATATGAACCAGTCAAGTTTTCCATGAGCTCGATATGTATTCTTGGAATGAGGCTTTGTGTTGTTTTCCTACTAGGAAATGAGGACACTTGTTTATATCCTTCTGAAGAGATGGTAGCCCATGTACCATATTCCCTTGGCGAAGTGTCTCAAGATACTTGAAACTAACATGACCAAGTCTCCAATGCCACAATTGAGCTGAGGTAGAGTTCTTAGGCACAAGTGCTTGATCATCTTTGTGAACAAAATCAAGGTGGAACATGCGTCCCACATTGGAGGCTTTGCAACTATTTTCGAGCCTCATGATTTATCTCGAATCAAACATGCTTTCTGTTGGAATGACTATCAAAGTCAATTTTCAAGTTATGATCTAGGAGTTGACTGACTAAAATTAGATTCTTTGTCAACCCAGGGACATATAAGACATCAGATAGTTTGTAGTTGCGTGAACCAAGGGGTAGAGAGATGTTCCCAATCCCTTGAACTATATATGAAGAATCATCTCCCAACGAAACATGATTTTTCGATGGCATGTCCCTCATTGAAGTAAACCAATCTTTGTGGCTAGTCATGTGTCGAGTGGCCCCGAATCAACATACCAAACATCACTAGATGACATGGATGGTTCACTTGATCGAGAAGTGAACAAGTAGTCTTCATTATCTGACTGTTCTTATTGCTCAACAATATTTCCTTGCTGATGGGGTCTTCTTTTCCAGTTCCCATTTTTCTACCCTTTATTGTGGTTAGAATGTCCCTTGTAAGATTGTTGTGGAGGTCCAGAGTTTCTTGATGAACCTTTCTTGTAAGTATTGTACCAACAATCTTTTAGGTCATGTCCTCTTTTACAGATTGGACATTGCTTCTTCTATTGTTTGTCCCCTTGATACTGATTTTGATTTTGGGACTTTTGATAGGAATTAGGTTTTCCTTTACCTTTTCCTTTCCATTTTTGATGTGAAGAAAGTGTCTGCTCCTCTTCATCATCCTTATTGTGCATTGCTTCCTCTTGTTGCAATAGGTTTACCAATTTGTCAAAACTAACTATCGTATCTGACAAGTTTAGTGTTGTTACAAAAATACGGTATGAAGAAGGGAGTGCTCTCAGAAAAATGGGAACGAGATCATCATCTTTGACCACTTCTCCTAGGGCTAGAAGTGAAGCCCTCAATTCTGCAACTCTTCTTAAGAAAGCTTCGATTTTCTCATTTTGTTTGAACTTCAATGTGTGTAACTGACTTTGCAAATTTAGAATGACATTCTTGTTTTTGGCCTCATACACCGTGATCAACTTATCCCACACTTCTTTGGCTATTATGCCATCATGAATGTGGGCTTTTACATCGTTAGACACTCCAAACAAGATGATGAGTTTGGATTTATAATTTGCTCTATCAAACTGTCATTGTTGTGTTGTATCAGTAGTTGATCTGGTCATAGTACTAGTCACAACAAGCCAGATCTCTTCAAACTCAAGATGTGTCTTGATTTTTGTCTTCCATGCAAGCATAGTTGTTTCCTCTGAGTAGTTGTGAATCCAAAAGAAAAATTAGGGGTATTGGTGCCCATTTTGTAGAAAACACTAACAGGGTTTGGATCTTATCACTCTAGGTATAAGGTCTCCCAATCTATATACCGTCAGTCCGATATACCGAACCTTTCTATATACGCGCCCTTCCGATATACCCGGCGGTACATGGAAGAAGGCGTTAACGTAACGTGAAAGAATTCAATATGTGGTACCAAGACAATATTGAAAGGGGTCTGTGTGATTATTGACACCGAATCAAAGAAATATCCTCATACGCGCACGTAACTTCGCTATATACTTGGATAATTTCTCAATCCAGATTTATGTCATGCAATCATTCACAGACGGATGGGATGGTTCATAGTGTGTGCATTGTGACCTTATTACTCCCCATCGATTTAAAGGGTCAATGCCCAGATGACGTTATTATAGCTATATTAGGTGTTAAGTGCAGTAGTAGTCGTGACGGCTTTACCCGTAAGTGCTTCCTAGAGGCACTGTATATATCGAACGCTGCGAATGAGATCTAGGATCTCGTGAGTGTTTCAGAACCATTTTTAACTTTTTTTTTAATTACAACTTTCGCGGTTTACGAAAGCGATTCTAATATTTGCGGTTGACTATGACAACCTGCAAATTAGTACAATATATTGAAGCATGCAATAACATTCAAAGAACTTGGAAAATTTGAATGACAGGAAAAAAATGTATTTTGCGGGCCCTTGTGGCCTCCGAGCCCAAAATGACCCTTCATGCCGAAATCGTTAAAAGAGGTCCAAGATGAAGCTTTTGGATGGCCTTCCTTTGGCAAATGTTGCCCGAAATCAAAAAATAGGCTTAATGGAGAAATTTCTTTTTACCCTAAATTAGGGATTTTCTTGCTAAAAAAATAGAGGCCTGTTTAACTGTAACTAAATGGTTTAGCAATGGTTTTTCAGCTAAATATTCCAAAGAAAAACCGGTGTTGTTTTGTGTGATTCAAACCATGCACCTCCCACTACCAAGTCTTTTCCACTATCCACTTAGGCTCTATGAGCGCTTGGGTAATGAAATGAAGCAAAGTGTATTTAAATAAAGCCGAATTTGACTCACCTTTGTAAAATGTGAATTTAGGGCTTATGCATGCTAAGAAACCAGATCTGAGCTATTTCCTTTTAAGACACCTTTGTAGTTTTATTCTCCACCGTTTATAATGTGTTTTTGACGTTGTTTTGTTTAGCTGAAGCCATTGTTTTATCTCCTTTGCATTGTTTGCAAATTGATTTGTATTGTCACCACGTTTTTGTTTGGTTGTAGGTCCGAGTGGAGCGGTTGGAGGATGAATTGGGCATGGAGGACACAACAGGGGCACTTTCCAAAAAACTTGTCATTGTTTTTCTTCTGCATTTTTTAATTGTTACCATTGTTTTGTATTTGCATTGTGCGGGTTGCAGAGGTTGCGCCACGAATGCTCCTTTGTTTGGATGTAGGCTCGACCATGGGTCTTGTTTATAGACCACTTTGAATCACGCAATAAGATGAATCGATCCTCTTTATACGCCAATATATCAGGTTGGTTGATTTGCCAATGTATGGAAATGAATCAACCAAGTGCGAATATGATATGCCGAAAATGCAATGAGCTCCCCTACAACTCGGTGTATACCACTTCAAAGAGCTCGGTCTTTCAACTCTATGATAGCTTGGTTGCTCCAAATTTGATGGACTGCTATTTTAGCAGAGACCAAAAGGATTTTCTAATAGTAGAGATAAAACCCCTAATGGGGTTAAAAAAATAAAATATACTGAAAATGATTAGCTTCCAAGGAGAAAATGTGCCCGGTGCGAAAGGGCACCAAGGCGAAAAAAAAAAACTTTACGTTTACGAAAATTACACAGAAGGTTGTGGGTCTATAGGGAGGTCTGGGAAGCTGCTGGAGGTAGCATTGGCTCTTCGTTGAAGCAGATTTCTTCTCCACAAATTCTCCTTCCTCTGCAACCTTCTCCAACCTTGCCAGGAGCTTCAATTCACTCTGGTACCAAATGTAAATTGAGCAATAGGGGCGGAAGCTTGATTATCTTTATTAAACTCAATCAACCATTTACACAGAGTGAGCTGCAATACTTATAGGTATTGTACAACTAAATACAAACAAGAAACTAAGTTGCACAGGTGCAACCATATTCCAGATTACATAAGCTTCCAATATTACATCCAGGAAGCACAACAATAATATTGTTAAAACAATATAACAACATCCGTAATGTTTAAATAAAACAAATATGGTTAATAAAACCAAATAAAAATATTATTTATTTAATAACATTAATTATATAATGCATAATTAATTAACCTAACATGATTGTTATCTTTTATAAACTTCTATTTATAACTATGAGTCCAATTTAAGGTTGTCAATGACGAAATTCAAGAAAAGGAATCATATATATACATGACCTACTAGCTATTCTAGGGGGAAATAAAGAGGAATAAGGGGAAATTGGGTTATTACTTTATATATACTACTTGGGCAAAAGGAACACTTGAGGACTACATTTGGGCTGCATTATTCACTGCATAGGAAGGGAAATTTCTAAATTCCATCACACACATTATCTTTGGGGAAAGTAGTTGTAGCCCACTATCTTAGTGTAACTTGCACAAGGGCAACCTAGCTTCAAGGGAAATGATTCTATCAAACACACACACACACACACACACACACACACACACACACACACACACACACACACTACATTGATTCTAAAATGTTGTGTAGTGATCGATGACAATCACATTGGGGTGATTGTCAAGGTTAGTCCAACTCAATCATATGCATATTTTATTTAGTATAATTTCTGCTTGAGCCTTGTGTAGGTAGATAGGGTTTGTTTTACAGGTACATGTGTGATAAGAAAACCCTACTGATGAGGTGGATGCAACATAAAGAAAAGAGAGAGTGACATGATCAAACCCTAAAAGAACCATATCCACACTCAATGTCAGGACACTAGTGCCTAGTTCAAACACGTCAAGATTATTAGACACTTCAAGATTTTAGGCATATTATTAGACACTTTAGGAATTTAGTGATTATCAGCTAAGTCATTCTTCCTTTCTATTACACTTAGGGTTTTGATTTTATTAGATCATATACTTGTGTTATAACAATTATTTGTAGCATACTTAAATTTAGCAAAAGAAAGTAAATAACTATATTTTGTTAAATCATATATAAGGAAATGTTAAAGGAAGAACCAAGATACATACCTAATGCAATGGACACAATCTACAAGTACATAAGTCTATCCCAACAAGAGTATGTTTATCACTGACCTATAACTATGCGCATCAAGAAGAGTTAAAAAGATCCAATTATTCAAGATAATGTCAATGAGAATGATAAATAAATGAATGTCGTTGAATATGAAGATGTTAATGAAGATAAAAATGATAATGTTTTATCATTCCTTGATTAACGGGTCCCTCAATACCTTATTTTTGTTGTTAATCCTATTATTTCAACTTATATAACATCTAGTGATTATTATGACTAACTTAATTATGATTCTATTGTTGGTTATCTATTCTTCCTAATTTCTTATGCTTGAAATAGAACATTATCGATTTTTATTTATTTTTAATTTTTTTAGCAATGCTCACATGCTTCATTGAATTTCTTCCTTAAAATCAACATTATTTTATTTTATTTCAGTCACCTATAATTTTGTTTGCTCACATGTTATCCACTTATAGATTTTATGACATGGATACACCAAGCTTCTTATATTGGCATTCATGGTGTCACTCCATCTTATGTTGTTGTTTTAAATTCATTTCCCCCTAATTTCATTGTATATATGTGTTGCTTTGGAATATTTAAATCTTGTTTTTGCGGTGTGTTTTCGTCCTAGTTATTATGTTTTCTTTACAAGTTCTATCCTCAAAGTATGTTTCTTTTCAAGTCTTATCCTCTAGTTGTTACCTTATTTTTGAAGCCTATTATAATATTTCTATTCTTCTTAGTTTCCATTTCTACTTGTTTACTTATCCCTCTTAACTTCACATATTTTGTGCTATCCTAAAATTCCTCTATAAATTCTAAATAATGATGGGACATATCTTTTTTTTATATTTAAGGCGGGTTGAAGGGACCCGTTCCCTATTTACAAAAAGGAGGCATAACCTCGAATAAGACCAGACAACAACCACATTCATCCAGGTGGCATACTAACAAAAACCACAACTTATTCTATAACTAAACCTATGCCCAAATTATGCTTACGAGCCCTATAATGACGAAATATTAATACCCATATTGGGCACATCCATATCCATCTCAGGCGCACCAACAGACTCTTCATCCACCGAGGTGCCCTTGAGTGAGTCGTGTCAAAGGTAGCTAAAAGCATCTCCCCGAGAGGAATGTAGATCATCCACCAAGATGGAAACAGAATGCAAGCGGTGCCCCCAGGGCCTTGACGTTGGGCAGCTGAATACAAATATGCCCCACCTTTTTATCTTTTGCGTAAGAAGTGAGGGACTCAACAAACTCTAACAGAACTTTGAAGTGGCGATTGAGTTCCGGGAAGGCCGAGGCAACACCAATCGACGAGCCCGAGGTGACATCCTAAGAGAGGCCATGAAGCCAAGTTGAAATTGGCCACCTCCGAAGCAAGGTTTCCGCAGAAGTTTGGGCATATCCAGTGGGCCGTGACATTAACCACCTCCGCCTTCGAAGGATGCAGAACCAACAAATTTTCCATGAAAATGGAGGCAATACCACTATTTACCCTTGGCCACCCCTCCATATTTAGAAACTCCTGACCCAAAACCAATTTGACCACCTCCAGGTCCTCTACACAGGAGATGAGGAAAATCTTCCATAGCCTACCATCGGTAACCCTGTTTCTGAATGCCATTTCTCTCACATCACAAGAAAGAGCCAACACAAGAGCCCTAGGAGGAGCCATTTCGCAGAGAAAAGGGGTAATGTGTGAGATGACCACCAGCCGGTCTTAAATAAGTTCCTTACGCTTCACACGTGGGGAAGTTGCCATCGATTTCATGATGGGTGAGTCCCTCGAGGTAATCATTTGTAAGCCCGCCCACATAGAACAATTATTAGCCACCCTCTCCCCATAATTTTATCGATACCTTTATTTGCTAGCCGGTGGGACACGATTGATTGCCTTCTCGGTAGATGTGCTTAATACTCCAATTTTTGAATTTAGACAACATCCATAAAACCTTCTAAACTTTAAGATCCAACTTCCATGACAAAGCTCTTTTTTAATGATGGCGTTAATGATTATCATGGAGTCCCCTTCAATTTCCAGATTTTCAATTTTAAGGAAGCAGCGAGAAGCAAACCAAAGCCAAGGGCTTACACCTCGGCAACATTGCACAGTACCCTCCTTGAGTTTGTATGAAGCAGCTATAACCACCTTACTAGAGGAATTGTGAATGATACAACCAGCACCGGAGACCCCCGGATTACCCCTAGAAGCCCCATCAAAATTTAGTTTTAAAAACCCACTGGAAGGGGGAGCCCAAAAAGTGTTTCTTCTAGCCAGGGAGGAAGATGCGGAAGACTTCATAGCACCATCCCCAGGCTTGATTATCATTGGCCAACTTCTTTCTAGCAATCTATCATGGGAAGTAAAAGGACAAGATCTAGACCAATTAGCAGACACAACTTCGGATATAGCCCTTTCCAACCTAAGGAGAACCGATTTCACTGTGCCATATTCCTCCCTAAAAATCCTTTTATTTCTCTCCCACCAAATGTGCCACAGCAGAAGCACCAGACTACACAACCAAATAGAAGAAAGAGCCCCTGAATGAGAATTAATAGGCCAAGGCAGATAGCATCCAGGGAGGGATTTAGGTTGGACCCACGGAAGGTTAAGCTTGGCACACAACCAGTTCCAACATTCAACAACAAAGGGGCAATGTAGAAGCAAATGGTCTCTATCTTCCACATCCTTTTCACATAGGAGGCATCTAGTAGGACCTTGAAAACCAAATTTTTCCTTCTTTCTTGAGTTAATATCTTACCCTTAAAGGCCATCCAGGTGAAAAGACCAGCTTTAGGGGGCATTGGGAGTCCCAACAATCTTTCCATATTGGTTTCTCGGGGGCAATATCCTCATGGAGCAGGAGGTACCCAAGATGAGGGGAATAAGATCTCGAGGGAGATGCGGTCCAAACAATTTCATCCTGCTTATTTGAGATCAGAATATTCCTTTCCTGCAAAACAGATAAAAAATTAGCTTCTAAATCAGGAGAGAGATTCAAGATGATCCACTTTTTTCCATTGCAACATGGAGGGAAGGGAATCATTCAGTTCCCCATAGTTGGAAATGTAAGGGCCCCATTCACCTAGTAATCTCCTCTTAATGTCTGTGAAAGCAGGAGAGTCTCCAAGAGCGGGTATCCATTCCATGGATCATCCCAGAAGAGAGCTTTCTCTCCATTACCCACTCTCCAATCCACATAAAAGACAAACAGAGATCTACATTCAATCATGAAATTCCATATATGCGAGCCCTTAGGAGGGTTTCCACCTAGAGGATGGACTCAGGAAGGGGAGCACCCAGATATTTCTTCTCAAAGACCAGGCTAAGAAGACTGTTGGGATTGGAGATAAGCTTCCAGACCAATTTAGCACCAAGTGCCATGTTTTGCAAACCCAAATTTAGGATGCCCACGCCACCAAGCTCTTTAGGCTTTGCTAATGTATCCCAGCTGATCAGGGAAGCTTCTTTTCCTCGGAGAGACCTTGCCACAAGAATTTTCACAAAATTCCCTTAATCTTATCAAGAACACCCTTAGGGATTTTAAGGACCGAAAGGAGATACAGAGAGGAGCACATAGGACTAATTTAATCAAGCATAAGTCTCCCGGCAAGGGAGAGCCATTTACCTTTCCAAGCATTCAATTTAACATCTAGAGAACTAAGTAGATCATTCCACAGGGAGTTCTTACTGCACCTTTAAACAAAGGAATACCGAGATACTTGACAGGCAGGTGCCCTTTTTGAAATTGAAAATATTTAGAATTCTTGACTCTATTTGCAAGGCAACATTGAAGAAAAAAATGCAGGATTTAGCCACACTAACATCTTGCCCTGCCACCTTAGAGTATATGTCCAAAGAATCCTTTAACTCCTTAGCCTCCTGGGTGGAGGCCCTGCCAAACAGAAAAGTGTCATCTGCGAATTGCTGGTGAGTGAGAGGAGGAATACCATCCGCAATCTTTAAGCCATTGATCTTACCTTCCCCAATTTGACTTTGATGGACCTGCCAAGGGCTTCTGCCACAAGAATATATAAGGAGGACAGGGGATCCCCTGCCTAATACCACGATTACAACCAAAGAAGCCCTCAACACTCCCATTAATAAGAACAGAGAAGGAGGGGCCGAAGATGCAACTGAAAATCCACTCACAAAGGTGCTTGGAGAAGCCAAACTTAAGAAGGACCCTAATGAGAAACCTCCAATTAAGCTTATCGTAAGCTTTGTTGATATCTAATTTTAGCATCATACCAGGGGTGTTAGAGGAAGATAGAGAGTGAGTCAGCTCATGAGACAAAATGACACCATCAAGGATAGATCGACTAGGCATGAATCTAGTTTGTTCATAAGAAATGAGGGGATCCAAAATAGGTTTCAAATGAAGGGCAATGGCCTTGGAAATGATTTTGTAAGACGTATTACAAGAGAGAAATTGGCCTGAAGTCCCCGAAGGAGGAGGGTTGATGCAATTTAGGAAAAAGGTAGATGAAGGTATTATTAAGCACTCGAGCACCGAGCGGGATCTTCGTGAAGCCTCCACAGCCGCCCATACATCATAACCCACTATGCCCCAAATTTTTGAAAAAAAATGGTAGGGAAACCGTCAGGGCAGGGGCTTTATTCTTCTCCAAGGAGAAAACAACTTTCTCAATTTCTAAGAAGGAGAAAGGCTTCAAGAGCACAATGTTTTGATTCTCGAGAGATGAGAGTAGGGATACCATCCAAGAGGGAGGTTTGCTTGGCCTCAAAGGAGGCAACATCCCGGCTAACAAGGAGGAGAAGAAATTAATCCCTTCAGAAATGATGTCCTTCTGCTCCACCAGACGAACCCCTTCACTATTCTTAATTTCTGAAATGAAATTTGAATTCCTTTTTGCTTTCACAGAGGCATGAAAGAATTTAGTATTTCTATCACCATCCTTCAGCCAGAGCTCCCTAGATTTTTGCTTCCAATAAATTTCCTCCCTGAGAAGCAATTCTCCTAACTCACCTAAGAGAGATTTTTCAAGAGCATAATCCTCTTGGTACATCCCATCACTGAAAACTTTTAAATTAAGGGCATTCAATTCAGCTTCAACTCTAGCTTTTTCTTGAAAGAGGTTTTTGAAATACTTGACGTTCCACTCTTGCAAATCCTTTTTTAGTCTTTTCAGTTTTTGAGCCAGCACAAACATCTTGGAACCCTCGATTTTATAGAGTTCCACCAAAGGTCAACCCAGCCTTCAAGAGAAGCATCCCTTAACCACATTAGCTCAAATTTGAATGGGGATCTAGGAGGGGAAACATCGAGATTAACAGACAGGGACACTAGAAAATGATCCGACCCAGACCAAGGTAAAATGGAACATTCAAGCACAATGTCATTTAAATTCTAGTTGGGACTAACCAAAAATCTATCCAGTCTTTCCGCAATGTTACTAAAGCCCTTACACTTATTACTCCAGGTAAACCAGCCCTGCTTAGGTTCTAATCCACAAGGGCTCCCTCTCTAATAAAGGAGCAAAAATATTTTTGGGACTGAAGGTTTGAATGATCCCCCTTCTTGTCCCTACTATCAGAGATGACATTAAAGTCCCCACCAAGAATGAACATCTGATCACCCAAGGCAGAGACCGATGTAGCAATTCCCCAGAGGTTTTTTTACCCAAAATGCTAGAGGGAGCATAAACATTATATAAAATAAAATTAAGATGAGAGCACAGAAACTTACTTTTACAATTTTCCAGTTGAGTGATTGAGCTTGTAATTCCACCATTACAACTGCCTTCCTTCCAGACAATCCCGAGCCCCAGAAGCACCCATCGATTCGAAAAGACTCCTTTCCAACCTCTAAAAGACCTATTCCAAAGGCATTCAGCTTCAGCAGCAGGTAACTTAGTTTCTTGAAGAAGAACCAGACAAGCCTCCGAGGAGAGGATATAACGCTTAATCAAGCGTTGTTTGTCAGAGGAATTAAGACCTCTGACATTCCAGGAGAAGAACTTCATTGAACACAGGGAAGGGGTTTCACCTTCCCGGGATCAACAAGATCGAATTTTAGGGTTCTTTGCTTCCCTGCATCGACCTCCAATTGAGCCACCTCCTACTTTGACTTTCTCCCCCTTTTACTGCGGAGCCACACATAGAACCCCATACCATCTTGGCATGAAGCTAATTTAGAGGGACCAAGATGGGAACTAAATCTTTTGGAACAATCTCGCCATCTTCCAAATTCCGAATTCTAGAGATGGGCAAATCCAAACCCAACAGTTGTTGTTGAAATCCACCCGCTAAGAGTTTCCATCAAGGAGGCTTGCCCCTACACAAATCCTTCCTTAATCAAGGAGACAAGAGCACCTGAATCCCTATGCACATCCTCCATCTCCTTTAACAATGAGCGAGGACTTAAGTTTTCCGAAAGGCCAAGCAAGGGGTAAAAGAGAGACTATTAGACCTTCCAAACCACCTTCAACAACGAGAGACCCAGGGAGGGGAAGGGCAGAGGATTGAGCTAGAACCAATCTCGATCCATCGAATGAGGGGAAAAGAGGGATCCAACCTTTTTTCCAAGACCCTGACAATCCTTCTTCAAATGACCCAAAGCCCCTGCAAGAGAAGCACTTAAAGCTCAACCCTTCATAGATTATTTCAGATGATCTGGGACCCTTATGGGAAGGCAACAAAACAAAACTCGGTAGGGGGAAGACAAGTCCATATCAACACAAATGCGCACCAAAGGGTTTCTCCATTTGAAAAGAGATGGGTTGGAAATAGGCACCCAAGAACCAAGTGAGCTAGTAATAGATTTTAAAGAGGTAAAGTTCCAAAACTCGCGGGGAGTTTTAAAATTTAAGGTTAGAGAAGATCTCGTGAATAATTTCCACCTTGATTGAAATCAGAGGACCAAGGCCTCAAATATAAGTTGGAGGAGTTTAGGAACTAGGACCCCCCTTAAAAATATTTTCCACAGAGGACACAAAATGAAACAAGACTTGAAAGAAGTCATTCCGAAGAAAGAGGATCTTGAGATTTCCTCCTTTCCCCTAGAACCAGTAAATCCAGTTCGAATTTTCCTCCTAGAGAACTTGGCACCAACGAATTTGCAACAAATTGCCCTCTTTTCATGGATATCCACAAAATCCTTTTTTCTCTCATAGGGAAGATCAACATGAACCAATTCCTTGGAAATTTTAAATTTGATCCCGCCCACCTTAAATTCCTCCGGGGCACAGACCATGCACCTCAAGTCCGCCAACTGAAGAGGGGATCTCCTTCCCCGAGGGCTGGGAAGAAAGGGACCCTTTGCCCAGATCAATTTCCTCGAGCAAATTTTTAACCGCCGAGAACCCTAGCTGTAAGACCAAGAATTTAACGACCGCCCCAGGGCCATAAGACCTAACCAGCGAAGACACCCCTTCCTTTTCCAGAGCATCCATGCTAGGCCCATTCCATTCCTCTCCACTGCATAGGCCAAGTGGAATCATGTTCGTGCGGTGGTGACATCCTTCAACTTAGGTGCTACAGGTTCAACTGGATCCTTCGCAACGGTCCCTTCAGGCAATGAAAATTTTGAATTTTCACAAGATTCGCACCTAGGTCACATATCTTCCCTCATGACCTAATCACCAAAATTTAATCGAAGAGGATGGGTTTGAACCTAGGTTGTTGGCTCTATAGGCTAAGCATCCCACCGGGCCACCACGGAGTTCATCCCCAACCCCCAAGGCAACATGTAAATGCCCCACTCCACATGCCATGGGTAAATCAGGATATGAAATCCTGGGGTTGGGTTTGAACTTGGGTTGTTCGCTCTACCAGGCTAAGTGCCCCACCAGTTCACCACAAGGTCATCCCCTAAGAAAAAAATTTAATCGAAGAGGTTGGGTTTGAACCTAGGTTGTTGGCTCTACAACCTATGCGCCCACCACCACCACATGTTCATCCCCAACCCCCAAGGAGACATGCAATGCCCCACTCCACATGCCGCGAGTAAATCGAGATATGAAATCCTAGGGGCCGGGTGTGAACTGGGTTGTTGGCTCTACTGAGCTAAGTGCTCCACTAGTTCACCACAGGTCATCCCCAATGGAACATATCTTTTGATTTGTGAGAATGTGGTCTAATATTGAGCATTGATAAAATATGAAAGCACAAAGAGAGTAATTTTGTGTGAGAGAGAGGATCAAAGTATGAGCTAAAAGATAGCTTGTATATTGAATGTTTGAAAATAGCTTTGCATGAGGCATATAAATAGGAAGTGGGGAAGTGTAATCACCACCTAAAAAGATGAATAAGTGTAACTCCCATGTATCTTAATGACACCTAAACAAATTAAATACATTTGTATAAATAACCATGTAAAGGAATAAAAACCTTCACTAACACCACCCATAAGTGTAGCTTGGGTGCATAGAAGAAATGGGTCCCAAAAAAACTCCTAATGAGGTATCCGTACAAATAAAATCCCTCATAAAGTCGAGAAAAGGAGGAAACCCATAGGAAAAAATCCTCCTAAAAAGAGTGAAAAGAGAAGTACATAAAAATATCCCTTAGTAGATAATACCTAACATATATATAGAGAGAGAGAAGATAAGAAGAGAGGACTAAGTAGGCCCCTAGGAGAAGAGACCTTATAAAATCCCAATAATCCCATAGATGTAGAATCCTGTTGTCATAAGAGGAATCAATGAAGATTGAATCTCGATTAGGAATGCCCCATGTTAAAGCGAAATATTGTGGATCAGAAGAAGAGGTAAAATGAACATGTGGAACATCCAGGAATTGTGACTATGTCTACATGTCATCGAATGGATCACGACCCAAATCATCTACATCTTGCAATTTTTGTCAAGCCCAAATCGACTAGAAGTCAAAATGTTAGAAGGAAGTGATCCAGAAGTATGAGAGATAGGGGGAAATGGACTTGAAGATGGAGAATATGGAGGAGGTTCATAAAACTCTAATGAATGACTAGGATATAAGTGAGGAATTTCATGATGAGTGTAATCAACCTTTGAAACATGACTATGAGATGAAGGAGGTGAATCCTCATCACTTCTCTCATCATCTAGAATGAAATTTAAATCCTCATCATCTATACTGGAAAAAGAATCAATATGAGTTTGCTTAGGTGAATCCAAATCCTCAGAATTTTCATCAATACCTAGTGAGTGCAATGTCATTGAAAGTGAAGTGTTAAGAGTCAAAGTTAAGGGTTGTCCTCAACTACAGAGGACTCATCAACAAGGTAAAAGTGTGAGAAGAGATAAACCTTAGACAAGTGATATGTTATCACTATTAATACTATATAATCACCATGAAAATCCCTAATAACCACATAATATGAAGTGAGATCAATCTCGATTGCTCGAACCATGGTGTGTGATATGATATAATGATAGGAGATTAGTTGAAAATGAAGGTACATAAATAACAAACTGAAAAGGAAACGAACCCTTTGGTCCTGTATGATGGAAAAGTGACATGCAAGCATGGGAATCTACAAGTAACTCTTCCTCGCACTCAACCTCTCGAGGTCATGCCGAGACAGCCAGTGGGGATGGAATATACATGGGATGTGGATAAAATAGTTAAGTAATCTTATGTCTTCAACATGCAATAATGGGATCTGTGAATCTAAGGAAAATAAGGCCCTCCTAACCTGAATCGGTGTGATAGATTGTTCGGCGAGGATAGCTGCTCGAAGGCTCTAATTAATATCGAGCTATGCCGTGATCGATCTATGGGTTATGGGATACGTGGAAGATGACCTATGGGTGCTTCGTATATATCTCCCGACAAGGTCATGAAAATGGAATGACTAAATGTGTAGTGGATCTTTTGGTGCTTTATGGACGATTCTCTGGTCTAGTCCAGAAATCTTTAGCTTGATTAGCTGCTATGTTTAATAATGATAGTTGTGTGATGATGTCTGGTGGAAGTGGAGAGGACCTAAACACCAGTGTTCGCAAGTTGGTGTCAATATTTGATTGATTTGTAGGCCCGTTGGGTTGTGGGACTGTGGATCACAACCGTAAGTTTATGGTTGTTGTGGACCTCCTATGGTCATATGAAGAGTCAACCCCTGATTCCGAGTATCCAGTAATCGTATGCCTTTTCGGCCTCTACGTTTAGAACTAGAAGTTGCACGATTTTCTTAGAGTACCTAATAGGTGTTCTGGAAACTTGGATACGTAAGCTAGTGTTTATATCAACGAGGAGGTCTCTGCGTTTGGCATTTGTGGGACTAGTGGATCACTGACCGAATGTTTTCTCTCTTTCAGGTCCTTCTACAGTCATACGGATATCTATCAAGGCAGTCTATAATTTGGCTGATTTGACCAGAACGTGTGTGCTTTGTCGTCTTCTATGTTTAATCCTCTTAGTTGTGTGCTGATTTCTTGTAGGTCTGTTGTTGTTCGGAAGACCTGAATTCTGAGATTTTGGTCTATGTCAGTTAATGCTACAACAAGATTGGGTTGAGGCACGATTGGCTCAAAAACATATTCCCTGGGCTCCCTAGGTCCCGTGATTGTCATACAAGATCAATATAAACCTAACTGAAACGAAATAAACTAATTATGCAAGATATATCTACAACATATATATATATATATATATATATATATATATATATATATATATATATATATATATATATATATATTCCTCTATTTTTGTATTTTTGATAGAATTTTTAATAGAATTGAAAGAGCAACTAATCTAATATATTTAGAAAATGACAACTAATCTAATAACAAAATTAAAACAAGCAAGGTAGCTTGGTGTAGCTACTTTCCTGTGTAGTTGTGAGTTTATCCTAAATAACTAGATAGCTGATTAACTTAATTGAAAGATTCTCGATCCTACCTCAGAAGTGAGGAATGAATCATAGTTTCTGAGAAACTATCAATCCCCATAGCTTCCCTGGCAATATCGAAAATGAAATTTAACTGAAATGAAATATTTCACTACTCTATTTGATATGTTTTAACTAGAAATTTGACAGATAAAACTGGAATTTACATAACAGTGGCGAATCCAGTAGTGTATGATTTTTTCCCCTCAGAATGATCTCCTCATTCCTTTGTGTTCACGTGAATCCAGAAGAGCGTGTATATGCTAGCATCAATAGAAAAAGGTATTTTGAACAATGGCAGCTTTGGATATAGACCGAATATAATGCGAGTAGGAGAGGGACAACGCAAGTGACAGAGCTTGGCATATGCAATTCCTAGTGGGATTTATTGCGGGAATACAACACAAGTGTATTGAGAGATTCTAGAATCTACTTACATGTGAAGAACACAACCTGCAACTCTAATGAATTTAATCTACAATGACACTACTCTATTCTAAACTAATTTGTATGAACAACAATGAACAAGATTGGAGCAAGAAGATCGAATGGCTTCTAATAGCAAAAGGAAAACTAGCATGGATGCAAACATGAAAACAAAATGAGTTCTAAGCAAGAAATTGAAAGACTAAACAATGGAAATGAGAAGTTGAGGGGCCATTTGCTTGAAAACAAGTTGGCTATTTATAGATTTCACATTCACCCAAAGGTGATTCCTATTAGAACTCTTTTACCATTAAACAATGAAGAAACACTATTCCAGGGAACATAAAACATTAATACGAGCTAAGGCGGTTGAGAAAAGTTGGTAAATGTTGAAAAATTATGCAAGTCGTGATCAAAAGAAGTATCTTTGGAAAACACGTGAAGGAAGGCGGTGGCGGTTACGGGCCGCCTGGCAGCGGGGTGGTGGTTTCGTCACTAAAGGTCAAAAAGCTTAGAAAAAGAAAGGCAGAGGATAAAGTGAAGTACACAAAGCTTAAAATGGATGCTTGGGATGCTAACATACACTTGAAGAGCTTTCCTGGATTCTGAACACCTTGCGAGGTGACCTATATCATCATTGGGGCATGTGTAACATCATTCGGTGGTACAGTACCCTACAATTTTGGGTACGTACATATTTCCCCCTCGGAGAAGCATTTTAACCATGAAGAGGTGTAAAATGGTGGGTCAAGTATGGCGGTCCCAAAATGGGAAGCTAGAAATTATACGACGACACGTGTGTGTGAAATGTCGCCATCTGAGTTCCCACTACCTGCAAAATGGAAAGAGGACTCAAGTGCAGATAGATAAAATAAATCAAAAAATAAATACTAAATTAGTATGAAATGAGGACTTACCATTTACGCGGGGATAAGAACTTACCTCCGTCGGCGCTCTAAACCTGTGAAAGGGGCATTCAAAATGAGTCAAAACACCATATATATATATATATATATATATATATATATATGGGCTTATTTTCCTATTCATTTTGCGTGTCGATTTGATAGTTTTTGAGCTCTGGGACCCACGGTGATGGTTTTCAACGAGAGTATAGTCGAAACGTTCGTATCGAGATAGTGATCATGCTCTCTGAGTAGAACCTCGACCTACGAGATCCCAGGTTAGTTCTTCTTGATTTAACGTTTTTGCACCCAAAATGTTAAAATGATGAAATCTTTGTTGTGGGGGTTATTTTTAGAAATGTCAATTTTAAATGTGTCTCTTAGGGGGGACGCCTAATGGGTAGGCTTTCATTTTAGCTAAAATGGTCAATTTTTGTATTTTTAAGCATTTTAGGGCATGCGACCCATTTGTAGTCGCGGGACAGGACCGCCGCCCTGAGCGAGGGGTGGGTTACTGAGACCACCGCCTTTTAAGGTGGCGGTTATGGAACCTCCGCCCTGCTCAGGGCGGCGGTCCTCTACAAAGTGTTAAAACAACACTATTTTGAGTTTATTTTTGCATTTCTAGTATTCTACTTGCTTTAATGATTTTTCCAATGCAATCTTGGCACTAACTTGCTTCTTTTTGCGTGTTTTTGGGTGTTTTGTAGAAGAAGGAAGAGTACATTAGATGGAGCCGAGAGAGGGAGTGTGATTGGCTTCCAGCAGTGTTAGATGCACTCTCTCAGGCTGAGCAGGATACTCTCCAGAGGGTAGGTATATTGAGGATTGCACGGGTCCCCCACGTTGCACCTGCCAGTCACATACTATGTGACTTATTTTCTTACTGGGATGCAGATCGGAACACCTTCCGATTTCCAGGTGTTAGGGGTGAGTGGACTATCACCCTAGAGGATGTCTACCACATTTTGGGAGTCCCGATTATTGGGAGGAGACTTTCATTTGATACTGCAGATATCGAGCTCGGAGTGACTCAGTGGGCCACCTATATGGGAGACGTAGTTGTCTCCACTGGTTCGAAGAAGGGGGTGAAGGTCCGTTCTATTCCTGGCTTGCCCATCCCTCTGATCCATCAGGCCATTATGGGCATCCTTGCTTGAGATTGATCGGGGACAAGGGAGGGGATACTTTGCTCTATTATTGGGCCCCCATCATCACACAGATTGAGGCACATGGTCGGATTTATGCCTAGGGAGCCGATATACTTGGGACCACCTATCACGACTTATACAGGGTGGTTCGATTACAGGGATAGTTGAGCCATCGACCTTAGTTATGAGCTAGGTCTATGAGCGCATTATCCCTTATGGGAGAGGCGTAGAGGTGGAGGATCCCGGGGCCGTGAGGGTAGCTAGATGGATAGAGATGATGGTGCTTAGAGCACCCCACCAGCTAGTTGCTTCCCTGACTACTGAGGATATGGAGGCCACACCTTATCAGGCCATGGCGGGGTTGTGGGGTGAGGAGACCTTTACTTTGATTTCTGCTCTCTACTATAGGGCAACTTGTGGACAGGACGGGGAAGGTAGAGACACACCCCTTTGATCGAGTGCCTCAGCAGTTTGGCCTTGCTTACATTGACATGCTTCCCCCAGTGGTGCCAGTGTTCAGATCAATTCGGGAGGCTAGGGGAGGTCCTAGAGGATGGGGTTGGACTGTTGTTACTCTGGCATCCCTATTGCAGCTAGGAGGGTGGTACGTGCTTGAGAGAGAGTCGGTGCTCCTCAGGCACCTTTACTTCGGATTGCGCCGGTCTTGCCCATAGCAGTGATGACCCCATTGATATAGACTCGAGTCTGAGGAGTTCACAGGGGGAGAGATGGAGGAGGAGACCGAGGACATGGAGATTAGTGAGTCGGGTGGGGAAGAGGATAGCGATCCCGAGTGGCATGACACTCAGGAGATCCTACAGGCCGAGAGGGTAGAGCAGAGCGTGGAGAGGGTGACTCTAGTCTCAGAGGAGTTACTTTCTCAGGACCTAGGTGGAGAGGACGAGTCCGTGGTAGGACGCCATGTTGCCCCAGACGTAGGAGGGGGACACCAGTTAGCGGTGGCGTCGTGGTAGGTGCGGATCCCAGAGATCCTTCTTGGAGGCCCAGAGATCGAGTGAGTTGTCACTCTTCTTTTGATATTTATTTTAGCTAGAATTGCCTTAGTTGCTATCTCTCTTTTTGTTCATCCTTGGTTTCACCTTTTGATTATTTTCTAATTTGTTTTCTCCTTTGCTTGCAGAGACTGTTGATGAGTGGTGAGACTTGATTCACCGGGTATGTACTGATACCTTGATGCTCCCCATGGAGAAGACTCGTGTTGAGCTATCCATGGATGCAGGGGAGCCTTCAGCAGCCGGTAGGCATACCGATGTTTTTGCCCCTATCTGGCATGTGGCCAAGATGGTGACTTCCCTCCGTGCCGAGGTAGCCGGGTATAGGGCTGCAGAGTGCTTGATGAGGAGGAGCCGCTCTCATAGCGAGACTACAGCTACTTGTTCGGGACTACGAGCCCTCAGTGCACTCAGAGCGCCGGCGTAGCCGGAGTCCTAGACGTGATCGTGCGCCTTCTGAGGGATCCCATAGGGATTGAGAGGCCACTTGGCTCTTTTTGTAGTGACCTTTGTTAGGTTGTTTATACGAGTATTTTTGTACTTTTCGGGCTCATTGAGTTTTGACCATGCTAGTGCATGTGCATGATGGCATTATATATGAAATATATATATATATATATATATATATATATATCTTTGGATCTAGACTCTTGGTATCTTGAATTTTGTGACTCATTTTCTAAATGTGTTTTTAGATGTTTTTAGAATATTTGCTTTTCATGTTTCCAGAATGTATGCAATGGACAACAAATGATAGTAAATAGAATGTTTTACTCTATATGTTTTTGCAGTGTTGATATGAGATGATACTAACATATGGTAGTACTGAACTTTTGAACTCTTTGGGAAATGTTTGTAATTCCTTCTTATATTGGAAAAACGTGATGAATGCATAGTGATAAAGAGATGAACTTGCCCCAATCCCAAATCCACGCAACTAGTAAGACGCGAGGGCTCAACACCAAGAATTAGGAAGGGCACAAGTTGTATGAGTTTGATTGAATGGAATGATGAGAGACTAGACAAACCAAGAACAAGAACCAAATTTGGACCTACACACCCACCCTACTTAGAACTACTACCAAGCTTAGAAGGCCACTTACTTTTCAGTTTATCTAGACTTAGATTCATAAATGGCAACCTAGTTGACAAAATCTGGTTTTGAGGATTTGATCTCTTTGGAATTTGGATGTTTGGATATTTGCTTTCTCTTAACATAATTTGACTTGTGTTTTTAGCATACCAAGATTTGTTAGTTTGTGTGATTGGACCCCCACACCCTACCTCACGCCACTAGTAAGAAGCATGGGTTTATCACCAAAGGCAAGATACAGGTGAGTAAGGGCACTTCTTTCCTTTCCCAACCTCACATCACCAGTAAGAGATGTGGGCTTATCACCGAAGGTTGATGGGGCAAAGAAGTGTGTAAAATAAAATATTTTTTTTGCTTGGTGCTTTTGATTTCATTTGATTTTGACATTTCTGATCTATGACTTTGGGATATCCTTTCATTCCAAGAGATTTTAAGAGGGATAGATGTGACACCAAGAAGCTTCAGAATAGACCGTAGGCAAGGACAACTTTACCTAGTAGAAAGAAAGAAAAGCCAAGTATGCAGGTCTTGGTATGGTTTCCATCAATGTTTGTCTATCGAAATTGATGAGAAGATTTGAAAATATTTGATGATGTTTGAAGAGATGTGATATGAATATTTTTGCCAATATCTTCAGAAATTTGTAATGATTTTTTTAAGAGTAAGCTCCTGAACTATCATTTTTTGAAATGGATAGAATGAAGCAAGCTAAAAGACTAATGCAATGTAGGTAGCTATAATGTACTAGCAATGACTTTGACGTTTTATGCGTAAAACCGCTTAGTGCAAGGAATTGTGAGTTTCACCAAATTCCTCACCTTCTAGTGTGCACAAGAGATACGCACCATTTCCGTAGTCCTTCATGACTCGGTATGGGCCCAACCATTTGGGTGGAACTTTCTTCCTTCGCCGGTTTTCTTATCGATCCGGTATGTCTAGTCTTAGAACTAGATCTCCTTCATATATTTCTCGCTCATAGACTTTTTGTTATATTGCCGGCACATCCAGTCAAGCATAGGCTTTTTACCATTGTTTGGACATTTAACCTGGCCTTGTCAAGGCTTTCTAGTTGAGAGAGGTGTGCCTCCCTATAAGCTTCTTCATCCAGGATCCCTTGTAATGAGATGTGGAGACTGGGTATTTCAACCTCAAGTGGGAGAACTGCTTCTGCTCCGAATACCAGTGAGAAAGGAGTTGCTCCTGTTGGTGTTCTTATTGAGGTTCGGTGGGCCCACAAGGCCGGATATAATTTTAAATGCCAATCTCATTTGTTTTCCTTTACTGTTTTGAGGAGAATAGCTTTCAACGTTTTGTTTGTCGCTTCAGCCTGCCCATTGGCTTGAGGGTAGTAAAGAGAGGCTGTGTGATGGTTTATCTTGAACTTGCTACATAACTCATGAACCTCGTCATTCTTAAAGGACGTGCCATTATCTGAGATAATGACTTGTGGGACACCATACCTACAGATAATTTGGTTCAAAATGAATTTGGCAATCACCGAACCTGGTATAGTGGTGAGAGGCATGGCCTCCACCCATTTGGTAAAATATTCCGTGGTTGTGATTATAAAATTATGGCCATCAGTTGATGAGGGAGAGAATTTCCCTATTAAGTCTAGACCCCAAGTGGAGAAGGGCCATGAAGTCTATTGGTTGCAGGGATTGTGTTGGCATGTGAATCTCGTGAGAGAATTCTTGACATTTGTGGCACTTACGTACAAATTCCACTGCATCATGTTGAGAGTGGGCCAAAAATAGCCCATCCGATGTATTTTGTGAGTGGTGGCGTGACCACCGAAGTGGCCCCACATATCCCACTATGGGATTCATGAAGAATCCTCTTGGATTCTTCTATGTCGACGCATCTTAGAAGCATGCCGTCGAAGGCTCTGATAGAGCACTTGGTCTAAAACAACATATTTAGCGGTAATAAATGTAACCGCCTTCTTTGTTGTGATGTGGCACTTTCCAGGTATGTATGGTCCATGATAAAATTGATGATATTAGTATACCAGGGACATGTAGAAATGGGGGGTCTGGTTTTGACAAAGTATACACATTCATCGGGAAAGTCTAGATCTACCAGCTCGCCTCCATCTAGTGGATTGTCAGCTAACCAGTCTGTAATGATTTGTCCTTTAACGGATTTTTGGTTTACTGAATGTTAACTCAAATTCTCCCATTAGGGTTATGAAATGGCCAACCTTTTTAGATAAAGATCCTTGTGTGAGAAATGTTCATAAATGGTCTGTCTTTATAATGACCCTTGTTTCCTGGTTTAACATGTAATGTCTCAAATGTTTTGTTGCAAAAATTATGGCAAGGCATTCTCTCTCTACTGTGTGTAACGTGTTTCATAATCAAGCAACATTCGGCTAATGAAATAGATCACGCGTTCTCGTTTATCATCGTCTTCTTGAGCCAACATGCAGGCTAGCGAGACATGAGTGGCTCGTGAGTATAGGATCAAAGGGCGGTCTGGCTTGGGAGGCATTAGCGTGGGTGGTGACAAGAAGTGCTTAACTGCTTCGAAGGCCTCATTGCAATCTTCATTCCAATCGATACTATAATCTTTCTTGAGTAGATTGTTGATTGGATGAATGAAAAAGCTTAAATCTAGGATGAACCTTTGGATTGCACCGAGTTTCCCAAGAAATGACCTGATTCCAGACTCGTCGAAGGTGGGATCATTTCGAGAACAACCCGTATTTTGGCGGATCAACATCAATCCCTCGTGAAGATATAATGTATCCTAGAAGTTTGCCTCCTGTTACACCAAAAATGCACTTCTCTGGGTTTAATGTGACACCATACTCAATTAGTCATGAGAGGATGATACGGAGCACTTCGGATGATCACATCATTTCTTGGCCTTGGCCAACAAGTCATCCACATATGATTCCACAATTTTATGGATAAGATCATGGAATATATAAGTCATTGCCCGTTGATACGTAGCGTCGGCGTTCTTAAGACCAAATGGCATGACAACATAACAATAAGTTCCCCAGGGAGTTATAAATGTGGTTTTGGCTTGATCTTGTTCAGATATTTTAATCTGATTATACCCCGAGAACCCATCCATGAGGGAATGACAAGTTCAAATCAAGTTATTGCATCAATGATAACGTCAATGGATGGTAATGGGAAATCATCCTTGGGACAAGCTTTGTTAATATCCGAAAGTCTATACAAATGCGTATCTTCCCATTCTTTTTGAGGATGGGAACGATATTAGACACCCATTGTGAATAGTCAATGGGCTTGATGAATCCTACTTGGAGAAGTTTTACTACTTCCTCTTTTACCATGAGAGCCACTTTTGGCTTCATTGGTCTTGACTTCTATTTAATTGGCTTCACATCTGGTTTAGTGACGAGATTATGTACCACAACTTGTGGTGCGATACCCGTCATTTCTTTATAATTAAATGCAAAAGCCTTTTGATGTTTTTTGAGGATTTGGGTGTGTATTTCTATTTCTTCGGAGTTAATGAGGATCCCAACTTCAAAATTCTTGGTTCTTCCTCTGTTCCAATGTTTATGTCAATGGTTTCTTCTATCAAAGAAGCATTACCTTCTTCAAATTCAGGTGGGGCTGGAGGTAGTTCCAAGCTTTCTCCATTTTCTATCTCGTAGATATCGAGATCATACGTGGAGGAGACTCTACCATGGGATTTCCAAAGTAGGAAGAGGAGTGTGGTATTAGGGAAAGATCAACTATAGGGTGAGCAAGGTGTAGCTCTACATAGGCATTTAGATATTCGAGAGTGACTTTATCACTATCAACATGATGTAAGATAGAAGATTCATTCTCAGTTGTATGTGTTAGAAGAGGGTTCGTTGACATTTTCTTCACCAATGGTTCAGTACAAAGTGATACCTTGAAACTTGTATCTTCCAACTCATTACTTGGGGTAAAATGCATGAAGCTGAGGTTCTCTATTGAATTTGCAAGAAGGTTCTGTTCTCATGGGATTGCCTTAATGGATATGAAGTCAAATCCTTTGCTTAGATCTAATACCGTTGTTTTATAGAGTTGTAAGTGCTCGGCTCTAGTCTCATATACTTCAGAGACTTGGTTTGCAACTAATTGTGAGTCTCCTAACACTCTGATGTCATTAACACCGATCCTTTTGGCTATGAGGAGGCCAAGGAGGAGGGCTTTGTACTCAATGCCATTGTTTGTACATTCAAAGTTTAATTTAAAAGAAAAAGGTAGGATCTTTCCCTCAGGAGAAGTAAAGATCACACCGCCGGCTCCATAGTGACATCTAGCTCCATCGAAGTGGAGAGTCCAATATTTACTAGGAAAAATGGATCGTTGGGACATTCTTTGCATCTGTTTCTTCTATTTTGGTTACTTTACCAAAGTTCCTCTGCTTGGAAGAGAACCAACTCCTAGGGTACATCCCATACATGTGGAATCAAATGGTAGGAAAATTGGTAGATCTTGTTCCAGTAATTTGACAATTTTTACAGTAGTTCCTAATGACACTGTTTCTACAACGTTAGCTTCATCCTTGAGGGTTGGGATGCCCTTGACTAGGTTCGTAATTTCTAGTTCTGTTGTAGGTATTAATTTTTCTTCCGATTTTGAGTCGATTGGTTTGTTAAGTTGATTTGTCGGGAGTTCAAACTCGAGTGAAGCACTGGTCTTTTCTTGAGTCTGCTTTAGGTGTATGTCGAATGGTTTTGGGTCACCTTTTGCTACAAATATCTTTCCTAGGTGTAAGAATCTTATTTCCTGGAATAACGTAGAAGGGATTGCTTTCATGCGATGTATCCATGGTCGACCGAGGATCATATTATAGTTGGTTTCCGATCTATGATATAAAACTCGGTGAGGATTGTCTTGGGTCCTAAGGTGATTGGTAATATTATAGTCCCAATTGAAGTAGCTTTAAGGCTATCATAACCTCTTAGCGTATTTCTTGTTGTGGAACAGTTTGTTTCTCCATATCCTAGCTTTTGAAGGAAAGAGAAGGGGACAATGTTAACTATTGCCCCATCATCAACCATTGTGCGTTTAACGTAATTATTGTAAACCCACACTGTAAATGTAAGGCCGGATCACCTCTACGTGTAATTTCAGCATCTGTTGGCATTTTGTTTATGTCGAATATAAACTCGGTATCCCTATCTGGCTGCCCTGGAGGGTGGATATCGAAGTCTATATGGTTTACTTGTGTTTCGGGAGGTGGAGTGATGTTAATTAAATGACCTAGACCTAGTGCTTCTAAAAGAGAAGCCCTATGGGGGGAGAATTTTCAATAAGTCCAAAAGGAGATGTGAGAGAAGGTCTTTGTTAAGTCATTAATTAAATCATAAGCACCTATGGGTTTTACCCATGTTTGTTGAATGTTATCTGGCTCTAGTGGATAGATTGGATTTGGTTGAGAAGAATATTCTCACGCTCTTGTTATGGCTTCTACGTGCAGCTCAGTATCTAACTCCACTAGACCAACTATCTTGGTTCGTGGCTGATTTCCTAATTGTGGTGTGACAAGTGGATTTAGTGAAGTTGAGGCTTCATGATCGTTATTTCCTGTCATTACACCTTTGTTCGTCCCATTTGGATTTAATTTATTATTGTTATTGTGATTTGGAAGTGGATCATTGAAGATCTTAAGAGGTGCGTTTTGAGGGGAAACTACCCCTGTGAAAGTATTTGGCATAGGTGTCATAGAATCTATTAAGAACATATCTATGAAGAGTTGTCTTTGTTCTTCTGGCAAACGTTGCATGAACTTATTGTAATCACGGCAAGTCCTAGTGTCATGGCCTCGAATTTTGTGGAAACCACAATACGAGTTGGGATTATAACTCCTAGGTTGTTGGTTTGGCACGTGTTGTGGTCCAAAACTCTGATTAAACTATTGACTATTAGGATTAAAGTTTTATGTTTGTTGCCTTTGGTTTTGGTTTTGATATCCAGTTGAGTTTTGACTTGGACCTTGTGTTTGGATCTACCGTTGTTGTTGTTGTTGTTGTTGTTGTCGTTGGGGATGATTAAAATCCACCGCGTTGATTGTTGGGGTAAAATTGTTGTTTCGTTGATTGTTAACTGGTGGTGGAACATTTACAAATTTTTTTTTTAGTTTGGTCAGTCACTCCATCTGTTGTCACTCGTGGTTTTTGTTAAGGATTTTAGGTCCTTGATTGGCATTTGTGGTAGTAGGATAAGTCGTAGTGTTTTGGTTGGGGATGATTAACCTCCCATTTGTTCCATATGTCTTGTGACCACTATCTATTACAGCTTGATCTATTCGGAGAGTGCTCTCGAGCACTTCATCATAAGTTCTTAGTGGGAACTTCTGGACTTCTTCCTTTATCTCTCTGCTGAGAGAATGAAGGAATAAATCACATAGTTCCATCTGATCCATGTTTGGAGTGCTTGTTGAAGAATAGAGGATTGTATGCCATCTTTGGATGAAATGAGCAACATGATTCATTGTGTTCTTGTTTAATATGCAAGAATTCCTGATTCATGTTCTCAACAATTTGTTCATGTTGAACGCCTTGATGAACTCTGAAACGAGTTGTTTAAATGAATGTATTGAGGCTTCAGGTATTCTATAATACCAATCGAGGGCGATACCCTCTAAAGTTTTGGGGAATATTTTAGCAACAACTCCATCCCAAGGAATGGTTCTCGAATGGCTATGGCATAGGCCTTAATATGTGCATTCGGGTCTCCCTCCCCTTTGTACTTGGGTAGATCGGGGAGAGGTCTTGGAAGCATGACGCTTCGTATAGTGAAGTCTAAAGGTTCTTTCAAATATTCTGAATAAGTCCCTATCGCATAGGTTTTGACCATTGATGGTGTTTCTTTGAGGGGGTGGAGGTGGAATGGGTTGTTGATATGGCATAGCATATGTATTTGCAGGGGCATAAGGAAATCCCTGTGTTTGAGTGAACATGCCGGGAGAAGAGAACATATCTCCCTGTGGTGATTTGGAATACATGTTTAAGTATGGAGGAGCATTGCTCAGGAATGGGTTGTTTTGTACTAAACCGGGAGGTATTATATTCTCAACTGGAGTGGCGTTAGAAAACGCGGTTCTAGTTGGTGTTTGTTGTAAGTACTGAGGAGGCATACCCAACGTGCTATTCCTGTGAGGAGGTCTACTTGGCTAGGATGATGTGGAGGATTGGAAGTTCCTACTTGCATGAACTATGGATTTTGATTTTCTTGAGCAAGTTCCAACCCTCTAACCTTCTCAACTAAGGTTGAGATGACCTCGTTTGGTGAAGACACGGTATTTTGCCTTAGTGGCGTTTGTTGTATATCTTGAGGTTGTATAGGCATATGGTACCCTGCTATGAATTGATCGGTGCCCTGCCAAGTTTCACCGAGGGCATTTCCTATAGGTGGAGGAATGGGGGTGTTTTCTTGGAATGAGACCTCGGGTTGTGTTTGTAAACCTCCTATAGGTGGGTACATATTTTGAGAGCATTGTTCACTCCTAGCATAACGTGCTAAGTATTCGTCATCTAAAAATAGATATGGATCTCGATTTTGTCTACTAATTTGTGGTCTAAATAACACCGAGGAGATGAACTAGATTCTCGGTGAGTGTCATGTTGTTTGAGCTGAAGGCTCTGGTTGTTGCATTTGAGTGAGCTGATCCAACTCCTCTATTTGGAAAGAAGAACTATATCTAGTCCTTTGAGGTGGAGTTTGTGTTGAAAATCGGTTAGTTGAATAGTTGTCACCCCATGCTGAGAGCGAGGGTGATGGTTGTCTATTTAGTTGATCGTAGTATGCTTCAAGACCTAGGAGAGGTCTGCCATATGCATCGTATCTTGACATATTCGGGGGTATATGAATACCCAGAATAATGGGAAGAAGTGAAGGTGGATAAAACTAAAAGAAGAGTGTGAAAGTGAAGTAATCGTTCCCTTCATGTCGGGTTCACCAATTTTGTTGGTGAAGCTGATGTGAAGGCTAAAGAGGTGGAAAAGATGAAAAGTATACTAATTGGAAGAATGAGTAGAAATATGACTCTGAATCAGAAGGTAGGAAGTTCACGTCGGGTTCACAATTTTGTACGATGGAAAAGTGACATGCGAGCATGGGAATCTACAAGTAACTCTTCCTTGCACCCGACCTCTCGAGGTCGTGCCGAGATAGTCGGTGGGGATGGAATACACGTGGGATGCAGATAAACTAGTTAGGTAATCTTATGTCTTCAACACGCAATAATGGGATCTGTGAATCTAAGGCAAAGAAGGCCCTCCTAACCTGAATCGGTGTGATAGATCGTTCGGTGAGGATAGCTGCTCGAAGGCTCCAATCAATATCGAGCTCTACCGTGATCCGATCTATGGGTTGTGGGATACGTGGAAGATGACCTATGGGTGCTTCGTATATATCTCCGACAAGGTCATGAAAATGGAATGACTAAATGTGTAGTGGATCTTTTGGTGTTTTATGGACGATTCTCTGGTCTAGTCAGAAATCTTTAGCTTGATTAGCTGCTTACGTTTAATAATGATAGTTGTGTGATGATGTTTGGTGGAAGTGGAGAGGACCTAAACACTAGTGTTCAGCAAGTGGTGTCAATATTTGATTGATTTGTAGGCCCGTTGGGTTGTGGGACCTGTGGATCACAACCGTAAGTTCATGGTTGTTGTGGACCTCCTATGGTCATATGAAGAGTCAACCCCTGATTCTAAGTATCCAGTAATCATATGCCTTTTCGGCCTCTACGTTTAGAACTAGAAGTTGCATGATTTTCTTGGAGTACCTAACAGGTGTGTTGGCGACTTGGATACGTAAGCTAGTGTCTATATCAACGAGGAGGTCTCTGTGTCTGGCTGTGGGACTAGTGGATCATAACCAAATGTTTTCTCTCTTTTAGGTCCTTCTACAGTCATACGGATATCTATCAAGGTAGTCTATAATTTGGCTGATTTGACCAAAATGTGTGTGCTTTATCATCTTCTATGTTTAATCCTCTTAGTTGTGTGTTGATTTCTTGTAGGTCTATTGTTGTTCGGAAGACCTGAATTCTGAGATTTTGGTCTATGTCAGTTAATGCTACAACAAGATTGGGTTGAGGCACGATTGGCTCAAAAACGTATTCCCTGGGCTCCCTAGGTCCTGTGATTGTCATACAAGATCAATATAAACCTAACTGAAATGAAATAAACTAATTATGCAAGATATATCTACAACATATATATATTCCTCTATTTTTGTATTTTTGATAGAATTTTTAATAGAATTGAAAGAGAAACTAATCTAATATATTCAGAAAATGACAACTAATCTAATAACAAAATTAAAACAAGCAAGGTAGCCCGGTGTAGCTACTTTGCTATGCAGTTGTGAGTTTATCCTAAATAACTAGATAGCTGATTAACTTAATTGAAAGATTCTCGATCCTACCTCAGAAGTGAGGAATGAATCATAGTTTCTGAGAAACTATCAATCCCCACAACTTCCCTGGCAATATCAAAAATGAAATTTAACTGAAATGAAATATTTCACTACTCTATTTGATATGTTTTAACTAGAACTTTGACAGATAAAACTTGGAATTTGTAGAATAGTGGTGAATCCAGTAGTGTATGATTTTGTCCCCTCAGAATGATCTCCTCATTCCTTCATGTTCACATGAATCCAGAAGAGCGTGTATATGCTAGCATCAACTAGAAAAAGGTATTTTGAACAATGGAAACTTTGGATATAGACCGAATATAATGCGAGTAGGAGAGGGACAACGCAAGTGATAGAGCTTGGCGTATGCAATTCCTAGCGGGATTTATTGCGGGAATACAACACAAGTGTACCGAGAGATTCTAGAATCTACCTTATGTGAAGAACACAACCTACAACTCTAATGAATTCAATCTACAAATGACACTACTCTGCTATAAACTAATTTGTATGAACAACAATGAAAAAGTCTGGAGAAAGAAGATCGAATGGCTTCTAATAGTAAAGGAAAAACTAGCATGGATGCAAATATGAAAACAAAATGAGTTCTAAGCAAGAAATTGAAAGACTAAACAATGGAAATGAGAAGTTGAGGGGCCATTTTCTTGAAAACAAGCTGGCTATTTATAGATTTCACATTCACCCAAAGGTGATTCCTATTAGAACTCTTTTACCATTAAACAATGAAGAAACACTATTCAAGGAACATAAAACATTAATACGAGCTAAGGTGGTTGAGAAAAGCTGGTAAATGTTGAAAAATTACGCAAGTCGTGATCAAAGGAGCATGCTGGAAAATGCGTGAAGGACCGCTGCCCTAGGGGGTGGCGGTTTCATCACTGAAGGTCAAAAAGCTTAGAAAAAGAAAGGCAGAGGATAAAGTGAAGTACACAAAGCTTAAATAAGATGCTTGGGATGCTAACATACACTTGGCGAGCTTTCTGGTTATCCTAAGTCTAAAATCCTTCATAATATTTACTCCATGTAAATATCTTCACACACCCCGTAAATACTACTTTACTATTGTAAAATCTTATTTTATCCTTCTTAAAAACCACCTAACCACCCTAAATCAACCTTAACCATTTCAAAACCATTCAAACCTATTTTCTTACTACATCCTAACCTCTACACCTCGTCCCCAACCTCCCTTAACCATTTACATGCATTACAAACCAAAACTTTGTTTAGAAGTGGTTTTAACCACTTTCTAAGCACTTTCCTGAAAAATCAGATTGTCGACGATTCTACCTAATCGTCAGCGATTATAAATAACACCTTTGGGATCTCTCTTGGGGATATTAAATATTTAATCTAGGGCCACTTGCTCAAACTTGCACCTTGCTTTTCAACTTTGCATAATTCAAGACATATTAAAACATCATCAGGCATCAACATCAATCGCTAATAGTAATGTTTTTATAGCCATTTTCATTACTCAACCTCCAGGAGACATGACAAGACAACACAAAAACACAGATCATTCCCACTAAATATTTGAGGCATATTTTGGCTCCTCATCTATCCAAAGGTATTCCTACATCTTTGTTTATCATTTACAAGTCATAAGAAACATTAAAAGCAATCAAAAACATCATTTTAGAGTTTTAACTCTCATTTTAAAGAAAACTATCAATTTATTTAATAGCAATCGCTATGTGCGGTTCACCCTAATCACCAGTGATTGGCTTAAATTGCCAAAGATTCCTGTCAAATTTTATCTTTTTATCAATTTATTATCTTTACATCATTTTTTTAATCAATCTCTCTACATTTAACATGTTGTTTCCAAGTATGGCTCTCTATTAGATGGAAGTTCTTGGCCTGTATCACCCAGTCACAAGCATTTATGACCTTCATGTAGTCTAACACCCTTTCTTTTGGGAAAAATACAAAATTCTTCATGAGTTGACCTTGTGCGTAATACAATTTTCCGTTGATGAAGAAGACATCAAAGATCAGATCGAATTCCTTCACAAGATCGAGCAAGAGACCGAAGATTTCTGGTACGACTACTTGAGTCTGTCTTGATTGCATCCACCCTTACTTGGGCCACCTTTGAAGCTACACATGACCTTCCTTTCAACCTTGAGTTTTAGATCTCTACATCCATTATCTATCTATTGTTATCTATTGCATATTGTTATCTTTATCAATTCACTTAATTGTTACAAAGTGAGTTGACATCCTCTAAGGAAGTCCCTTTGGATTCCTGGAATCGTCCTTTGCCAAACAATTTGTTTATCCATTTATCTAATCCTTTATGTTTAGTGTCTTTGAGTGTAGAGTGCTTTTCAAGACAGGAGGACTTGTGCATTCATTTGGACTTGACAACTTCAATCAACCATCAGGATCAACATTCATCCTCGCGGGTATCGATAAACCTCATTGTCTTTTGAAGTCGGTTTTATTTTTGTTATTTCACTTCATTAATTTAAATTACGAAAGTAAATACTTCTTTGAACATTCTCGCTCGCTTTAGTGGGACCCTTATCCCTTTTATTTCATTTCAAGATTTACTAAAAATTCATTTTTGGCCTTCTACTCTATAATTGCTAGCAATCCGGTCAAATTGCCAACAATTGGGTTGAATCGTTAGTGATTCTTTTGAATCACCGACGATCTCTATGACGCTTCGATTACTCGGTCGGTTAACCTCTAACATAATTTTCTTTTATTGTTTCTGTTTTTCTCGCTAACTCTTGTAGGTTTTCACTGCGGGGGATTTTGCTTGTTTGCCTATTACATTACTAAAAAGAATGAAAAAATCAAAATTTTAAAAAGGACGTGTTTTACAGGTGAGTCCTCTTCTTTTATTTTTATTTTTAAGCATTGCATTTTTTTGTTTGTCCTCATCAAAATCAATCGTTCTTTCGGGCTTAAAAATAAACTTTTCATCCTTCTTGATCACATAGTTTAAGGTTAATATATTTCATCCACTTAATCTCCCTCACATATAGATGAATCACATCAAACACAAATTTGCATCAAAATATTTATACCCAGTGAAACTATTGGGATTTCATCACCCAATAGGGAAGTCGACTCGGTGTTTTGGCCGAGTATAAACAATTGATTGTCGGTATATTGGCTAAGCACTTGACTCCCTTATTGTTGCGGGACCATGAAGTGAGGGGGTAGGCCCGTCATCGACACTAACACAAATTTGGGCCTCACATACCTACAATTATATCGAGGACTCCAGCCTTAAAAATTTCTTGAAACCATCCATAGATTGCCATTTCCTAAGACCTTATCAACCATTTTACACATTTCACCTTTCTTTCTAAGTTAATAAAGATAATAAAAATATTTTTGTGTGATTTGTTTGTTGTTTGTAATCTATTATTTAGATTTATTTTTCATTATTAGGTGCTTTTTTATTTCTACGGTGCTTACAAGACAACAATCCCATATACAAACTTCGAAAACATGACATAAGACTTATAATGTTCCATTGATAATCTCCAAACATGCCTTCAGGATGCCTCACGTTTGTTAGAAGAACACCGAGTTATTTTATCACCCAAAAAAATCAAGAACAATCACATTCTTCTAGTAGAAAATCTACTCATCTGAGATACCTAATCCTTTCAGTCCCCATTTCTTTGATAGTGGGGATCCTATTTTTAAGAAATCTTAGATTCAAACCCCATCACTCTTAATACATACCTTATTTCCAAGGGTGTTTATATTCAATCATATATACCTGAACCATAGCCTTATGTACCTGATCCTTCATGTGATTTTTCCCATCTCATCGGTCCAAATCACGAACCTGTCATTCAATCAGATATATTCTTATCCTACTAGCAGTTGACCAAAAACATCCAATGTTGTGTCTTTAATTCCTATTATCACTTTCTATCTTAATGTAATCTCCTCACAAGACACAACCAATCAACAACCCACATCTTCACCAGATCCTTCGAATGGTTCCCCATCACTTCAAAACAATACAAACATTTCCTATTCCACACAAACCCCTCCAGCTTCCTCTACCATCCAAATACCTCTCGTTAAGTTTTTCCACTATTCCTACCAGCGTGTCTCAACCACCACCCTCTCAACAAACCACTCCACCTCTCCAAAACATTACCATGTCCATCCCTACATCTATACCCCTAATCAACACTAGTGTTATTTCTAGTACCCATCCAATTTCACAACAGTCCTTAACCCCACTTATTTCACAACACATATGCCACAACAATCAAAACTCTTTGCTTCCTCTCAATCTATACCACAACAATCACAACCTCTTAGCCATACTTTTATTTCCTTTTAGAAAATACCACAACAATCACAACCCCTTATCTTCATTTCTATTCCTTTCCAACAAGCACCTCAATGTTTGTAACCTCTTATCCACATATCTATTCCTTACCAACAAATACCCCAAAAACCACAACCTCATCTAAATACATCCGTACTACCCCGTATCAATACATCCAACCATCACAGCCATTAGTCTCACAACCCACTTATAACATCCCTATGAATATTCCTCAAAGCAAAACATTCCCTTCCAAAAAAATATCCCTCAACAATACCAATCATACCAACAACCTAATCAATTTTCATTTAATTAACTGGCTCATCCTTGTCCAACACACAACAAACTCCTAAAATAGACCCCTTCATACTTTAATGAACAAGATATCCAACCTTGAAGCCACTTCCATGGGCCCTAAAAACACACTATCATATGAAAAATATGCAATGAGCCTATTCATCCATATGTGTCATACAAAGCTTATCCTCCTCATTGGGAGCTTCCTAAATTCCTCAAATTTTATAGCAAGGAAGACCCTCAACAACACATCCAAGATTTTCGTCATGCCTGTTACCTTATAGCTCATGACCAAGACCTCATGTTGATAACATTCCCCATGTCCTTGGCTGGTCTTGCTTTAGATTGGTATAACAACATCCCACAATATTCTCTCTTCTCATTCGCACAACTCACCCAAATATTCCTTGAACACTTCAATCAACATCGCCTGTAAAATCACCATTACCGACTTGTATGCAATTAAAAATTTGAAGATGAATCCATTACAGAATTTTTCACTCGTTGGAGGGGTATTATTAATCAATTATCATTCTCTCTCCCACAAATAGAGTTGATTGAATTATTTTCCTGTTCATGCTCCAAGCATGTCTCATCCACACTCCAAATACAATATTTTCAAACATTTGACAAAGATTTTATAATGGCCCACAAACTCAAACTCTGTGCTCTTGAAGAAGGTAGAGTCAAACTTCGACCAAAGAAAATAAAACCTGAGTTTTCATCCAGGCCATCATCCAATCCAGATAAATCCAAATCATCATCTAACACAGTAGTCATCAAATTGGCTTAAAAAATGTTTGACCACCAAACCTTCACGGCCTCAACAAAATTATACTCTTATCGGTGAATCATATAGTGCAGTTTTTGATAAAATCCTGCTGCAAACATGATCTCTCTTCTACCTATCCGTCCTATTAACACCTCTATTTCAAAGCCCTCTTGGTATATGGATAATGAATATTGCAAATACCATAGAGTCAAAGGTCATGACATCGAAAGGTGTCGTTCATTTCATAATTTCCTCCAAGATCTAATTGATAAAGGTGAACTACATTTAGATAATCCTAATGCACCCCAAAATCAGAACCTTGATGTTTTCAAACAACCATTCCCAAACCACTCTCCATTGACTAGTCAACCACAAGCTAACAATATTCAAGCCCATCATACCATAAACACCATTAATAAGACACTACCTATCACTGAATCTACACCCACATCTTCCTCTAGTAATAATACCCGAACCAAACATCGATAAACAATCATAAATATCCCCAAAACCCATCATAAAAAATGAACCATCTTCATCTACGACTACCACCCTCTTCCCCAGGTTCATCTTTGAACTCTTCGCAGATGCCTAAAAAACAACCCATTCTCCAAATTGTGAAGAGCTCATACGATGATTGCATGGCTCAATATCACCCACGTAACCTTAAAAATATTATTACACCCCATCTAAAAAGGTTACAATCATATCTTAAAATCATTCAACTACTCTAACACAAAAATCAAATTATCAACCTTCTATCCTAGGGACACATCCTTCTTCTGAATCACCTATTACTATAACAAAATAAAAATTTATTCATCAACTAACAACTAAAGAACCCACGCCAAAGGCAACATCTCCCATAATCACCAAACCAAACGAGACATCATTACCTTCGCCATCACATCAAAGGAAAACTATGCAATAACTCTAGAAAAATCCTTCAACAATCACTCATAGTGTTACCTCCTCTTAAACCATCCAAATCTTGAGGCTAGAAGCCCTCCTGGTATAATTTTGAAGCCTTATGTGATTACAAAAATGCGGGACATTCTCGCAAAGACTCGTAAAGCCTTTCACACAACCATTAAAAAACTTGAAAGTAAAGGTCTTCTTCCTTCGAGTAACACAAAATAAAAGAAACCCCACTCAACACCTTCAACCACCAAAACTACACCATCGTCCATACCTACCACTATTAAAGAATCTTTGAGTAAGGTTCTTCCTCATCAAGTCGATGCCATCCACATTACTACCCGAGCATGTACCCACGAGTCTAATCCTTCAGAATAAAATAAATCTAAGACCTTTGTCGACATTCCCCCACCTTTAGAGCTCACCTATTCCTCACCCAATGAAAAATCTAAGGTATCCATTACTCTCACCCCTAAGACATCTAATCAAACACCACACCCCAAGATTAAAATATCCATTCTTACCACTCCACCATCTTCCACCATAATACAAAAATTTGTTATTAAACAATTGCACCAAGCCCTTGTCAAAATTTCACTTTATGAGTTTGTTCAGATGTCACCTTCACATAAACAAGCCATGATTGAAGCTCTTCAGTCTATATCAGTACCTGTAGATGACCCACATTCTTTTACATATTTTTTAGGTGCTCTCAAACATTCGCTGCCATATCCTTTGACTCTGCAAAAATACCATCACTTCGGCTAGAGGATCATGACTTTCCTCTCTTCATCACCTCCCAAATCAATGATGTCCTTGTTAAAAGATTCATGATTGCGGTGGTGATACAATCAACATCATTCAACCAAGTTCGACTCCCAAACACCATCATCATTCAAACACCAATCTTACTCGAGCTTTTAACGATACAATTGCTCCCACGCTAGGTACAATCATTCTACCACTTAAGGTCGGTGCTAAAACTCTTCTTGAACTCTTCTATATTATAGAGGGGAGTTCCAATACAACATGTTGTTAGGATGACCTTGGATACACACCATGTGTTATGTCCCTTTGACGCTCCACCGATGCCTTAAATATGAACATGAGGAAAAACATTCACAGTCCCTATGGATCCTAATCCCTTTGCAGACTGCAATATGACATATCATCCAAATGATGTCCTTGTACTCGAATCAAAGTATGGATCCTCTCGATGAAGCATCTACCAACACATCCATCCCATCATCCAAACTACCAGATGATTCCTCCTTGGTGATGTTATGGAACGTCTTTCACTGGGGGAGTATCGTCTCCTCATGCTTAATTCTCTTCCTACACCCAAAACATATGGAAGACCAAACAAACAACCTATGTATGAGCCTAACATCAGAGATGTCATCTCCTCTCGACCCCTATTAGATATCACAAGCACTAAGAAGGGGGGTGAATCAGTGTAGATCAATTTTTCCACCTTTAAAACTTATTAACTAGAAAAAGAACTCAAACCATGAACAAATTAAAGTACAATCAAGAATACAAGTACACAAGACACCAAATTTATAGTGGGAAACCCATAGAGGGAGAAAACCCACTTGAAATCAAGGATTTTTATTAGGAACACCAATTCCTAGTATACAATGATTTCCACTTTGGTTGAGTACCCACATAACCTATGAAGCACCTACTTCAAGATCCTTCAAGCATACATTAGAAGGCAACCAATCACTAACTTAGTTAGTTTAACAAGCCGTAACTTGCTAGAAGTTCCTAATCCTGTGACCTAAGCACCCACTTAGGAAAAATACAATGACACTGTACAATTTGATCATTTAGTTTCTTGTTTCTTCATCAACAGATCATGATCCCTTACTAGCTCTTCATTCCACAAATCAAAATTCACATGTTTCTCTTATTTTGCAACACCGTTCTTGTGTAATTTGATCCTTGTTTTGTATCACAGTCCTCTTGTGTTCATAGTGTCTTCAAATATGCACTTTGATAATAGTTCTCAAGCATACACTTGTCCACTGTTTTCTTTTTCAAGCAATACAATCACCACATACACTTTACACATTCAAAAGTACCTGTTTTCTTTCTATCTTTTGTTATCTTTGTCTCAGTTCTTTCATTACAGTCATGTCTATATTTTTGCCTTCTATTTCATACTTTAGCATTCACTTCAATTCATTTATCTTACCCCTTAATCATCATCAACACACTATTATTTCTGATATATTAGTCTTATGTGTTCATATTTGTTCATAATTTTCTTCACATTTCATACCAAATCATTGTCATTTGAGACTCTCCTTTGAAATTAAATCACACCATTTTCTTTTCACACATTCATACTCATCTTATGATCATAGTTCTCATTATGTCTCTCTCGGTTCAATGTTTTTCAATTTCCTAGAGCTCATAATAGTCATTTGTCTCCCTTGTATTCACCGTTATAATTACTTGCTTTCGATTCCTCATTACACCTCTCACATTAGCTCTTCACCCGCCTCCAAAACCAATATGCTCAACTTTACTTGTCTATATTTTAATAACTCTTCACCTTCTCTTTGTTGTCAACCTTCAAGAACTTTTTACCTTCTCACTTTGAGATTTACCACTTGCCTCGACATTTCACCCATCCTTGTGATATCTAGAGACCTTTCATTGAATGAATAAGACAAAGAAAAATAGTACTCAGGTCCCTTCACCTTCCATTTCAAGCTAGAGCAAGTTGCATAAAGATACAAACCAAATGATATCATTACCTTATTTTATTCTTTTCAGAACCTTTCACATTTTAAACAAATCTATTGAGGGTCCCGACTCTTCATTACCACCTCGAGAGCACAATGGACTTGTCAAGTGGAAGAGTGAATAACATTGACTGTGAACATGTCATGAATTATTCCAAGAAAATAATTGTTATAGAAAAATATCAAATTTGTAATCGATTAGTGGCTTTTAACATCCTCCTTGAGTTTTGAAGCTAATGAACCAACCTTGATAATTTGAACAAGACTTCATTTATGATGTGTTGAGTTTTGAAGCTAATGAACCAAAGTCCTCTTCTCGGTTGAAGATGAGCATGCACTCACCGAAAAGAGAGATATGGAAGTAGCTCTTTTCATAGTCTTTACAAGCTTGAATCACCAGTTGAAGAGACCACCCAACATTTTAAGAAGAAGATATAGAGGACCGGAGTTGCACAAGAATCTTCATAAACCCGCATAATGTGGATATGGTTTCTATGATTATGGATGAAAACTATTTTGTATCACCAAAAAGACACTCGATTGTTCGTGTACCTAAAGGAACTCCAACTATCAGTCCACCTTTAAACAACCTTGAACTAACCATGAAATGAACTTTATTTCTCTAATTTGCATTGAGACACTTGCAAACACTATTTAACAACCAGATAAGTCACCACTATAAAAAGGACTTTGCATACTAATAGAATCACTCCTTTCAAACTAAACTGATGATCCTTGAAAATTGTTCATGCCTCGAGGAGCTAGATCATTCAGATTAGTTGACTTTTGGTCACGAAGAGAATCATTTACAAAAAAAATGGAAACCCAAAACGATAAAATTTACTATGCACGACTTCTACAGATTTGTGCTAAGGATTTCTCTCTTGAAACTCAACCAAACTTGAAAATTTATTTTGCATTGGATTTTTATGCCTCCAATAGTGATATCCCCCAAATTTCATAAATTTTGGACAGTTCATTTGATAGTTTCAATAAAAACTTTCTCATAAACCTTAGTTGCAAGGTTTGTATGACTGTGTGCACCCGAGAACAAGAGAAATTGAATATTTGACACAATGTTTGATGAAATTCAATGATTTAACTTTTAGAAGGATTGTGCAACTACTTTCCATCTATCTCAAACCCTAAATCACCTTGCATAATCTCATAATACTCCCGTGAATGGCAAAAATAGTTCACGAGTGTATTAAAAGCATTACAGGTGGTTATAATAAATGCCTCAATATCATTCTTTGAAGCTTGAATCATGTCTTATATTTACCAAGGATGATATAAAGGATTCCATTAAGTCATTATACATTATTTTCTTTGCATAGAACCTTCAAAGTTAGCTTTTAGACTTCATTGTTAAAGATAAACCGGAGAAGGTTGATAGTTCGGGCACTTCTTGAGCTAGAAGACTTAAACCAAAACCCTGACCTATTCACCACTAGCATTGCAGACCTTGAATTATTTTAATGAGAGTATAACATCTTCATCCGAGGGGAACACCACCTATTTAAGATCACTTACACCTTGAATGAAAAACAACTCAGTTACATGCCTGAGTGTGAGCAAGGCAAAACTCCAAGAGTCCAATACAACATAGTAAGATGAGTTTAAACCTTGATATTCACTTAACAACAACCTAAATTGATTAGACACCTTGAAAATTATTTGTGGAGAGGGTTCAAGCTTCTTTTTGTAGTCATTTTACTACTGTTGGAGTCAAGTACAAGATTATACCAGGAGCAACCATTCAAACTAAGTCCAAGATTGACCTACTACATGAAACTTTAGAAATATTGCCCTTCAAATAACATGTGAGCCTTGAAAACATCATAAATGAACTGATAAAACATTTAGTAGTGATCAAACAAGACATTTGAGACTAGTTTCACCTTTTTCTCCTAATGATTCAAAGCACTGCTTGGAAACCAAAAGAACTTACTCAGAAGATTCTTCATAACTTTCTTGAAACAAGTCCAATTTATCTAAAAAAATTGCATTATATTAGAATTGGAGTTTACTAAAGAAAGTTCTTCTATGATTTATCCGAATAATCCCTCATAATTTTTCTTGAACCTAAGAGGCCAGGCAACTCAAAATGCATTTTTCAAAAAGGTTGTTTTAGAAAAACTTGAATAACTTAAAAACCCCATTACAAAATCTGATGAAATTTGACATGGAGCATTAAAAGACACCCCTCTACATATTAAAGGTGTTGGTTAGCCATAATTTTTCCTGTGAAGCTCTAACCAATCTCATTTACCTTAGCAAATATTATCTATTCTCAAAGCCACTTTCTGTGCACTTTTGGATTTTGAGTGCAGTAGCTAAACTAAGCCTTGATTTTGCTCACATATGTTATATACACTAATTATAGTTTTTTCGCATGCTCACAATTCATCGTGCACCAAAACTACCCTAAAAGGTAACTACCAATAAACCTTCATGTCCCGACTTCTTCACTTCACCAATCAACCCTTTTTGCCATCAATACCACTTGACATCAATGACAATACCACCGAAAGTAATCGGAATCCAACAACACCATGTATCCGAAAAAAATTCTTATCTACGGAGGGTTAGATCTCATTTGTCACGATCCATTCATCAACACCACACCATGTCATTCATGTCGACTTCAATTGTTTATGTAATTTGGCCTTTATACAAATGTACCTCCATCGCCGCACATGGAGAGGCTTTGAATTAGATGATAAGAACATAAAATACATGATTTAACTACCCAATATTCATTCAAACCATATGAAAAGTATGTGCTAGGATATAAAATACTTGTTATCAAACCATCTTCTCATACCGCAACCTTACACATTACATAATCGAACCATCATCCTCAACAAAACATGATGATCCCATGGACACTGATGACACAATCTCCATCCCACCTAAATTTTTTTAGTCAATACTATCTCCTTAGGTCCATTGACTTATCAAACTAATCATGTCACTAAAACAATTCCTCTCATTTGGCCAGAAATGATTGAAGAAGATTCACCCACCATCGATATCCTTCAATGTCGTGACGATCAAGATATCCTCTCCCATATGGGAGTAGAGGACCATTTCCTCCAGAAAGCCTTACCACCTAACACATCAACCCTTATTAATGAATCCACCATTGATGTTAACATAGGAACTCCTCAAGAACCCCACATAGTTAAAGTCATCTAGTCACTAAATCCATAGGAATTAAATGATTTCACCACCTTTTTATCTAAGTATAGTCAAGCCTTTGCTTGGTCATATAGTGATATGTCAAGTATTGACCCTAACATTTTCATACACAATATCGTCACCTATCCCAATGCCAAACTAGTCAAACAAAATCTCCGTAGGATGCACCCTCACATATCTCTTCTCATTAAAGAAGAGTTACAACGCTTTGCTTTCAATGATAATTTCATCATACCCATTGACTATCCACAATGGGTCTCTAACATCATACCCATAACCAAAGCCTCATGAAAGTTACGCATTTACACTGAATTTTAGGATCTCAATCTTACTTGCCCTAAAGATGATTTCCTCTTCCGAATATTAACAAACTTGTCGATTTAATAGCCGGCCATGAGATACTCTCCTTATGGATGTATTTTCTAGTTACAATAAAATCCTCATCACCATTGATGATCAATACAAAACATCCTTCATTACCCCTCGGGGAACATTCTGTTACCGTGTCATGCCCTTTAGAATTAAGAATGGAACAACCACTTATCAACATGCCATGACATATATCTTCCATGATCTTATCCACAAACCGTAGAAGACTACGTTGATGATCTCTTAGGGAAATCTAAACAACGTAAAGATCATCTCATTGTCCTTGATTCGATCTTCACTTGACTTATCCAATATTTCCTCCACCTTAACCCCGGTAAGTGTGTTTTTGGTGTTTTAACAGTAAAATTTTAGGGTTCATTGTATCTATCTGAGGCATTGAAGTAGACCCAACCAAAATCAAATAAATTATTGAAATGCCTCCTCCATCAAACCTCAAGCAATCAGTATAGCCTTAAAAGTAAATTACAATCCATTTGATGCTTTATATCGCAATTATCATACCATTTTCAATTGTTTTACCATCTTCTTTAAAAATGTTGATTTTAAATATTATATTAATTTTCAAAAGTCCTTTAATGAACTCAAACAATACCTTCTATCACCACATGTACTTATACCTCCTCAAGAGGGGATCCATTTTACCTTTACATATCCATTACAAATCATGCCTTAGGGGCCATGCTCGCTCATCAAGATGAACAGGACGTGAACAAGCCATCTATTACATAAGTTTTACTCTCCACAAATATGAAACATGTTACATGAAGCCGAAAAATTGTGTTGTGCCTTGTACATCATAACCTCTAAGCTATGCCACTATCTTCGAATCAAGAAACTTACATTGTAACCAATTTTAACCCACTCAAAACCATGCACTCTAAACCATACCACAATGACCATATAACTTGGTGGTTTATGCTTATGACCGAAGTTTGACCTTGAGTTCATATCACAAAAGTCCATTAAGGGCTAGGCCATTGCATACTAGCTCAAGCACCCCTTCTTGACACTCAACTTCCTCATGAACAATTTCCTAAAAATCTATCAACACTATCAACGATCATGAATTCAATCCTATCAAAATGACCTCTTCTTCAATGGATCTAAATTCCAGCAAGGGGAGAGGTTGGTATCATCATCATACCTCCCTGGGGGACTCCTATTCCTCTATCATTCAAAATTAACTTTGAATGCACTAATAACATGGCCAAATACAAAGCTTTAATAATGGGTCTTCAAACTACCATCATGCTAGGTGTTCAAATATTAGAAATCTATAGAGACTCATAACTCGTCATTAATCAAATCAAAGGATATTATCAATGTAAAAATGAAATCCTATAAAAGTATAAATCCAATGTTGAATTTCTCCTCAAAGCCTTCGATCATTACACAATTCAAACAGTTCCACGATCTTCTAATAAGTTTCCAGACACCATGGCTTATTTAGGATATCTCATCCCATTATCAATCTGATAACTCTAAATTATATGTTGTTGTTCACATATTGGATTAACCTCACACAAAAATCAACTCCCTTATATCAATGTTATTGAAAATGATCCGACTAGCTTGTGGTACTCTCAAATATTTGATTACCTTTCAGAATCTAAAGTTCCCCGACCTATCCTGAAATGATAAACGATCATTTCTTAATCATTCTACCCACTACATCATTATAGGTGGTATCCTTTATAAATGAGGTTTTGATGGCCTTCTATTGAGATGTCTTAAGTTCCACTAATCTATTAAAGAAATTCAAGAACTTCATGATGCTATATACGGTGGACATTTCAATGGTATCATTGTCACTAAGCGTGTCTTACGACTAAGCTATTATTGGCCTACCATCAACTAAGATTTTTGTGCATATGTTAAGAAATGCATCAAATTTTAACAACATTCAAACCTCATTCATGTTCCCAGTTAATCTTTACAACCATATCATGACTTATGGCCCTTCTCACAGTGGGGGTTGGACCTCATTGGCATTGTCTATCCTCGCTCATTGTAACACAATAATTCTATCATCGCAACCACTGAATACTTTACAAAATGGGTCAAATCCATCCCCTTAATTTTAACTAAAGCAAAAAAAGCATCAAATTCATTTATCAATACATCATATGTTGCTTTGGTGTTCCTCACAAACTTGTCAGATAATGGAAAATCCTTTAAAAATAAGGATGTTAAGAAACTCGTGACACCTTCAACATCAAACTAAGTTTTCATCACCATACTATCCCAAAAAAATGGATAAGCCAAATCCTCTAACAAAACAATTAACAAAATCCTCATGAAAATAATAGATGAAGCAGGTAGGAATTGGCATCTCTAAATCTGTTTGCTCTCTGGGCTTACCGAACTAGCATCCATACTCCTACAGGTGCCACACCTTTCTCACTCGTATATGGCTCCGAGGTAGTCCTACCCCTTAAAGTTAAAATCCCATCACTCTGTGTATATTTCAAAGACTTTATCCTCGACAAAGAATACCGACAAGATCATCTAACATAATTAGAGTTATTAGATGAAAAATGTTTAATAGCTCTTAAACATCATCATGTCTATCAAGAACGTATCAAACACGCATATAATAAACATGTAAAAGAATGTGACTTCAAAATAGGTGATCTCGTCCTCAAATAAAATCAAAATGTCACTACTTTGGAAAGGAGTAAACATGGAAAGTTTTCCCCTAATTGGATCGGTCCATACGTCATTACTCACAAGTATGGGTCGGGAGTGTATCGCCTAGCCTCCCTTAATGGTACACTTGAAAAGAAACCTTTGAATGCCTTGCACTTGCGGCCTTTCTATTGTTAACCTTTGATCATTAGAACAGTCGTTACATCTAAGATCTTATTCCACCACCAACCAACCATTTTCTCATCGTAATGATTTGAAAGTATGTGGTTTTCTGTCACTATCCTCAAAACCTTAAATATGAGCACCATGGATCTATTCATCACATATTTCACTTAGAAAAGTTCTCCTCTATGGGAACCCCGTAATCATTACACCCATCTACCTTGTGTACCAATCAAATACATGTCATGGGGCATATATGTGTAGGTCGTATACACATTTCTTCTCCCCTCCTTGAAACACTTTATTAGGTTTTTCCTCACTCAAAATAAAGTAAAAATATATATGGATGCATCTTATCAAAAATAATAGATTGATCCCTTAAAGGACATCTATTCAAAATCAAAATCATATTATCAAAAATAAAATTAGATCGATCCCTTAAAGGACAGTACACTGTATAAAATCATAGACCGATCCTCAAGGATGACTATCTCAAAATTAAAAATTGTAGACCACTCCTCGAAGGATGGCTACCCATGTAAAAATGATTCCCACATCGATTAGCCTTCAAAATTCAAAGTGTCAAAGCATCCTAGAAAGCTTCATGCATTGATTTGTTTTCCACAAAGAAAACTCCTTGCATCGATCAATTTGCATCGAAGAAAGTAAAGTATGTATAGGGCATTTCTCTATGAAATTGTTGAAAAGGAGAACCTTATTCCCACACAAACCTACACATGTTAAACCCTTTCACGTTCTAGGAAGGTACATCTTATCACTTCATCTCTATATCTGAGATCCCATGTGTAACTACCTACTGATAGTCTCATGTTAACATTCATTGTTAAGGCCAAAAGTGCAAGTGCCTTCACTATCTTTATACCCATCACATATGTATCAAATCAAATATCAAAGAAATAATTCCATTTTTACTCCTATCTCAAAAGTGAGAATACATTTTGATAAATTTGGATCACATCTAAGTCACAATAATATTAATACATCACCATTCAAACCATTCAAATCATATAAACATTCCACATTCAAATCACATAAACATCAATTAAAAACATTAAAAACATACATCAAAACACCCATCATATTATAACCAACACATAAATCATAATTCAAACCATATCATCATATATATAACCATGATCAAAGTCTCAATACATCAAAAGGAGTCCCCTCACTCGAATATCAAAAACTATATATCGAGGCTTCATAAAAGATCCACATACACATCAAAATACAATATGTATCATATCTATCTAGTTAATTATATAGTGGCAATGAACACGCTATCACCAACAATGCTCCCCGAGTCACTTGATCATCACCACCCCGTGCACCTCCATCACCTTTGTCTCCTCCACCTATCCCTCAAGGTGGCTAACTCACACTTGCCGTACTAGCACTAGGACCTACCGCATGTTGAGCGAGATGGAATATTTATCTAAAGTAAAGAAACATAAAGGATGTACACGTAGGAAAAGGGCACATTTAAATGCACGGAAGAATAGAAAAACAAATGTGCTCTAGAACACTTTGAATTTGGAACTTAGTTGGGTCCAGGATATTTTTGGAGTTAGCGTGTTGGGCACACAAAGACATGAAGACTTGTGGTCCATGCAATGGTATTTTGGGAACAATCATCAGCTAAGCACCATGCATAGTTTAGGCTAATAATATGATTTCTACTCAGAGTTAACTATAGGAAGTCTATTGTTAGAACACTTGCATGGTTTTGCATCCTTTTGTAAAGGCGCATGGCTATTATTTAACATGTGGCCTATTTTGAGAAAGTGCATGGGTGGTGAAGGGAAAGTCCCCACCCCTATATATATATATATATATGTATATATATATATATATATATGTATGTATGTATGTATGTATGTATGTATGTATGTATGTATGTATGTATGTATGTATGTATGTATGTATGTATTGATTTACATAGTTTGGTGTGTCAATTATTATAGAATTATGTTGCTGGTTTTTTCACGCGCATGAATCTTGGGAATGCCTTTGTAATGTATGAAGCTTCGTGTTTTATGATATTTAATATAATGGGTCATATTGGTTGGATAATGGTGTTGAACATGATTGAAACTGGTTCTTGTATGGTAAATCTTGTTATAGTCATTGTTTAGTTCATCTTATATAAATTCTAAGATCTAGATCTGGTTTATGCATTATGGACTATTTATTGTTGGTTATGAATCTGAATATACATATGCACTATCATGCTAACATTTTGTACAAGCAACTCTAAATAGGGACTGGTGCCTTTGCATGCTTGTGTGAGCGCTCAACTCAGCCGAGTGATGTGCTAGTGCACCGGGTCATTTACAAAGTGAATTCTAGGTGTCGCTTTGATTCCATTGTTGAGACCTCTTTCTCGGTTGTTTTTCAAGATGTTTCATGATGAAGTTGTACATGTTGACCTTAGCAAGTGTTGAGGAGTGGATAGTAGATCTGGAAGAAGAATACGCTCGAAGATTCAACATTGGATCTAAGTTTGATGCACACGTGTGGGTTGAGCAGTAATCTGTATGACTCAAGTTATATGAGAGATTCTTTGCTATCTTTCCCATAGAACTATATGAATGGCTGGTTGTTTATGCATCTAAAATGAATTAGAGGTTTCAAACACTATTAGGAATTAGAGAAAAATATGTGGAAAAATTCCTCAAACCATAGTAGTAGGAAACTATATAGCATAATTATACTTGCAGAAATATAACAACATAAATAAATAATGCACAAAAGAAGACAAGACAAGATTTAATGTGGTTCACCCAATGTGGGCTACGTCCACCAAGAAATTGCTCAAATTTTATTATCAACAAGAGTAAAAAACTCTCACAGTATTCTCTCAGTTATGAACTCACAACAAAATTCCAAATATGCTAAACCACATCTAAACCACAATTGACACCCAATTGCTTAACCTTGATCACTCTTGATCACCTCTTGATCACTAAGACTCAAGACCTCTTGAACACTCAAGATATCTTCAAGATACCCTAATACCTCTATTTATAGGATTACAATCCTTTTAAGAAGTCATAAAGCTAACCTCGAAGTTTGAAAGTTAAGAAGTCATAAAGCCGACCCTAGAAGTTTGAAAGTCACGACCTTCAACTTCCCACGCTTGGAAAAATTGTCTTGATGTTAACAACATATTAACAAAGGATTTGACGGAGATTGGTGACACATCAACGTCACAACAACCGATGCAAAATGCTCCTGAAGTCTCCAAACTTAACCGCATTCAAACTCCAACACTTTAATACTGATTTGAGAAGACCAAAAATAGGCTCCACACCCCAACAATCTCCCACTTGGAGACTATTTCCACTGAGAAAAGTTCTTAACCCTTCATTATCAACCATGAAGGCCAATCAAAGTTGAACACAACTTCAACTTCTCCCTTGTGACCACCTTGGTCATCATATCCACAAGATTCTGACTGGTATGAATCTTTTCCAGCTTCAACTTATCTTCTTCCAAAGCTTCCCTGATGAAATGATATCTCAGCTGAATGTGCTTCATCCTAGAGTGGAAAGCGGAGTTCTTCGCCAAATGAATAACGCTCTGACTATCACTGTGTAGTCTCCCAACTTCCTGCTTATGACCCAACTCATCAAGAAACTGTTGTAGCCAAATCATCTCCTTGTTTTCCTCTGTGGCAACAACATACTCAGCCTTTGTGGTTGACAAAGCCACAACCTTTTATAACTATGAAATCCAAGTCACCGTTGTATCACCAACCGTAAATACATAACCTGTCACATGCTACTCATGTTGTCCAAATCTCTTGCCATGTCCGAATCTATATAACCACATAATATAGTGTCTCGATCCACCAAAACACAATGCTGCTCCCATGGTCCCTCTCAAATACCGAAGGATCCACTTTACTTCCTACCAATGCTCTCTACCTAGATCACTCATAAACCTACTCACTGCTCCCACTGCATGGGCAATGTCAAGCCTAGTGCATACCATAACATACATCAAGCTACCAACTATTGATGAGTACGGTACCCTAGACATCTAGATTCTATCCTCCTTTGTCTTGGGACTCTGCTCCTTTGATAATTTAAAGTGACCTGCCAAAGGAGTACCAACCGATTTAACATCCTGCATACTAAACCTCTCCAAGACCTTCTTTATGTACTCTTCTTGAGATAATACTAGCTTCCTCTCCTTCCTGTTCCGAGTTATTCTCATACCAAGGATTTGTTTTTCTACCCCCAAATCCTTCATAGCAAAGGAGTCACCTAGCTACTTCTTGAGTACCTTTATTTCCTGCATGTTCTTCCTTGCAACAAGCATATCATCCACATACAAGCACATAATAATATAACTACCATCAAGAAACTTCTTGATGTAAACATAATGGTCTCGAGTGACACTGGAGTAACCCCGCTCTCCTATATAAAACTCATCAAACTTCATGTACCACGTTGTGGAGCTTGTTTCGTGCCATACAAACTCTTCTTCAATTTACACACTAACCTCTCCTTCCTTTGACCTCATAACCCTGTGGCTGCTGCATATACAATTCCTCCTCCAACTCACCATGAAGGAATGCAATCTTCACATCCAACTGCTCTAAGTGTAGGTCTTCTACTGCAACTAAACCAAGAACAACCCTAATAGAATTCATTTTAACAACAAGAGAAAAAATTTCATCAAATTCCATACCTTTCTTTCTGCAAATCCCTTAACCACCAACCAAGCCTTGTATCATTTCCTACCTCCATCTTCCTCTTTGATTATATACACCCACTTGTTTTGTAATGATCTCTTTCCTCGGGTAGCTCCACCAGATCCCAAGTCCAGTTTTCCATAATAGATCTATGCTCTTCATCCATGGCCTCGCTCTCATTTCTTCCCGGCATCCACCGCATAGCTTCCTCAAAGCACTCTAGCTCTCCACCATTGTGAGCAATAAATAATTCAAATATGAAGTAAATCATTCGTGTTCCCTTCTTACCCTAGAAGAACTTCTCACCTCAGGAGTTTGGGGTTCCCGATGAGTAGGTACTGAACTAGCTGGGCCGGAACATGCTGTACCTAAACCAGCCCCTTGGACACATTGTTGTCCGCAATGTCCTCTATCACTATGTATTATTTCTTTGATTCCTCTTTTGCTCTCGCAATCGATCTTTATACATGAATTTTTCATTAAAGATAATATCTTTAGACCGAAATATTTTCTTGTCTTTAAGACTCCAAACATGGAAACCAAAGTCATCTTCACCATATCCAACAAAGGTGCATTTCTCAGACTTAGCCTCTAACTTGGTCCTATCATCTTTATCAATGTGAACAAATATCTCACATCCAAATACTATAAAAATGAGTAATCAATTTTCTTTCTAGACAAAGCCTCCTTAGGTATACCTCCATCCAAAGCCATAGAGGGTCCTCTGTTAATATGATAAACATTTGTGCTTACCGCTTTTGCCCAAAACATGAGTGGCAGCCCCGCACGTAACCTCATGCACCTAACACGCTCCATGATTGTCATATTCATTCTCTCTGACACTTTATTTTCCTGTGGAGTATATGGAACCGTTCTTTGCCTGCATGGATCCCATTTACTCAACATTAATCAAGAAATTTATTGCTATAATACTCCCCTCCATTATCCAACCTGAGACATTTCAACTTGAGACATGTTTCATTCTCAACTAAGGCTTTCCATATTTTGAAAGTTTCAAACACATCAATTTATTTCTAATGCAATATACCCAAACTTTCTAGTGCATCATTAATGAAAGTGATGTAATAACATGAACCACCAATAGAGTTTACCTTAGCTAGCCCCCATACATTTGTATGCACTAACTCCAACTTACCCTTCTTCCTGGTAGGTCCAACCTTGAGGAATCTCACCCACTTCTATTTCCCATAAACACACTCCTCACAGAAGTCCAAATCTAACTCCTTTAATCCTGGGCAATATGTCCTTTATAATCTGCATGCCCTTGTGACTCATATGAGTGAGTCTCTAGTGCCACAAAGTTGCATTTCCATCTGCAACAACTAAATTACAATAATCAACACCACTGGTTAAATACAAAGTACCCATTTTCTTACCTCTTGCAACCACAAGAGCTCCCTTGGTAACCTTCCAAGAATCCACTGTAAAACTGATCGTATACACCATCACTACCCATCTGACCCACTGATATCAAGTTTCACCTCAACTTAGGCACATGCCTGACATCCTTAAGTAGCCATGTGTTCCCATTCTAAATTTTTACCTGAACACAACCTTTCCCTACTATGTTGCATGGTTCATCATCACCAAGATATACATGTCCAAAATCACCTTGAACAAAATCAATAAAGTAATGTCTATGTGGGGTGGCATGGAAAGAAGCCCTTGAATCTAACACCCAAGATTCAACAATATTATCTAAAGAAAGAATTAAGGCATCCTAACAAACATCACCTACTGCCAAATTTACCTCTTTAGTTTCCTCCTTGATCTTCTTATCCCAAAGAGCCCAACAACCTTTCTTAGCATGACCAACCTTCCCACAATGCCAAAATTCTAACTAACTCTTGGAATTTGACCTTCCGTGATCATTTGACTTCCCATGATTACATTTCCTCTTTCTTTTTTCTCTCCTCTACTCTCCACCATCAAAGTGTTTCTAGAAGTATAAGAATCTCCGGTGCTCTTCCTTCACATTTCCTCGCTTAGGATCACACCTATTACATCCTCAAACTTCAGCTTTGAATTATTAGAGACTGAATTACTTACAACCATAACCAAGTTATCCAATCTATTTGGCAAGGAGCACAAAATCAACAAAGCCCTGACCTCATCATCAAAGTCAATTTTTACCAATTTTAACATACTCACAACCATATTAAATTCATTAAAATGATTAGCAACATAACCATTCTCAGACATCTTCATATTAAATAACTTTTTCATCAAAAATATTTTATTAGAGGCAGAGGGTTTTTCATATAACTTCCCTAATGCACTCATGAGACCTTTCGTGGTCTTCTCCTGTGATATGTTGAAAGCAATTGAAGATGCAAGGCATAAACAAATTTCCCCGAGCACCTTTCTATCCAGCAACTCCCAATCCTCATCCGACATGGCTATAGGTTTCTTTGCTTTTCCAACCAAAGGAACATGGAGGTCCTTTTGATATAAGTAATCCTCCATTTGCATCTTCCACAAACCAAAGTTCTACCCATTGAACTTCTCAACCCTCGATCTACCCTCATCCGCCATAGCTCCCACTCAAGCTAAACTTTCCCTGTGATTTACAACTTTAGCAAAAAAACCACCAAAGCTCTGATACCAATTGTTAGGAATTAGAGAACAAATATGGAAAAATTCCTCAAACCACAACAGTAGGAAACTATATAACAAAATTATACATGCAGAAATATAACATCATAAATAAATAATGCACAAAAGAAGACAAGACAAGATTTAACGTGGTTCACCCAATGTGGGCTACGTCCACCAAGAACTTGCTTAGATTTTACTATCAACAAGAGTAAAACAACTCTCACAATATTCTCTTAGTTATGAACTCATAACAAAATTCCAAAGATGCTAAACCACATCTAAACCACAATTGACACCCAATTTCTTAACCTTGATCACCTCTTGATCACTAAGACTCAAGACCTCTTGAACACTCAAGATATCTTCAAGATACCCTAACACCTCTATTTATAGGATTACAATCCTTTTAAGAAGTCCTAAAGCCGACCCTAGAATTTTGAAAGTCGTGACCTTTCAACTTCCCATGGCTGGAAAAACTGTCACGACGTTAACAACATATTAAAAACGATGACACATCAACGTCACAACAGACGACTGCAGAATGCTCCTGAAGTCTCCAAACTTAACCATTCGAACTCCCACACTTTAATACTGATTTGAGAAGACCAAAAACAGGCTCCACACCCCAACACACACTGTTCTAGATGTAAGAAGAATTTCTGTGCTCTCTATGATGCCGATCTAATTTGGACGTGTGCTATGGATACTTGGTTCCATGGTGTTATGAATAACTATATTTTCACTAGCGATCAAGATCTTGATGGTAACCCTAAATTATGAAGAGAAGTCAATGGATTAGTTAAACCCCACCATGCGGGGGACGAAGCATGTGTGGTGAAAGATGACAAACCTAGCGATAAAAAAAAAAAATAAGAAAGATGGTTTAAGTTCAATGAGGCATGAGAAAGGGATTTAGAGAAGCAATGCAAGGTTGCAGAACAAATGGCATTGTGGAGAGAGATGGCTTGTGAAGGATTTGGAGCTCATGCAGAGGATGTGGATCCAGAGCATCTGGAACTCCCCCATTTGGGAAAACATGATAGGGAAACCTCATCGACCTCTTATGAGAATGCGCCAACAGAGACAACATGGGCCACGGGCACACATCTGAACCTACCTGGCAACCTAGCCCTTGCACTTGGTTTTCTAGTTTCTAGTACAACCAATAGTCAACAAGCTAGTTTGGGCAGTAGAGTAGCAAGAGGTAAAGTTGACTTATCAATAGGTTCAGGAGTAAAACAAATAAAGCAAGTACATTTATGGTCGGGAAGACGTCTTCCTTGTTATTTGGAGGTCTCGATTAGAGGTATCTTTTTAGGCACATCATTGGCGCAGAAACGTGATTACACGCAAAACTTTGGACTCACATCTAGGGGTAGTACAAATTCATAGAATGTGGGAGTTTAGTTTAGCACCACTGTTGGGACACAAGGAAGTGCATCCTCCTCCGGTTCACCCCCGTTATAGGTGGTGGATCAAGGCACAAGTGGCTTGGGATCTAGCGGATCTAGAGGCAGAGGTAACACATGAGGTTCTTTATTTGGTGGGCATGGTCCTCACAGCCCAAAAATATTTACATGGAGATGTCACTTTGTCTCCCAGAGTATAGGGGAATAGAAGATCTTTGTTGAGAATGTCCATATGTGTGAGATAATGTGGTGTGTGAAAGGAATTACAACTTTAGAGTGCAAGGCTAGTCAGTTTGCAACTATGTTGCAAGGACACACATACAATGGTATAAGAAGTTTGACCCGATTAAATTTTTGTGGATTATACGACATTACGAGATGATTTAATCAAAGAATTATATATCCCTGAGTTCGAGCAGAAAAGTATAAGCGTGCTCAAGGATATAAAGCAAGGCACTACTGGGAGTGTTCGGGAATATGATGCTCATTTAAAAACACTTGTCTAAACTATCTTATGATATCCATGCAGATTAGCATGCACAGTGGTTTGTCAGAGGCCTGATCATGCCTTTTAGGAGGGTGCTCTCACATAATACTTATACAGACCTGCACGAGGAACTTGAAGAAGCTTTACGCTACTGAGGCGGTTGGGAGCATATACATTGTAGTGAGCCTATTCTTGGAACAATAGAAAAACAATTGGAGAAACTATCAACCAATACAACACATAAGGCACACATTAGAATTTAGTGCATAGATTGTGAAGTAGACGGGCATAATAAGGATAGTTTTCCTCGTAGATCGGTGCACTCCTTGTTTCTATATTGTTAGATATGTCATTCAAACCATGATGCAAGCCGTTGCCCATTATTGCAATGCGTGATAAGGAAGAACATGTCCACATTCTTATCGTAAGATTTTTCACCACAACTCACAATCAAGATTACAAGTTGATTGATCAGATCCATGATGCCAATGATATTTGTGTACGATAGACTGGGTTTGTGAATAAATCTAAGGATAAAAGTGAGCAACATGATCATGACCACACTCAAGCTCGCTATGATCATAACGAAGGGCGCTTTAAGGGAGACTGTGGTAAAGGTCAAGGATACCGTGGTGAATTCAGAGGCCGAGGTTGCGGTGGTGGATGAAGTGAGTTACCTCATGGAACATGTTATACGTGTAGATCCCCTAACCATTATTAAAGCGAAAGTGCCATTGAACATTACTTGTTCTTTTTGCAGAAAGAATCACAACTATGAAAAGTACCCAATTTTTTTTGAACATCTTAGAAAGAATCAAAAACAGGAGAACAAGGGCGTAAGGATGGTTAGAATACAACGCGCCGTGGAAAAATAATGGATGCCGGGTTAGTGCAGGACTTGAGATGGTATCTATGAAGATTACTACATGTGCTGAGGTTGCGCATGCCAGAGAAATGTTGCAAAAAATCCTACCATTACTAAGGAGGAGGTTTTGCATGCAAAGTATCTAGACCCTACACATCAGAAGGAGGTTTACCAAGAAACCATGGAAGTAATCAAAGATCTGAAGGGTAAGATACAATTTCTAAAGAAACAACACATCAGAAGTTGAAATGAAGAAGGTAGCTAAAATTCTCTAGTCGGATATGATGATCCAAAGAAGTATGTAAACTGCTATGTCAAGAGAGAATTATTTTGTTACTAGGGAGTTGGTTAAAAGGAAACACTCTGTGCATTGGTAATGAGAACAGAAATAAAATTTTGCATGCTAATCTCCCTCCTCATAGCTTGGATTATGACAAGGAGATCACTCTGAATGTTGTTGTGGATGGATGGATTTTGAGTAATATTTTGATTGACACAGCACAAAAGTGAATGTGCTTACTTTAGATGCATGGGTTCAGATGGGTAGACCTCTATTGTAGTCATCCCTTAATTTACTATTTATGGAAAATTAGACTAAGGCCATGCCAATTGGAGTTTTGAAATATGCATCAATCACCATACAAGGGGCTAAGTTCACTGGAGATTTTGAGGTTTTGGCACTTGCAGAAGTGGACAACTTCCCAACTCTACTTAGGTTTCCTTGGTGTTATGCAAATAATGTTGATCTACGTTTCAATAAGGGATATATCAATTTTGAGAACAAGGAGGAGCGAGTTATTATCCCTTTGACAGATAGAAAATATGCACCTTATGTTGAGCCTTTAAGTGAAGAAGACCTGAACAAAATTTATGTGCACACCATTCGAGATTCGAAAGTGCTTGAGCCATCTAAGGAAGGAATTCTCTAGTGGGATGATGCACAATCCATCAATGATACTACAAGTATTTCCTATGACAATTAGGCACATGACACCTATGAGATGGTTGGGTGCGAGGTAAGAAGCACAATTGCGCACGTAAGTAGGCCGCGTTGTGTTAGGCAGTTAGGTAACAACCTTGTACCCCTGTACACTGGTGAAGGAAACCATGAGGTATTCCTGCGAGCCATGGAATTACATTGGAATGATTGTCAACATTAAAATTTTCCTCGTAATTTCTATTTTATTATGTATGTATTAGGAATAGGATGTTGTTAAGTATGATTAGTAGTGGTGTCTGATAAAAGATAACCAGTACGGTGCCGTAAATAAAGTAGAGTACGGTAATAGTCAAAGTACAATAGGAATGTTGTGGTAAAAAGTAAATATTTGTCGTAAGTGGTCCGGTAATGTTAAAATGTCAAAGTTGGGGTAAGTAGAGAAGTAGGGTCTACATGATTAGGAATTAGAAATATTATATTTGTAATAAGGACAAAGAGTGATGTCATAAATATTTTGTGTATTTTATTTGTGGAAAAGTCTAAAAAGGTGGAACCCATGTGAGATGATAAGGTTTATCTTATCTTAGAAGATAAGCCTACATGTAAAGGCAAGAGTTTAGGCATGGAATATGATTGGCCGGAAGAGATTTCCTATCATATCTTAGAGATAGGGTGGATAAGCCTAAATTCCTATAAATAAAGAGGCCACCCCCTCATTTAGCATAGAGAGAAGTAGTGAGAAATATTGTATGAGTAAGTGTGTAAAGGAAGCCATCATTTAGAAGGTGTGTTAAAGAATCCATTGTGAAGTTTCTCCCATAGTTATTGTTGGAAGGCAAGTGAAGTCAGTAACACTTGGAGTACCTCATGGGTGAGATTGTAACAATTTCATGTTGATATTATAATTTACACTTATATTTCAGATTTGTCATCATTCCTTCGTATCATAGTCTATGGTATTCTTGTGTTATGTTTGTTGTTGTGTTTCTAGATTACATCCACCAAACTAAAGGTTATGCATTAGTAAATAATCATAGCACGAGGAGTTCTCGGTGGAGAATTATCATAGTGCCGGATTGGTGAGGACAAGATCAGGTGGATAGAAGGAATATGTTAGTTTATACCCTATGTGGGACAACAACTCACTAGTGGATGGTTCATAAGGATAATCTCATGGAATGGAGAGAGGTGAGAATTTCCCTATTAGAAAGGTTTCTCAAAAGTAATGCACCTACTCAAATATCTAAATATCATGGTAATAATCCTATTTAGCACCACATTCAAAGAGTGTGAGAGTATCTCGACAGAGGGGCAGGAAGCTTTACCACCTTCATCAGGTGTATAAACTTTATTTCACATTGAGAGGATGCGTGTGTGCATGGTATATTTATGTGGAGTTGAATAGAGAGACTGGGAATTGGCAAGACTTGACTACAGAGTATGATCTAGAATTTTGACTACTTCTCCACTAAACCTCGGTGGAAGAGGCATTACAGGTTATGAATTGCTTGACTATGGAGATAATGAAAACTTGAAGAACTCATTCAGGAGTTATTTGGTGAGTTATACCTAGAAGCACATTTCGATGAAGTAGATGAGATAGATGCAGAATTGCTTGAGCGCACTTTCCTAGAGAAGGAGAAAGGAAAGATGGTCTAATTAGTGGATGATGAAGAAGTTGAAAATTTGGAGATAGATCATTCAAAGGGTATGCACGAGGTCTTAGACAAGTGCAGATGAGAAGGCGTGTGCCTACCATGAACCTATGAAGATGAAGAAAGTGAACATTGGAATAGATGTTGAACCTAAGGAGGCCATAATTGGAGATTACTGGTATGACTCTAAAGTGGCTAAGATAATTGAGTTACTCCGCGATTTCCAGGACTTGTTTCTAGAGGCTACCATGAGTTTAAAGGAGTGCATGAATATTTGGGTGAGATGAAAATAAATTTAAAGGAAGGTGCATGCCTAGTTAGGAAGAGACCTTACAGGATGAACCCTAACTTGCATGTAAAAGTTAAAGAATAAATTGACAAGATGTTGAACTCTAGCATCATTGAGCCCATAGAGGAATCAGAGTGGGTTAGCCCCATGGTAATCAACATAAAGAAAGATGGAAGAATCAAGATTTGTGTGGACTACAGGGAGCTGAATGTTGCATGTGTGATTGATCCTTTCCCTACACCATTCACTGAAGAAATATTGGAAGGCATTGCAGGGTGCGAAATTTATTCTTTTACAGATGGATTTTCTGGGTATCATCAAGTAAGGATTGCTAAAGAAGATCAAGAGAAGAAAAATTTCACCACTGAATGGGGAAGTTTTGCATACATGGTGATTCCCTTTGGATTAAAGAACGTGCATGTAGTATTTTAACGCATTATTGTTCAAGCATTCCATGATTTTATTACCAAATTATTGTAGATCTACTTGGATGACTGGACCATACATGGGATTGTCAAGGATCATTGTGACAACTTGAGGTTAATGTTTGAGAAGTGCATATAGTTAAACATCTATTTAAATATCAGGAAGTGTGTATTTGCTACACCTTTTGGAACTCTGCTAGGTCATATCATCCGGAAGGAAGGTTTGTTTGTAGATCCAGCTAAGGTTGCAGTCATTTTAGGCTTGGAGGAACCCACTAGTTAGAGTGAGGTGTGCAGATTCTTGGGCCACACAAGGTATTACATAAAATTTATCAAAGGATATGCTAAAATTGTTGTGCCCCTGGAGGAGTTATTAAAAGGTAAAGGTAAGTTATATTGGGGAGAACCGCAACAACACGCATTCGAAGCTACTGAAGTAAAAGATTACTACGGTGCATATCCTACATTTTCCTTCATGGAATATACCTTTTCATGTATATGTGGATGCTTTTGGTATGGCTATTGGCACAGTTCTAGCTTAGAATGGAGAAAGTATTATAGATCATCCTATTTTCTTTGCTAGTAGAAAGTTGACTCATGTAGAATAAAATTATACAACTACGGAGCGCGAGGCTTTGTCAATGATCTATGCACTACATAAGTTTAGACAATACTTGCTAACAACACCTTTTTTTTCTATATTGATCACATGACATTCAAATACTTGGTGAACAAGCCCATTTTACAAGGGCGCATATGCCGATGGGTTCTATTATTCCAGGAGTTTGACTTTACAGTTGTGGTAAAGCTAGGAAAAATCAATTTTGGCCTATATCATTTATCAAGGATTCAATTAGGAGATGACGTGAAGATTATTAAAGATACAATGCTAGATGCACAATTATACAAACTAAATTGCATGCCCTCGACTTAAAGGATATTTCTTTTTTTTGTGCATAGGTATGATGCCCAAAGGAATGAAGGCCTTAAAAGAAACAACTTGCAATTCACGCTACACCTTTCATGTTGATCAATGGTGACTTATACAAACTAGGCCAAGATGAAGTCTTGCACTGGTGTGTACTAGAGCATGAGCGCACAATAATTATGGAGGAGGCTCATGGCGGTATCACAGGTGGACACCGCTCGAGAGGATGACATTGTGCGCAAGATCCTACTAGCTGGTTTATGGTGGGAGACCTTGTACAAGGATTGTAAAGAATATTGTAAGGTGTGTGATCACTTTCAATGCCTTGGAAAACCTAGGTAGAGAGATGAAATGCCTTTGAGGCCTATTACTAGTGCATAACCTTTTGAGAAATGGGAAATTGACTTTGTGGGTCTTATTTCCCTAGTGCGCGCATAAATCGGATCGCACTACATTATCACTTGTACATGATTATCTTACAAGGGGGCGTAAGTTTACACCTACGAAGGATTGATCAGACAAGAGCTACAACACCAAGGTTCTTGTGGGAAAATATTCTTACCATGTATGGATTTCCTTTAAGTTTGACAAGTGATAGAGGCACTCATTTCCTTAATGAGACCATCAGGATATTATTGGATGAATTTATGGTTGCACACCATAAGACAACACCTTATCACCCCCAAGCAAATGGGATTACTGAGGATTTCAATAAGATATTGAGCCAAATGTTGACAAAAATTTGTGATGTTGGAAGGAAGGACTGGGATGATAAAGTTTCTATTGTGCTTTAGGCATATAGAACAACCTACAAACGGTTGAATAAGGCAACACCCTTTCAGTTGGTGTTTGGCGTGAGAGGTAGTTCTACCCATGGAATTCATGTTACCTTCTTTGCGTATTGCGCGCGCAGGAGGTTTGGCTGATGAGAAATCATTGGAAGAAAGAATTGACAAGTTGATACAACTAGATGAGAGGCGCGCAATAACATGATGGAGTCAGAAGCAAGAAAAATCTAGGTAGAAGGCATGGCACGACATGCACATCAAGGACAAGAAACTTGAGGTTGGGCAGATGGTGCTTCTTTATGATTCAAAGTTTTTGCACCACCCAAGAAAGCTTAAGGTACATTGGTTAGGACCATATGTTATCACTCATATACTTGACTCAGTGCACTTACCAACTAGAGGCGCTTGATGGAACACGGTTACCCGGTTACTTCAACAGGAGTAGGCTAAAGCCTTACTATAAATAAGCCTTCTTGGTGTTTGTAATAAGGAAATATTTCCATTTAGATTAGATTTCCTTGAATGTATTTTCCTTTAGATGTGTTTCCTTCTTCATTGCTATGCTTTGTCAATTTTGTTCTTTGTTTTGTGTAATAAGCGCTTACGCATTAGAAGTTGATTACAATCTAAAGTGTTTTCATGCGCAGAGGACTACAAAACAAGTGGGTTTAGGTGGATTAAGGAAGAAGAGGGTGGATAGAAAAGATACAAGGCAAGGCTTGTAGTAAAGGGATTTGCACAGAAAGTAGGTATTGAATTTGGTGAAATATTTTCTTCGTTGTTAAGATGACTTCTATTCATACTGTATTGAGTTTAGTTGCAGTAGAGGATTTGCATTTAGAGCAACTAGATGTGAAGACAACTTTCCTTCATGGTGATTTGGATGAAGAGATTTATATGAAGTAGTTGCGTGGGTATGAAGTCAAGGGTAAGAAGAAATTAGTGTGCAAGGTTGAAAAAGAGCCTATATGGGCTCAAGCAAGCTCCAAGGCAATGGTACATGAGGTTTGATAGTTTTATACATGAATATGGTTACTTGAGATGTGAATCTGACCATTGTGTTTATTTCAAGAAGCTTGAAAATGGGAGCTATATTATTTTGTTATTGTATGTGGATGATATGCTTATTGCAAGATCTAGTATGCAAGACATTGGTAAGCTTAAGGGAAAGCTATATCACACATTTTCTATGAAGAATTTAGGAGCTGCAAAAATAATCCTTGGTATGCAAATACACAGAGACATGAAAAACAAGAAATTGTATTTGTCTCAGGAGGATTATATCTACATGGTGTTAGAAAGGTTCAAGATGCAGAATGCAAAACCTGTTAGGAAACCTATGGCTGGACACTTCAAATTTAGCAAAGATCAATGTCCATCATCACATGAGGAGGTCAAATACATCGCACAAGTACCATATTCTTTAGAATTGGGAGTATCATATCGCTATGGTTTCTACCAAACCGGACATTGCACGGTGTAGTGAGAGTTGTGAGTAGATATATGGCCAATCTAGGTAAAGAGCATTGGAAAGCAAAGTCCAATTGATATTTAGGTATTTGAAAGGGACATCTAGCATGCAGTTATTCTATGGAGGTTCAGATATTTCATTATGTGGTTATGTTGATTTAGATATGGCTAGAGATCCGGATGGTAGAAAGATCATTACTTGATATATTTTCACAATAGGTGGTATGAAAGTTAGTTGAATTTCAAGATTACGTAAGGTTGTGGCTTTATCTACTACAGAGGTAGAGTATGTTAGCTACAGAGGATATCAAGGAGATGATATGGATGAGTAGATTCATTGAAGAGTTGGGGAAGGAGCAAGATGATTGTAAACTGTTTAGTGACAAATGAGTGTAATTCATTTGGCAAAGAACTCAAGAGTTTCATTTGAGAATGAAACACATTCAATTGAGGTATTACTTCATACATGCTGGTATTGTAGGATGGACAGTTGAATCTAGAAAATATTCATATGAGCAAGAACCCTGCGGATATGCTAACAAAGCCATTAGCAAAGGAGAATTTGGAGCTACACTCCACTTCTGTTGTTCTTCGAGTTTGAGACTTGAAGAGGAAGAAACAAAGCTAAGGAAGGATCCAAGAATGATGTTGTATAGGTATGGTGCAGTAATTAATCTCCAAGTGGGAGATTGTTGAGTTGTGGAGCTCAATTACTTCATATTAGCATGTAATGTAAAACTTGCTGGAAAACATAGTAACTGTCATCGGTTAGGAGGGACCGACATCGGTCAAGTAAGGAGGAACCGACATCGGTTAGGAGAACCGACATCAGTTACCTGTGCGAGGATGTTTTAATTAACTCTCAGAATTAGATCTATTTTTAGCATTAAAGTATATCTATTGATTGTAATTGCATGGCTAAGTGCCCTAAGTCTATAAATGACTATATAAGCATGAAAGCTAGGGTTTAGAAGTAAGTATTAACAAGAATTAAGAACTTACAAAAGTTGGTAAGAGAGAGAATTCTTGGAGGAGAAGCAAAAGCTTGAGAGAAAGAAAGTATTGTACATTTGAGAGGTGTGGAAGATTGTAAATCTTCAATTGTATATCTTGTCAAAGCTTTGGATAATAGATTGGATTGTTTCTTGGTGGACATAGCCCACATTGGGTAAACCATGATAAATATGGTGTTGATTTATCTCTTATTTTGTATATTTCTTCTGGTTGAATATCCGCTTTTATTTACATGTATGCTTAGATCGATATATTATCTCTGACACCGGTGTGCTAGCCCCAACAAGGGGGAATATATTGGGTGAATCAGTCACCCCATACAACAATTTACTGGTCACAATATAACAAAGTTCAACATAGATTCAACACAATATATAGTCTCGAGTAATAGCCTAGAACCTTTCCTTGGATCCTTAGCACAACATAAACACCAACACCTAGACATGCATAATAGTGCCCGGGCACCCTTGACCCTTCTTGGGTTCCTATGACCAGGGGTAATTACATAGTTTTTCTTATCTTTGGCATAGTTTACACAATGGCTTTTATAGACAGCACAATCCTTCAACACTCAACATGCATGCTTTCTCCTCTTTTCTATTTTTGCGTTGGATCAAACTAGATCAAAATGGATCGGATTTGAACACACCATCTGCAGTGGTGTTTACATCTTGGGAAGCAATCAAAGGTTGGAGAATAACACTAGACCTTTCTCCCTACACTTCTTTCGTACTTGGTGTGAGATCACCCAAAAACTCACACTTTGGTGCAACTCGCATGACATCGCCCAAAAAACTCGTTCTTCTACAACATTTTCAGGATCCTTTCTATCTCTTTTCACTCATCACGAGATCAGGTGCACATGTTCCTTTTCACATTTTCACATACTTTTTACACACTTTTTACTCATTTGGATCGAATTTTTCATATACACATATTTGATTACTTGTTTACTCTTCTCAGGTCCACCCTTATGAGAAGCAACATTCACATTATCGAGCATCAAGCAACAATAGGTAAAACACGACATCACACATACACTTTCACCCCTAGGGTCATTTTCACTTCCTCTTCTCTAGCTTCCATGCTTCACTTTTATCACTCCACACTTTTTCTTGTCTCCTTGACACATTTTTTGCCATCGATCTACATGGTTATCAGGTACGCATCTCTTATCTACTTTATCTTATCGAGCACTCACTCAACAACATAAAGTGGGGGAAAATGTAGACACTAAATCATGCACTTTGGGTATATTTCTAGTCATGATCACATGCCACCATTCACATGATTCCTAAGTGAGAAAAATACTAATTGATCATTGTCTTTAGCATCTTTGCTTGCTTTCTGTTTTCCATCTTGGTCTTACACACATGCTTGCCCGATCTCGAATTTTGACACTTCATTTTTTTGAGTCTAGACACGAAGCACCCTGACTAGGATGTCAAAGCACCTAGTAGCTCCCATCCCCTCGGGTGCCCTGTACGTACCCAAAATTGTAAGGTACTGTACTGCGGAACGGTGTAATAAATGCCCCAATGATGATACAGGTCTCTTCGCAAGGTGTTCGGGATCCAGAGAAGCTTTACGGATATGCGTTAACATCCCACATGCCACGCTTAGCCCCCGCGTGCTTTGTTTTCCCTTTTTTCCTCTTTTTCTTGGCTCTTTGGTCTTCAGTGACGAAACCACCGCCTTGAAGGGCGGCGGTCCTTTACACATTTTCCAGAACGTTCTTTTGATGGAACGCATGCAAAGTTCAACGCTTCACCAGCTTTTCTTGCCGACTTGAGCATGCATTAATGTTTTTGGTCCCCTGGAATAGTGTTTTTCCTTTGTTTATTGTTTAGGAGTTCAGTTTGGATTTGATCTTTGGGTGTTTGAATTCCTATAAATGCATGGTTTGAGCTCAAGCAAATGGCCTCTCAGTTTTGCTCTGGAGTTTGATCCTTGGTTTTCTCTTTGCATTAGACTTAGTTTTCCTTTTGCTTAGAAGGTTTAGTTTTCTTCATTGCATGTTTGTTTAGTATTGTGTTGCAGCTGGTAAGCCACATATCCAACTTGTGCAAGTGCAAACATTACTTATGGGCCCCTCATTCTTGTTTAAAAACTCATCACTTTCAGTAGTTCAGTCTTCTAGTTTGCTTAAGTTTGATAGTTTAAATCTTTTACATGCTTAGTTGCATTTACTCAGCTGTTGGTAAGCCACAGATCCAACTTGTGCAAACAGTATTATTGCTTTTGGAGTAGAATAGTTTAGGCAGCCATTAAAGTTGCAGGTTTTGCTCTTCATACAGACAAGTTTCAGGTTCTGGACGCATTTTGTTGCATGATTCGCAGTAGACCCCGCTAGGAATTGCATAGGCCAAGCTCTGTACTCTTGCGCTATCCCTCTCCTATCCGCATTCTATTCTGTCTGCATTCTGAAGGCTGTCCATTGATCCAAATATCTATTCCTGTTGATGCAAGCATTACACGCTTTTCTGGATTCACGTGAACACAAAGAACGAGGAGATCATACTGAGGGGACAAGAACACACACACCGTCGGATTCGCCACTGTTCTGCGAAATCCAGGTTCCATCTTTCAAAGTTTTAGTTAGAACTTATCAAATAAAGTAGTTAATCGCTTTATTACAGTTATTTCCATTCTCGATATTGCCAGGGAAGTTGTGGGGATTGATAGTTTCTGAGAAACTATGATTCATTCCTCACTTCTAAGGTAGGATCGAGAATCTCACAAATAGATTAGTTATTTCGTTGTTTAGAATAGATATACAAAATTACACAGACAAATAGCTACACTCGGCTATTTTGTTTGTTTTACGTTATTAGTTTAGTTGTCAATTCTAAATATTTTTAGATAGCTGCTTTCTTATAAATTGCCAGAAAATACAAAAAAAGGAATTATATATGCTAGAAGTGTACTTAGATTTTACTTTATTATAGTTTGTTTCATTACTGCTTTTGCATGACAATTACGGGACCTAGGGAGCCCAGGGAATACATTTTCGAGCCAATTGTGCCCCAACCCAATATCGTAGTGGCAGTAACTGACATTGACCAAAACCTTAGGATACAAGTCTTCCAAACAACAACAGACTTCCAACAGATCAGGTCACAGTTGAGAGGGTTAAACGTAGAAGACGACCAAGCACACACATTTTGGTCAAATCAACCAAACTACAGGTTATCCTAGAAAACATCCGCATGACTGTAGAAGGATTTGAAAGAGAACAAATATTCGGGTGTGATCCTTTAGTTCCACAGCCAGACACTGGAGACACCCTCGTAGATATAGATACCAACTTAAGAATTCAAGTTGCTAGAACACCTGTGAGGTATTATGAGAAAATCGCACAATTACTGATTCTAAACGTAGAGGCTGAGAAAGCTTACGACTACTGGATACTAGGGATTAGAACTTGATCTCACGTATGACCATAACAGGACCACAACAACCGAGAGTCTACGGTTGTGATCCACAAATCCCACAGCCTAACGAATCCACAAGTCAGTTAGATATAGACACTGGCCTACGCACATTAGTATTTCAGTCTACTCCGATTCCACCTATCATCATTCAACAGTTGTCCCTACTAGACACAACAGCTAACAAAGCTAGAGAATTTTGGACTAGGCCAGAGAATCGTCCATAGAGTTGACTATATTCACCATATTACCCTATCGAGAGAAATACACGAAACCATCCCGAGTCATTTTCCACGCATCCCACAACCCATAGATCGAATCACGCCGAGCTCGATATTGATTGGAGCCTTGCCAGTCATCCTCGCCGATCGATCTATCACACCATCCAAGTTAGAAGGCCTTCTTTGCCTTAGATTCGCAAATACCATTAGTGCGTATCGAAGACATTAGACTCCCAACTAGTTTGTCTGCATATTCTACCCCACCGGCAATTTTGTCTCTTTGCACAACCTCGGGAGGTCAGCACGTGGAAGAGTCACTTGTTGATTCTCACACTACCGTTGCTTTTCCGACATATAGTGCCCCCGACCTCTTTGTATCTTGCTCACATATTTTGGGTCTTTTCTAGTTGTTGGGCATCTTTATTTCTTAACAGTCGATCTTTTAGTGGTTAATTACAAAATTCAAACAAGGAGATCATATAAATAACAAGCTATGTAATCGTAATAAAGGACCAGGCTGTAAACATCTATTATCATCACCTAAGGTTGCATCCAAAGGAATTACAAGAGCATCAAAGCATCCATCTAACATTCATTCAAGGGAAAAGGGACTACATTCTTATGCATACACTTTATAGGAGGGGAAGTTCATTTTTCCAAGCACACATCTATCTATGTTTTCTACATCTATCTATTGCTCGTTATTTAATGACACAAGAGCCACTTAGGGCACGATTGTACACACACACACACAAAACTACATGGAGCCTGAAATGTAGTGCAGTTCTCAGATAGTAAGTTCACTCAATCGGGTAACTATCGTGTTCAGTCGACTCCCCATTTACATATTTTTATTTTTAGGATTTGATGTGTTTTGGGGTTTTGCAGGTGCTCTTTCTCTTTGTAGGTTTCATGTGAACTTGGCTATCAAACAACAAAGTATAGGTGACTAAAGGCAACATCTAGTGAACATATCGCGACCCTGCAAAATTGAGGTTATGAGGTTCTGAGCAGTCATAGGTGCCCAATGAGGTCTGTGGTGTCCCAAACACCCTTGACCCTATCCAGTGCCCTAGTCCCGACATTCCGATAGTTCTACATTTTTTTGGGCTCGGTTGTGACACCCTGTTTTAATGTTTCATTAGTTTTCTAGCTTGGCACAACTTCAAAATTATTGTGAATCAGTTAAGTATCTTACCCTCTCTTTTGTACTCAGGGTTTCAAATTTATTGGCTTGCTTGCTTGTGTCAAATATGTACTTTATTGCATATCTATATATGCATTGTAACTTAATTAGAATTTAACATTTATATTTCAATATTTGTTAAATCACAGTCTACCTAAGACATCGTATGCACCTTATAGACACATTAAATCTCCACCCTCTTCTTTTTCTCCCATCACTCATACCAGCCCACCCCTAAATATACCCCTCCTTATACATATGTGGTCTTGAATGAAAACTGAAGAATGGTTAAGAAAATAAAGGAACCTTCTAGCTCTTCATCTTATTCTCCTCGACACTCTCCTCTTTAACAATCCCTTTCTCCTTCATCACCATTTCTAGAGTCTTCCATTTTGTCTTCCATGTTCGTTATTCCTAATGCATGCCAAAGATCAAGGTCCTCTTTACTACCATCAGATAACGCATGGAGGTTATGAACATGTTGAAAATAAATTTAGTCTAGCATGCAACCATGAACTAGGAGTTAGACTAGTTTTCCCTCCAATTGCCAAGTTTAAATTTTCATGTTGTAAATGGGATTTTACCATAATGTAAGAATGTAAAAGTGAGTGGTGAGATGCTAGGTAGATGTGAGTTGTCTTAGCTACGTAGGAAGAGGAATAAAATCTTCCTTAATTAGTTTGCATAGTTGTCAAGAGGTTAAAAACAGGGAAGTGGTTCCTATTTTCTAGCCTAAGTGATGGAATATCACTAAAATCATGGAGATTTGACAAAAAATAAGAAAAGAGATAACAAATGAATCTATTCATAAGGGAGAAAATCAAGCATCAAGGGAAGAGAGACAAAAATGAAGAGGATTCCACGTGAGAGGAGAAGATAATAGAGAGGATCTCTATGTTTTTCAAGAATAAGATTGGATATGTGTAAAAAGATAGTCATGGAGGACAATTTTTAAAGAGAATCTATGAAATATTATTTAATCTCATTGGATCTTTCCAAAATATGGTTTATCTGGTGTTCAAATATTTTATTATTATTGTTTTCAAATATTGGATCCTTGAATGTATGTTGTGAATGGACCGAGACACTTGCACATGCCTGAGATGGTTAGAAACACTTGTTTTTAGAGAGGTAAATTTTGTCATTTCATGAGTATTCTTGTCCTATTTTCATTAGATATTGCTCAAGAAGGTTTATGATGATGGCAAATACATATTCTCATAATTTTGTGACTTTATTATTTGTTTAAAGGATTAAAAGTATATTTTTCCTCTTCTTGGGTTGTGTATGTAAACTATATAACCTAGAAATCTGACTGATAAAACATGGATTTCAAGATATTGGGGAAGATTCAGGCCTTAAAATTGTGTATCTATTTTCTAAGGGTTATTACAGATCTTCCATAAAAATTTGGGGTCATAATATTTAGATTCAAAAAAGTTATAGCAATTAGATTGTTCGCTGCCCTGTGACTGTCCTTATTTGGACAAATTTTTGTAAACTTCATAATCTGAGTTTTATCAAGTGGGTTCCTATAAAATTAGTATTGTAGGGTATTTATACCCATAATAATATGTGTGTAAAGTTTTAGCACTAAATTCACATGTGGGAGAAAGTTATGTTCAATTTTCAGTTTTGGGTTCTTGAGAAGGCCTAGTAGAAGCTAGTACAAGGATCATGGTGATTGTTAAGAGACTTGCATTGTGAATTGAATCACAAAATTTTGCACACATCATGGGAAGCCTAATGGATGTCTAAAAATGGTTTTACCTTATTTGGGTTGTCTCTAGATTACTCCCAACATGAACTCACCAATGACATTCTTCTTGAGAAGGCTTATAGGGAAGTTTGGAGTAAATTGATAGAAGTTGAAGTTATTAATTGTTTTCAATCAGTTTCAAGGTTGATAACACATGTGAATGATAGGTGAGGAATGTTCATGAAGTTAAAAATTTAGAAAAGAATCCCCATAATCAATTTTACATGTTTTTAGTCTTATAGGCTTGTGAATAAGGATCCTCTTATCGAGGTGAGAGTACAAGTTTGTGTTGATTGTTGTTGTGTGTAGTGATATGTGTCTTTAAAAGTCCTCTGCATCATCAAAAACACTTGTTGTTTTGAAATTCTGAAATTGAAGCTCACATGCAACTTTCGAATGAAGCCAACGATGCAACAAATGAGGGTTTTCATCCCCAAGTGTTGTGACTATTGAGGGTTTTCGTCCCCAATAGGATCCAATGAGAGTTTTCATCCTCAAAGGGTGAAAATGAGAGATCAATGCTCCAATTTCCAAGAAATAAGTATATAATTCACTAGATGATCAAATGACTTTCTCCAACTCCTTTTTATACCTTTTCCCTACCTTTTTCTAATTATTCATTGACATTACTTAAATTAGAGAGCCCCCTTCTATTTTAAAAATATAACACAAGTTGTCGACATAAAGTTACTTTTTGGCTAACTTATTCTCCCAAGTACCACTTTTTAATAATAATTTAATTAAGTGCTTATAATAAAAATTACTATGCACTTAAAATTAAATTATTAATTTTGCCTCCTTCTATCCCCTTTAGCCGACCAAAAAATAACAAAAATAGGTGAGGGGTCTTCTCCCTACTTTAGTATTTAAAAATACATTTTATTTTAATAATAATATTATTAAGTTGTCCCAAAATGAAGAATTGGTCGTGTCCAACTTAAAATATATATATATTTTTAAAAAATTAGAAAAGGAGACATTACATTTCTAAATGTGTTATCAATAAAGATAAGGACCCTTCACATAGTTGTGTTTGGGTCCTTACCTTTTCAATGGCTAGACTATTGAGTTTTGCTCCATATATGCTCCTAATAATGTTAATGAAAGAGTTATTGTTTTGATTGAGAAATCTAATAACCTCCTTAATGCTGATTGGATTTGAGGGGAGATTTTAATATGGTTAAACATCATCATGAGCGTAGTTAGTATAATTATACTAAGCTCAAGAGATTTGAATTTGAGAACTATATTTATTGTTGTAATTCCTTTGGTGTGGATGATCCCCTATATCGAAAGTGCTCAAGTCATGTTTATAATTGGTTTACATGGTCTACTTGTAGATCTAGATTGGACAAGAAACTCGATAGTCTAGTTAGATTATGTCCCCTCATAATCTTCATGTTTTCCTTCTATTTTTGGTTCTTATCTTCATATTGATTACTCTACTACTTTATCTCGATCACTTCCCCATATTTTATTCAATTACCCTCTCCAAATCTTCCCCAACCTCATTTCAATTACCATTCAAACTAAAAATATCACACTTAAAATTTTCTAAATACATGGCTACTCTTGTGGGGATTTGGAACTCCATTCATAAATCTAAAGAAGGAGAATCATGGATTGAATGGTGGTGTAAGTCACTTTCTCAATGTACTAAATTCCCGTGTTCCCATGGTAGAAGAATGGGTTGGCAAAGTGAAAGTAAAAGAAAAAATCCTTATAGGGGGATTTGGAACATGCTATAAAATTATGACTCTAGCAATTCTTTGATCCAATATTTTACCGCCTCTATTAAAACACAACTACGTAAATTGGATAATTATATAGGGCAAGGTGCTAGAATAAGAGCTAGACTTCATTGGATCAAGAAAGGTAATAGATGATCAAAATTATTATTTAATAACTTAAATTATAATCATCGAAAGGAAAAAATATACTCATTGTTAGATAATCAGGGGTCAATTAACATGAATCCTTTTGAAATAACATTAATACTTCAGGGCTTCTATAAGAAACTATTTCAAGAGGGGAGTCATTGGGAGGATACACAAGATAATCTTGAAGAGATTGTTAGAGAATGCATACCTAATAAAACTGACCTTGGGTATAACATATTTATGAACCGTAATCTTTCCTATAAGAGATTGAGTATGCATTATTTTCTATGACACGTAATAAGAGTCCAAGATTTGATGGGATTACAATGAAAACCATGTGACCACATATTAAAGACAAATTTTATCTGCTTTATTTGGAAGCCTTTAGAAAAGGATCTCTAGGCCCAATCATTAACAAAGGTTTAATTAAACTTTTGCGTAAAGGGAGGAATGAAAATACTTCGCAATATGGTGCCCTAACACTTTATTAAACTCTTCTTACAAAATTATTTCCAAGGCGTTAACTATGCAAATAAAATTGGTGGTTCAAGGTGTTGTGATACCAGAACAAACAAGATTTATTGGAGGAAGATATTCTCTTGATAACCTGATTTTTTCTTAAGAAATTTGTGAATGAGCATAATAATCAAGTCAAAATGCTTTGTTGGTGAAATTAGACTTAGACAAATCCTATTACAAAATAAGTCGAAGGTTCATTGTCAAAATGATACTTTTGGCCCAAAATTTGTGCCCATGTTCAAATGATTTTTAACGATGCCAATGCTCACACAATGGTTAACAACTCTATTTCTCATTCATTTCCTTTATAATTCTCCATGAGACATGATTTCCCTTTATCACGCTTTTTATATATACTTACTACTTGATGCACTATGTTATTTATTGCAAAAATCCAAACAATCGCAACTCATTTCTCACATTTTTATCCCGCGTAATGTTGTTGTGATTAATTCACACTTTATTGATGATAACCTATTATTCCCACATAACACTAAAAAGAGATGAATGCTTTTGATATCCTAAATTTATATTGCTTTGTTTTCGGGATCTCAAGTGGCTAATCATATGTAATGTCCCTTTTAAGGGTTGAACTACACAAATAAGGAATTCACACAAAACCCAAATGAAGTAAACTCATATTTTTATACCAGCCAACTGTAATTAGGAATAATAGTGAACAACAATCTAATTTTTAGGACAACAACTTGCAAAGAGTGAAAATTCAACCAAATACCATCATAGAAAACATCCACAACATAGGTAAACACTTTAAGAATATTTTAGGGCACTTTTCACCATGAAGCTCAACCAAATACTAGCTAGAAAATTAATTATAAACAACAGAATGCTACCAATAGAAATGACCAAAAATTAGGTCTCCAAACCCCAACTATGGCAAAATATGGAAGATCCAAGCCTTATAAATTATGATAAATATGAATATCAAATAATAATGAAGTTTTGTGCCCTAAAAGGCACCTAAATCTACTCTAACCCTAGTTGATCCATATGAGAGAGGATCTAAACAATGCAAAAATCCTTAAAATAAATCCTCCTTGATGCCCTAGTTGCAAACCAGCAAGATGGTCTTTAATAATTGCCTTCACACCACCAACTTGGAGAGTTTTCGTTCTCCAATATGCCACAAGGAAGGGTTTTTTCCTCCTTGGATGCCACACTAATGGATTGTCACCCCTTAGTGGAATGGAATTAAAGCAACCAGCCATAGAACCAAATATAAAAGTGTATATGCCAAAATTGATGATGCAAATGAGCCTATGTGACTCATATTATACCCCTTTGGTGGCACCAAAGGTCTAAGGGGTGAATTACCCCTATACCAATCTCTTAAGAGTTTGTTTTATACTTGGGAGTGACCTATCTTAGGGGGAAATATGAAAAAAACATTAATAACACGAAAGAAAACAAAATTGAAACCCAAGGACTTCCCTTTCTCATTTTCTTCTTGGCCACGGAAGAAAAATGGTAAGAAGTCTTCAATTGGAACTAATTCAAAAAAGGGGACATTATAGTCCTCTCCTTCTCGAAATTGCTTGCCCTCAAGCAATTGCAAGCTTATATGTCTAAGCATCATCATATCAAGGTGAAGGAACATGTTGTAGTGCTCCCATAATTTGGATCTTATGACTATCAAATGAAGGATCTTAAACCCAGAAAAACTCATACCTCTCGTTGTCCTTCTCTTCATTGAAATCTTCTTTATCTCATTTTCAAAAATAGTAGTGACATCTCCTTGTTTGGCATGCTCAGTTATATCAAAATCATTCCAAATTGTTGTAGTTTCCGTCCTACAACAAGGAATGAATGAATAGTCAATGCATCAGTTATCCCTCTTATCACATGACTCAAATCAAATTATGGATAGGCAGGAAAAAATTCACCACAACCATAAATTTCATGGAGTATTATCCAATTCAAGGCTATCAAATTTAATTTATTTCTTCCTTTCAGTTGTAGCCTTCTTCCCACATCAACTCGTGATGGAATTTCCTTTGAAAATATAATTTCATAGTTGTTCATGATTGCTAATAGTAGTCCCATATCTGATTCTTACATGTTCAACCTATCAAACTGAAATCTTATAGAAAAAGGTAAATTCATGAGTAGTGTGGGGAATGAGAATTGTCTTACATAAGTCAGAAAATGAAGATGAAAAGTCTATGGTTGAAATAAACAAACATATTGGCCCTTAACTCAATATTATTGCAACTCATCCTTGTCCCAAATTTGCGTAGAAGATGGATTTCAACAAGAAAGCTCCAATTTGCACTTAATTCTTCAAGTGTTCCCTAAAAGAAGGTAATATTTTGCATGCCTCGAAACCCACCGAAAACTATCACCATGAAGAACCTTACCCAAAGAGTAGACCCTTGCCAACCTTTATGCATTGAGTTCCCTAAAGATATGCCTCTTTCTTCTTCATGTTAGCCATGCTTGGATGCATTGTCTTCTTCCCTTTATCATTGAATTTCAACATAAGATGAAAAAAAAACACACCAATACTTATGCTCACATATTTTGGATGGTTGTTACCTTTTTGTTTTGGATTTCCAACTATTGTCTTGAAATAACGCGAATGACCAACTAAGGGATCATTATGAACAACCCTCAATATCTTACTCTTCACCTTCAATTCGGACACCAAATAAACCCAATTCTTGTAGAGAATGAGCCCATCTATTACCTTGTACCTTTCATCCATCATTTCACCCTCAAAAACAACATTAGCAAACTTGTTTTTGACATATTCAATTGTAATCAAAGACTTCCAATCTGTTGTTATCTTAGATAAAGAGCAAAAATATGATTCTCTTGACAAAGTATCTTCTACCAAGTACTTGACTTGAGGGTTTTCTGGAAGCATACCTTGAAGTGTCACCTTCTTGCCCATGTCCATAAAGCTTATTTCCATGTTTTGGTAATTGAAAGTGAGTTCTCCCAATGAATGCAACCATTGGACCCCAAACACAAGATTGATACCAACCATGCTAATCAAATAAAAATCAGCACATACCTCATGTTTTCCCAATGTGAAGAGGAGTTGGGGGCACCTCCTTGTGCATGGCATAGAGTAGCCATCCAATATCTTAACCATGAATCCTTTGAAGTCTTCTACCTTCAAATCTAACATGGCCAATAAGAACACATCAATGAAATTATGAGCGGCTCCACTATCAATCAAAATTGTGACTTCTTTCCCTTGTAGGTCACCTTCCATCTGGAATGGATGATAAATAGGTACACTAGATAAAGTAGCAAGAGTGCCATCCAAACTTTTGGATCGCTCTTCTAGTATACTTCCTTGCTTTGGCTCATCAATACAATCTTCATCATCATCACAATATGAAAATACTTCAATGCAATGCACATTAACCTTACCCAAATAACAATGACCAAGAGACCATGGATCCTTGAAAGAGAAGTAGAAATTCCTTTTTCTTATCTTGTTTCTTAAATCACCTCCATTGTTGCTTTTGGGCAGCTCCTCATGAACAATGGGCGTCCATTGGAAAGGATTCCTTGGTCGGACTAAGAAAGAGTTTCTAGGTTGTCCCAAAGATCCTTTGGGCTGTCCTTCACTCGAATTTCTTAGAATGCCTATTGATTGTTTATTTTTTTGGGAAACACCTTCAAGGTCTAAAGATTTCTTAATTACCTCTTGAAGAGACAAAGGATAAAAGGCTCTAACCAAATCCTTGAGTTGTTTGTTCAAACCCTCAATGGATAGAACAATAATTCTCCTCTCCATGACATCCGTAATCATTACTGGAACCTTTGAAACTTAACCAAATATTCCTCTACCATGTCTTGTTTTCCCAATTATGCAAGCTCCCAAAAGTAAAATTATGGAATAATTCTATCAAATCTTCCAACGAGTCTTCTACAAAACTCATCATATGAATGAATCTTTTTATATCTTGTGTCACTAATCCATGAAACCATCACTCATGAGAAATCCCTCTAGGTGAATAGTTACAAACTTTATGGCATTATGCTCCATCATAGGCCTCAAGGACAAGTATGTATCCAACTTTTGAATCCATGCCCCGGTTGTCCTATTATTGAACCATAAAAATAGAGAAATATCTTACCCAACACATTTTATACCTCTTTTGGTGGCAATTTTTGTCTTGGCTCTGACTTAGACCTCCCTTTTCTTACACCAATGAACTTGGTAAATGAAATTGCCTCTCGTATCTCCCTCGGAAGTGTTATGTATTCCTCATAACTCGTCACAATGCTTTGCCCCATATAGGGCCTTGTTCCTGCCTCTAGAAGGGTTTCTTCCCTTGGAACGAAATAAGGCCTAGTGGTTAATTCGTGAGCTGATCCAAGAGGTTATCATGAAGTATTTTCTTTGGATGAGATGCCCTTCCCATTATGAACCATGGTTTAAGAAATCTTTGAAGGGTTAGGGATATCAAGTCTATAGTCTCCGTCAATCTCACTTGCCCTTCAATGAGCTTGTCGATTTTCATTTCTTATGGATCTTGGTGAGCTATACTATCTTCTTCTCTTGGCTGGTCTGATTTCTTTTCTCTCCTTTGATAGTAAATGAAACCTTTGTTTCCTTCTTGAATGAAAGCCTCTGGAAGGGAAAACCAAAGTTCGATACCCATCTGTAATGCCCCTTTTTAGGGATGAATTACACAAAAAGGAATTCACACAAACCCCAAATGAAGTAAACTGTATTTTTATACCATCCAACTGTAATAAGGAATAATAGTGAACAACAATATGATTTTTAGGACAACAACTTTCAAAGAGTGAAAAATCAACCAAATATCATCATAGAAACCATCCACAACATAGATAAACACTTTAAGAATATTTTAGGGCACTTTTTACCATGAAACTAAAACAAATAATCTGTTGGAAAATTATTTATAAACAACAGAAGTATGACCAATAGAAATGACCAAAAATGAGGTCTCCAAACCCCAACAATGGTAAAATATGGAAGATCCCAACCTTATAAATTATGATAAATTTGAATATCAAATAATAATGAAGTTTCATGCCCTAGAAGGCACCCAAATGTAATCTAACCCTAGTCAATCCCTAAGAGAGGGGCTCCAAACAATGTAAAAGCCCTTGAAATAAATCCTTCTTGATGCACTAGTTGCAAATCGACAATATGATCTTCAATAATTGTTCACACCACCAACTTGGAGAGTTTTCGTTCTTCAATATGCCACAAAGAAGGGTTTCTTCCTCCTTGAATGCCGACTAATGGATTATCACCCCTTAGTGGGATGGAATTAGAGAAATCAACCCTATAACCAAGTGTAAAAGTGTATATGCCAAAATTGATGATGCAAATCAGCATATGCGACTCCTCTTATACCCCTTTGGTGGCACCAAAGGTCTAAGGGGTGAATTACCCCTAGATTGACCTCTTAAGAGCTTACTTTATCTTTTATTTTCATGTTGGGATATCTCCAACTCAGTCGACTAACCTTAGGGAGGAAAATACAAAATAAAAACATTAATAACAATGAAAGAAAATAGAAATGAAACCTAAGGACTTCCCTTGTTCAATTTCTTCTTGGACATGGGAAGAAAAATGGTGAAAAGTCTTTAATTGGAACTCATTCGAAAAAAGGGGACATTACATCATAAAACATTTTTTTTATTGATTCGAGATGGTCCCACTCCTTAATGGATTCCTACATAGTGGAAATAAATAAAACATGGAAAATTATGTGGTATATTATCATCTCGTTTGGTGTAGGTTTATTTCTTACTGCTATGTCAAATTGGTATTTGAAAAGACTTAAAAATAAGCTATCTAATTGGGGTAACAAGTTTCATTCATTGGTAGGGAAAGTTCAAATGGAAAAAAAAATCTTGCTACTCATGTTTACTCCTCCTCTTGTTGGATGTCGTCAAACAAAGGGTATGAAGATATATGTAAACTAATATGATAATTCCCATAGACTAAATGGGGATAGTACCGTTGGTTGCAAATTCATCTTTTGGTCTCAATGTATATAACCTAAATCCAAGGGAAGACTTGGAATTATAGATCCCAAAACTCAAGGAATATGTTTAGTGCCTAAATGGATCACTAGAGTTGTTAAAAGTGATTAACATGGAAGATTTTATTGAGATATAAACTTAATAATGTTGTTGTTAAAAGGAAATGGCGAGAAGGTTAACTAGTTGCATGAGCTTCTCCTTGCACCATTTTTTTATATTAGAGCCTCTTTTCTTATCCTATCCATCTGGAAAGCATGTCAAAAGTATATTAGTTTATGAATTGGAAGGAATCTTCATTACAACATGGTTTTAGTTTTGCTTTCTCTTCCATTTGGCGGAAGAAACATATCTAATTTTGAGGAAAATCATTGTTTATAGTGTTTTCCAAACAAGCTTATTATTTTTTAAGAAAGGTGTTAGGCAATTTGATGATATATGGGACTTCTCTTCTTGCAATGGTCTTCTTGTTTGGTTATTAAAGCTGATTTGGCTTGAATAATAACCTCAATTAATTCCTTCTCTTTGTGCAATCTATAGTTCCCTCTAATCTAATTACTAAATTTTGTATTCCCTTATCTTGCAATTTTCTCAAGGACCGTCAATGGCTTTTTTCCTAGCACTTCTCGTTCTTCCCTTTAAAACAAAAATATCTTTATCTTCTTCCCAAAATATCCTCAATGCCCCACGTTAATATTAAGTGGAACTGCAATTTCACTCATAAATGTTGGATTAAATTGAGTGCTCAAATATGGAAGTCTCGAGGTTGGTTCAGATGCTCAAATGCTTGCTTGGAAATTATTACATTACAAATTTCCTATTGGTGTGAGATTAAGATGCATGTTTACTCAACCAATTAATTTTTTTCTGTCATGCCGATGAAAATATGAAGCTCTTTCTTTGGGGATGCATGTTTGTTAAAAAGTAATGGTTGATCATTTTTATAAATGTACTTACTTTATTTGGTCATCATTTAAGTTGGAAAGAGATTTTATTGGGAATTGGTTTGAGGGATAATATTATTGTTGAATCACTAAGATAGGTTATCTTTCTTTGTTTATGGAGAATCAAATGCTCGGTGGGTTTTTGTAATTCTACTATTCAATCAACAATTGTAATTACAAAGTTTTACTCGACATTTTCTTCCAAATTGCTTCATTATCCTCTCAATTACATATTATGTCAAAGAACAAGAAAGTGGTTGTGTACTAGTTAGATCAGATCAAGTTTCACGTCAACCATCCCTAGAATAATCAACAAGGTTATGCTACACATCTAGAATTTATAATTCAAAACATTTGCACTTCTAAAAAGCTGTCATAGTTTCTATGGAGATAGCGAATTTTTTCAGCTTATTCAAAGTTACGCTTAACTATTTTGTCTTGCCAATTTGTTATTAATGTAAACTTTCCTTTGTAGTCTTCTCGAAGTGTCCTCTCTCTCTTGTAATTCTACTTTATTCTATTTAAAAACACACTATTGAATATTATATTTAAAAAATCTCAAAATAAAAAAATGGATATGGGAGATACAAAATGAACCTACTTTAATCATAAAATCCAACAACACCACAATTTTATTTTAATCAATATTTTATTATAAGATTTATTGTTTTGACACCCCACATTTTTTTTTTTCCACATGCCGCTTTTTTCCTCCCAGGAAAGCGAAAGCTAATTGCGACTAACAAATATTTTTTAAAACTAGCCTTGAAATCTAGAATGTACTAGAATATTTAGTATTAAATATATATATTATTAGGAGACAATAATGTGGGGACAATTCCAAATGTATACTCCAAAAATCAGAGGTTAAGAAATCCAAAGACCATGTAGTGGTTTAGTTTGTCGAAATGGGTGGAGGAAAAAATGAATGTCGGCCATCAACTTTTATAACGGATTATGTCGTTATGCTTATATAAAGGAGCTGAAATATATGCACACCCATTTCGATTTCATTTTTTTGTTTTGTTATATGATTACTTATCACACACCCTTTGCTTTGCTTTGGCGTCTCTTAAAAAGTATTAGGCGCACTTGAAAATATCTCCTCCTTTATTAATTATTAATGCACATTCTACTCTAAAGTAAAAAGTCACAAAGTTGACAAGGTCCAAAGTCTTAAAACTATAGTACATTTACATTATACTCTCTACCACATTTTATAGTTATTTTGATTATGATTATATGACAATTACTTTCTTTTTGACAAAAAAGAAAATTTAAGGAGATATTTTACTTCATCATCTGTAAAGTTATGTATGTAATATTTGTGTAATATTTCTCAACCTAAAAATCAAACAGAAACATTTGAGTATTGTCATGTGGAACAACTTTTACATGATATGACAAACTAAAAATAGTTACGGCTTCAACATTTAATGCATTGATTAAATAAATATACTACGACATTTATTCACATTAAAACCCCACAACTAGTGTGCGCAAAGTTGTTGTATAGTCAACATTATACAAAAATATGTTCCCCTTCTACATAAACACCTCGAGTTTTATATCAAACTATCAAATTTCAAGGAGCTCAATTTCCATCTTGTTTATTTACTAGCATGTGAAGGGTATATAAACATATGATATGCATAAACTAATGTTTGTTTTTATTGTTTCATTTTGTTATATATACATTTTGATGAAATTTGTATATAGTGGAGTGGTTTTCATAAATATATTGATAAACATGGGTATTTTCATTTTGACTTCACAAACATTACATAGTCACATAAAAAATTAGTTTCTTTTTAAACAAATTTGATTCGTTATAAGATAATATGAATAAAAAAAATGTTCATTGTGAATTTTTTTAATGAATTTTCAAATTATATATAGTTAATTCACATTTTAAAAAATCAAATCTCTTACAAATGGTTTAAATTTGATGGCCACCTACGCCTTTTAATATTGCGCTTCAAAAATATAAAATAATGTTTTTCATACACTACTAATAAAATAAATAAAAGATATGTTTGTGTTTATTTTACTTTTGAATATATATTTATATAGTTTGTATATAAATTTATACAAAAAGATGGTTATATTTTTAATATGCAAGTCAAAGCGTGATGGTTTTTTCAAAATTTTGCAAGTATTTAATGACTAAATTCAAGAAAAATGTTTAAACAATCACAAATTTTACCCCAAAGTGATATGATACATCCAAAAACATCGCCTTAGCAAACATTATAATGAAATATTAGTCAAATAAAATTAGAACTACTAATGGAGAGTTGTTTGTTTACAAAACAAATAAAATATCACACATCCCTGAGTCACCTTCGGCAAGTATTTTCCATATCAAGGCCTTGTTCAAACTAGTTATTTGCTTTGGTGTTAGGGTATTATTTATTTATTGATTATTAGACTAAGTTAAGTTAATGTTTACATATGTTATTGAACTTTTAGTTAATTATTTTTTTTGGTCCTACGCGATTTTCAATGTCTTTGAACTTGTCAGTCATGTTCATTTTTTCGTTCTTACATGTTCTCCCTTGTTTGTCTATATTTCAATTTTTACCTTGGTTTCCTCTTTCCTTCCCTAGTAGTCTTGAGCAATCACCATTTCCATATTGTATGGAAGTCATCATGCCTTTTTGTGATGTATGTAGAAAATGGTCACCACCTTTGTGCCTCCTTTTATCTTGTAATTTTAAGTTACCCAAGGTATGTGACTTTTCTTATCAGCCTTCTCACCCATTGTGTATCATCTTGCATAACAATAGGGTCTTAATTTGAATTTAATAAATCTAAAAATACACGAGTCTATTAGTGCATTTATGAAAATAAGCTTCTACAAGAGATTGAGTGGATGAGTGATATTGGCAATGTATGAGAAGACTTTTTGTTTCCAAGAGCATCCTCATGCAAAACCAAGAATTCAAGCATTTAGAGATCATTGTAGCATTTACTAGCTATTTTGCACATATTGAAAGTTAAGGGTTGGGACACATACATACATTAGATTATTTGTTAATTTGCATTGAGTGTTAACCGTAATTTTGTCCAAGACATGACAAGCCCAATAATAATGGAGGGAAAATACAAGTTCTTATCAACATCCCTCATTTTTACAAGCATAACAAGGTGTTGAGGTTAGATTAGGGTTTTGAGAAAGAAGTGTAGTTTCCTAACATGATCAAGAAAAAACTAGGAAAAGTGAGCAAGCTTTATGAGGACTAGAACTAGGGATCATAATCATGGAACGAGTTTGACATTTTTGACGCAGATAGCATCAAGGATCCAATGAAGAGTAATCTTACACCTCACAGTTCTCATAATACACATGGAAAATCAAACCAAACGTAATTGAAATCACGCACATGCGAGAAAATCAAACGAACACATATTTAGAACACCAAAAAAAAACTTTTATTCATATACTTAGAAAAATAAAACACATGACCAATCTCCAAGAATTTAGTTGTACATCATATATTCATTCTCCCTCTGTGTTATGCCATATCATATATAATATGATTATAACATTTCCATCATTTCCTTACCAACCTCTTTATTCATAGCATTAAGCTTGCATCTAGACTCTACTTGTAAAATGTACTTTCCTAAGGTAATTAGGATTTGTTTATATAGCCATCCAATGCCACAAATTAAGACTCCTAAACTTAGGAATTCAAATACAAATCCCAAAAGACCCATAAATAGACCCAAAACACAACTGGTTGGCCATTCCAAAACTTGTAGCTTCAAACATTCAATTATCCATAATTTGCATCTTCAAACATCTTCATAGTATTTTTATCTTCTAAATAGGTTCTTTAGTGTTTCACAACTCGAAGTAACCCATGTAAGATTGAAACACCACATAGAAAATCTTACACGTCTCAAACATGATTGCACAAATAATGTTGTGTACCAAAACTATTTTGCAACAACCGGACATTGCATAGAGGAACCGCACACTCATGAAAACATTAGGCAATGGACTGACACACTCAATGGAATATAATACAATACCCTACAACCCGCCAACAACACACTCTACCAAACAGTGCCGCCAAAAATACATTCCTATACTATGTGGCCTCGCAACAACACATTCCTTCACTTTGTGGCTTGCTTGTCAATAACAAAATGCATAAAAAATACAAACACAAACTGACTCAATTTGATTAACCGTTTTGGTTGATACAAGATTTATTATGAACCCAAATACTCCTACATCATACACCTTGAGTAGTTTTGAAATCTCGAGCTCCTACTCATGGAATATAAATGTCATGTTTTGCAATATCCATAACACTTAGCTGAGTTACATATTTAGTATTATTCCCCTTCTACTTGACCCAATACTCCTTATACTCCTTCCTGCATGTTTTCTTGATCCCCAGTGTCAATTATTCCTTATGCTTCATCATGCACTTTCTATGACATCTACTCTTTCCCATCTAATTCACCATATTATAATTTTGAGTCTTCAACACTTTCCTAACCTTTGTGATATGGATAAAAATCCACAACATTAAATATGCTAGAGATATATATGCATATAGGTGAATCAATCTTATAAACATTTTTACAAACTTCCTTACGATTCTACATGGCCCTATCTTATTTTACTTAAGCTTATTGTATGTTCTCTTAAAAATATTTCCTTTTGTAGATATGCTAAACCATGTCTCCAACTTGACATTCAACTTCTTTCATTTTCTCATTTACATGTTGTTTGTATTGCACATTCATCTTAGTTAAGCTGATTGTGCACTTGTTGGTGCACTTCTTTCACATTATCCACAAAACTCCATGCTTCAACACTCTTCTCTTCATTGGAAAACAACTCCCTTAGCTCTAGAACTCCATGAGGATTCATTCTATACATAATTTCAAATTATCTTCCCTATACTCCTATTTCTTGAATTGTTATAAGAAAATTATGCCTATTCTAGAGCTAAATCCCATGTTTTAGATTCTCTCTTACCAAACATCTCAACAAATATCCAAGTATTTTTTTACAACTTACATTTGTCCATTATTCTAAGGATGACATGTTAAACTAAATTTTAACCTCTTATCTAACATGTTCCAAAATATATTCTAGAAATGATCAACAAATTTTGTGTCCCTATAATACACTATCTTGAGTGACAATTCATATAGCCTAACAATCTCATTAGTATTTCTATAAGCAATGAAATGTGTCATCTTTAAAAATATGTCCACCACTATAAAAATGGAATCAAACCTCTCTATGTTATAGGTAAACCCAAAATAAAATACTTACCTATGTATCCCCAAGGGATATCTGGAATGGGCTATGGTTGATACAACCTTGCATTTTGAGATCTCCCTTTAGCTAATTGACAAACACGACATTCTTGCACAAACTTACACACATACACTCTCATCTATGGCTAAACATAACCCTCCCTAACTGCACTAAGGTTTCATGCAAGCCAAAGTCTCATGCTAATCCTCGACAATGTTTTTCCCTTACCAAAGTCTACCATATAGATCCTCTCATGATGTATAACTACCTTCCTCGTAACAAAATCCTTTCTACATAAAATTAGTCCAATCAAGACATCTTGTTAAAACTTGTGGTTATTGCACATGCCTCCCATGCATCTCTAAAATATTCATCTTACACATACAAATCCTTCATGGATTCAAAACCCATAACTTCCACTTTCATTTTTGTCAACAAACAACTATGCCTATTGAGTGCATCGACCACCTTGTTAAATTTTCCACTCTTGTGCATCAACACAAATGTGTATTTTTGCAAGTACTCTACCCACTTCTTATGCCTATGGTTTAATTTCCCTTGACTATTAATAAAATACAATGCTTATTGAAGAGTAAATAGCCCATTGAAGTCCTTTGGTAACACATAATGGCTCCACTTCCGAGTGCTTGCATGATTTTATAGAAGTCCTAATCATACAAACTATAATTCTTCTTTACATCATTAAAAGTTTCACTAAAATATGAAATAGGTCTTCCTTCTTGACTTATTACTAAACCAATGGTTATACCACTATCATCACAATTGACTTGAAATACTTTTTGCACCCTATAAGTATAATAAGGGTAGGATTTAAGATATGTTATTGTAGTCTTATTATTTCCACTTAAGTTGTTATGTGCATTGACACTTCATTAAGAAAGATCTAAACGCTCACCCGAAGCGCACGAAGCTACCAAGTCCCTCCCTTGCGCTATCTTGTCAAGAGGTTAGCATGCATATCCATAGTTACCAACAACAAATCATACATTCAAGCGCAAACCACTGGACATCATATCATGAGCTTAGAATGGAAACACATGTAATAAGGAAACACAACAGATCGATAACTATTAAGATCAATTACACCATGAATTCACCATACTCAGAGACATCAATTACCATAATCCATCCTCCATAATCCATTACATGAAAGTATTACATAACAGAAGTTGAATACATAACAATCAATACCACAAAGTCATGCAGGAAAGAACATCAGAGCGGTATATCCCTATTACATCACATCGTTATCTCAAAATAATGAAGTATAACAACTATATATAGGGGTGGGGACTTGCCCTTCACCGCCTATGCATTCTCAAAATAGACTACATGCTCAAAATAGCCATGCATACATACAAAAATAACCATAAAGCATGCATGCTTTTTTACAATGGAGCTAATAATAAATTATCATATAAATAAACCCTACTTTAATCCTAATAATAGCTCGATCCATGCATTACCTTTCATCTTATATTTGCATGTGCTTTATCTAGAAATCAACGTTCCTTAGTCCTCAAGTCATGTGATTTTATCCTTTGCGTGCTCCGCACTCCAACTATGATTTTTCTATTTTTAGCTCAGTAACATGCAAAATCAGCTAAGTCCCGAATCTATCTTCAAGGCGCGAGCCACTTCAATTGGCTCTTGCGCGCATTCATGTGCCCCACTTGTGCACCTCAATATTCCATGCACTCTCTTGATACTTAGTCAATTTTTCAGTCCAACATTACCCCACACTAATTACATTGCCACCCTCGATAATGGGGTTCCTTGACTTATCTCTCCATAATACATTAAATAAATAATGAAGTATACAAAGAATGAAATAAAGGAAGAATGCTTAGCGTGCATGCATTTTTCTCTCTACTCCTCCACCGGAAACAAAAGCTCGTGGTACTATTTATTGATTATACTCTCTAGCTCATTCCACTCTGTCAGCCCCTTCTTCACTGTCTCTAGGACTATCCCAACAGTCTCTTCCATCTCAGCTAAAGTCATATCTTCCCCTTTATACTTGAGCTCCCTTGTCACTCCCTGCCAGCTCCCGAGATCATGCCCTCTATGAAGTCCATCCTAAGCACTATTAGAAACCAAAATCCTTTATTTTGTCTTCATGGGCTCCCTCATAGCCTTAATCATGTCACGCTTCTTTGCAACCACAACTAACTTCTCTTCTCTCCCAAGAGAATCATCCTTCTTCACCACGAGCACTTCATTATCTTCTTGGATTGTGTATGCCTTAAGGATGTGTTCTAGATCTTCGGTTGTGCAACACCCAACCTACCTTCTTTAGTTCATCCTTCAATGTTTTTAGCATCACATCATATTCCACAATCCTACGTGCTACAATCATCTTATTCTTTTCCTTCTCTTCCGTAACATTTACCTGTGTTTCCCCTTGCATGGCTAGCCTTTCCTTGAGAAACAGGTGTACCAAATATTATAGAAAATGCAAGGCCGATGGGTATGTTTCTATGTTTGTTCATCAAATTCTGGACACACCTCCAATACCTCACTTCCAATATCTATAGGAAACTCTAGAATGGCCTTCTTCCACCTCTTCACCTTGTCACGTGCTTCATTCAATTATTAGATCTCTTTTTACTTATTCCTCTTATATTCTAACAATGTCCTCAATGCGTCTACATTATCAAAATTTCTCCTTACCACCTCTACTGCCATCTTGGTCAAGGCATTACTTACTTGCTCGTCTATAAATTATGTAGGCTTCACCGTGATATGGGTGGCTAGGGGCACCTTCTTCATTCTTCGCATTATGCATGCTTCCTCACTGACATCAAACTCTGGTTCATCCATATGCATTTGCATCGTCCAACTCAACATTTTCCTTGTTCACATATTTATGCCTTTTGGGTGTATTATCTCCCACCCATATAATTGGTCATTAGAGAGGGTGCTTTGGAACCTCATGCGGATGATCTTGGAAGGGTAATTCACATATGCAAGGTATGGAATTTTTACAATTTCTTCTCCCTTCTTCCTATCAGACCACTTACCCTTGGGAATATGTGTCTCTACACCTGTAACTAGACCTTATCTCTTTTCACCCAACACGCCCCCTTGCTCACCCGATGGCTCCCTAAACCCTTATATTTTTCTTCATCTTCTCATATGGGGCCTTCCTCCTCATGTCTGTTAGGTAATTCTATGTCATGTTGGGCTTCTTCTTCTCTTTCCTCTTCTTCTCTTTCCACATCAACCACTAGTGAAGAATTTAAGTTGTGTGCAACTTCATCTAATATTTCTTCTTCCTCTCTCTCTTCCGGGTCATGAGCTTACGCCTTCTCTTTGTTTTCTTTTAGAGGCTAGGCTTCATGGGAGTAGTTATCGGCAACCTCCTTACTTGGTTCGAGATGATCTCGTGCTAGTTCTTTCTATTTTTGGATTTCTCCTCAGCTTTCTCCTATACCCTCTTTGAACCACCCCGCCTTCTTCTCTTTCCATATCCTCACCTTGGGCTTAATTCTCACCTCTTCTTCTTCATGTTTGGGATGTGTATCTTTGCATGACATCTTTTACATGCAGTTGGTCATCTCTTAACACCATGATATAGTGTGCCACTATATTCCATCTCCTCCTCATCCTCATCCTTAAGTTGTTCTTCCTCCTCTTTCTTTTGAGGGGTGGGCTCGCGCTCTTTCCTAGTGCCAACTGTATGCTTCCCCTTTGGAAACTCGGGAGTTTGAACTCATCTTCAATATATTTCCCATTCACCAATCTAGGCTTAAGGTAGATGTATACCTTAGCCACACCAACCTTTCCTACTGCCAAATTCATAGAATTTATAATGATATCATTTGATATCATAGTCTTAATGTAGGAAGACTTACCCAACTATACATAGGTTTTCAGAGTGTGTGGTAGTCGTAGTCTACCTTGTCTGCATCTAACCTTAACTTGCGCGCACGTTTAAAAATCTGTTCATTGAAGCTTGAAAATAGCGTGCGGTAAAAGCATATAGTAACTTGCACCAAGGGATCCATTTACCATTCCTCAAGAAGAATATACCAATGTAGTAATGTTGGTAGACTAAAAATTTAACCTTTCCATCCACTATTTTTGGTAAATTTCTTAGTATGTTCCATTCATGTTCAAATGCCTCACACATTATTCTATACCACATCTCCAACCTAATCTTATAGGCGCCACCCGTGGCTCCATCACAAGTATATTTTTCAAACCTTTCACTAGTGACTTCTTCTCTTGTGGTAACTACCACATTTTATCCTTGGGGTCATTTGGTACCCCAATATCTACAAACACAATTGATAGAAGGATCATACCCCATCTAATCTTATCACCCTTATACACCTCCTCAATAATTCCTTTTGATATGAATGCAAAAAGGTTGTAGATAGTCCCCTCCACCATCTTCTTTGCAATATGGAACCATTTATTACTTACTTGAACCCAACACTCTTAGTTATTAAACTTTGTCAAGAGGTGCATGAAAACATTAACCACATGGTCAGTTAACTTAGATACATCCATCCATCGTACGCCCTCCTTTTTGATAAACCAAATCAACAACAGTGGCCTCTACACCTACTTCATCATCAATATCCTGAGCAATCTCGTGCCCGAGCTCATGCAACCCTATAGGTTTTTTGATCAAAGGTGTGGTGATGTGAACTCATCTTCTTGTGAAGTAGAAGAAGTCCTCATGGAATCTTGACATCAACCATTGATAACGTCTTTTTGGTTTTCAAAGTATGAAAACTCATAGATCTGCAAGACTCCAAATTTCTCCAAGGTTTTGTATCCATTGTCGTCATAAATTGGTTTATCATCTTCAGTTTGCAAGTTAGTCTTTTCACCAATTCCTTCTCTATTTAGTCCTTGTTTACACTAGTGTGATAGTTATAATCACTCACCTTGCTCTTGCAGACATGGGAATCCCAAACGTGCCCCATAATAACACCCTTGGGCAACTGTATTTCAGAGAATATTTCTTTTGGCGCTTCTTCCACTTCTACCTCAGGTTCATTCCTCTTCTTTCCCCTTGTGGTCACTACAGGTGCTCTTTTTGGTGCCATTTATTACTTGCACTACTTATCCTTGTCTTTATCTGTCTTCATTACCTCTATAACCCTAAACTCGTATGCCCTACAATGTAGTTTCTTCTTTCCAAACCCTAGCTCCTTGAACCCTACTCTTCACACGCATTTTACTCACTCTCACACTTCCCACGAAGGATCTCCACTTTAGCCGTGACCAAATTCAACTGGTTTGATGTAACTCTCATATGCAATCGCACTTAGAGCTTGTTTGTATTTTAAATCACACTTCAATTCACTCTTCAAGGCTCAAATACTTAAACATGTAAGGTAAGAATGAAGTCGCATGTACCCCTTTTATATATTTTTCCAAATTTCTTGCACTAATTACTCCTCACCTACCACCATACTCAACTTTAATTATGACTTTTCAAATTTTCCTCACTTTTTGCTACTTTCTTTCACACTCCAGTCATAGCCTTCTAGCGCGCCTACTACTTCTCGGCCACAAACATCCTTATGTGTGCCTCTATGTACCAAAGTACATAATCCTCTGCACCTCATACTAAGTAGTTTACTATGCCGCTACCTACCTCGCGTTACACATGCGAACCTTTTCTTATGCATGGTATTTATCTTGAGTAATTTCCTTAACAAAACCTTCATCCCTAGCACTTGTAGTTCCTTTTTTCTTTACGTGGAAAAAATCTAGAGAACACCTTCAAATGTGCTAACCTGTATAGATCCCGACGCTAATGATTTTATTTTCCTTTTCCTCTTTCGTGCACTTGCACCTAGTTTACCCCACACTACAAGTATGCATGGTCCTCTGTGCATGAACTCAATAGATAGTAATTAGCTTTCGTGTGCAAGAATGCTTATTACAACAAAACAAAGAACTACAAAATAACAAAGCATAACAATATCGAAAAGAAACACATGAAAGGTAAATCTAATCTAAATGACAATACTTGCCTTATTACAAACACAAATAAGATTTATTTATACTAGGGCTTTAACCTAATCCCATTGAAGTAATCGGGAAACATGGTGCCGTCCAACACCTACAAATTACAAGCACCTGAGTCAAGTATCTTGGTTACTATAAAAGGTCCCAACCAATGCACTTTCAATTTCCCTGGGTGACGTGCAAAATTGGATTCATATAGAAGGACCATCTTATCAACTACAAATATCTTGTTCTTGATGTGCCTATCATGTCATGCCTTCTATATTACCTTCTTAGTCTTCTGGCTCTAACGTCCAATGACACATCGCTTATCCAATTGCATTAGTTTATAAACGTGCTCTTTAACAACTTGTTCATTGGCAAGTCCATCTGTACACGCAATATGTAACGATGGCAACATGAATTCAAAATGAAATACATTCTCGCAATAAACACCAAATGAAAGGGTGTGGCCTTATTCAACCTCTTATAAGTGGTCCTGTAATCCCAAACTACAATTGACACTTTACAATCCCAATATTTTCTCCCAACATCATATATTTTTGTCAATGTCTATCCCAAGATCTTGTTGAAAGCTTCTGCAGTACCATTAGCTTGTGGGTGATAAGGAGTAGTCTTATGGTGTGCCACCATAAACTCTACCAATAGAATTCGATTGTCTCATTAAGGAAATGAGTTCCTCTATCACTTGTCAAGATTAATGGGTAGCCATACCTGCTAATAATATTCTCCCATAAGAATCTTGCTATTGTGGTTGTTGTATAATCCTTTGTAGGTGTTGCCTCTTCCCACCGTGTCAGATAATATGTATGAATAATAATGTAGCACATGTCATTTTTATGCATAGGTGGTGAAATAGGACCTACAAATTCAATAGACCACTTTTAAAAGGCTTCACACTTGCATTAGGTTGCAACGACATCTCATCTCTATGTCTAGGTTTCCTAAGGTGCTGACAATGATCACATGCCTTCACATATTCCTTGGTATATTTATACAAGGTCTCCTACTAAAGTCCAGCCATTAGAATCTTGCGCATTGTAGCATCACCAACGTAATGCCCTCCTGTAATTCCACCATGAGCTTCTTCCATAATAGCCTCGTGCTCATGCTTTAGAACATAACGACACAAAACTTCATCACGGTCCAAATCGACCCAACTTGTACAAGTCTCCACCAATCAACTGATAAGGTGCCACATGTATAGTAAGTTGTTTTTTCTCCAATGTCTTCATTCCTTCAGGTGCCTTCCTAGTGTGCAAAAATATTGCAATATCCTCTAAGTTTGAGGGACACATAGTTTAACCTGAAAAATCTATGCATATGGTATTGTGTCCTCAATGCTCTGCATGTCCTGCTAGAATTGATCCCTGATAAATGATCAGGCCTTGGATTTCTCTTACCTCATTTCACAACAACTGTGACCTCAAATTCCTGAAACAAAAGTACCCACCTGTAAATGCGCCCTTACAAAATGGGACTTTTTGACCAAGTACTTGAGCGCTATATGATATGGATAGAAAATAAAAGGGGTTTCTAGCAAGTACTATCTTGAACTTGTGTAACACGTAGATCATAGAAAATTCCTCACATTCAATGGTTGTGTAATTATAATCCATGGGTGTCAACTTCCTGCTTGTAAAAAAATGGGACGGTCCACAATTCCTTCTCCCTAGTTGCGCCAACACTGTGCCAATCGCCATGCTAAAGGCATCAACATAAACATGAAAGGGTTTGTCCCATGAAGGAAAGTGAAAAATAGGTGCGTAGTGGTGAGCCTCTCCTTTAATGTTTCAAATGCTTCTGCATTGCGTGTCACATGACCGTATTCTTAAGGTAAGGCCTCATTTAGAATCTCAGGTTCCTTAGAAGTTTCCCTCTATAATGCATTATTTGTGCACACTGGTAAACTTGGTTTTATATAAAGGGCCCATTTGAATGACCGCACCAAAAGATCTTGCAGATGAAGAAGCAAGAGCAAAGGAAAATATTTTTAGAAAAGTTTCAAGTAATGAGGCTTTGTTCAAAACCTTGAAAGATGAGTTGAGGAAATCGCTATGAACATGTGTGCAGTGTCGGACGCGATAATAAGGATAAGAACTATAATAGAAGATAATGAAGTTATGAAGGTAATGAAGGATGAGACACTTGGGTGTGCAGAAAGGTTAGCTTTAGTGAAACAAAAGCATGAGGCCCTCACAACAACCCAAGATCCACACAAGGATCATATCAATGAGATTGGGAAACTTATAGCGCAGAAAATGGATTTCATGGAAGGAATGGTGTCAGGTATGACCAATATTGTCCAAGTGCTATAGAATGAAAAAGAGAAGATAACTCAGGATGAATTATATGCCATAGTGACAAACATTCCAGAGAAAATAGGGGATGCACTGAGTGACTGGAAAACATTGGAAGCTGAGCTTAAGGGTGAATATCCAGAGTTGATCCTGCCTATAGAAGAGGGAACTGCAGAGTAAAACTTCATTCTTTCATTTCTTTATTCTTTGTTGTCAGAGAAATAAGAGGGAATTACCCATTGCTGGGGTGGATGTACTTTAGTGTGGGGTAATGTTGAGTAGATGGAATATTTCTCTAAAGTAAAGACACATAAAGGATGCGTGCACGGGAGTAAGGCACATTTAAATGCATGGAAGAATAGCAAAACAAGCATGCGAACACTTTGAATTCAGAACTTAGCTGTTTTGTGGGTCCAAACTATTTTTGGAGTTAGCGTGTTGGGCACACAAAGACATGAAGACTTGCGGTCCACGCAATGGTATTTTGGGAATAAGCATCAACTAAGCGCCATGCATAGTTTAGGCTAATAATATGATTTATACTTATAGTTAACTATAGGAAGTCTATTGTTAGAACACTTGCATGGTTTTGCATCCTTTTGTAAAGGCACATGGATATTATTTAGCATGTGGCCTATTTTGAGAAAGTGCATGGGCAGTGAAGGGAAAGTCCCCACCCCTATATATATGTATTGATTTGCACAGTTTGGTGTGTCAATTATTGTAGAGTTATGTTGTTGGTTTTGTCACGTGCATGACTCTTGGAGATACCTTTATAATGTATGAAGCTTTTGTGTTTTACAGTATTTAATACAATGGATCATATTGGTTGGATAATGGTGTTGAACATGACTGAAACTGGTTCTTGTATGGTAAATATTGTTATAGTCATTGTTTAGTTCATCTTATATAAATTCTAAGATCTAGATCTAGTTTATGCATTGTGGACTGTTTACTGTTGGTTATGAATCTGAATATACATATGCACTATCATGCTAACATTCTATACAAGCAACTCTAAAGAGGGACCTAGTGCCTTTGCGCACTTTGGGTGAGCACTCATCTCAGCTGAGTGATGTGTCAGTGTGCCTGGTCATTTTGTGAATTCTAGGTTGCGGCACACCACCTGTCAAGCTCGATGCTCCCCATATCTAAGAGCAGTAGGAAGGCCCTTAATCGCCAAGTTCTCGTAATATGCTAACTCATCTCGAACTGACTGATAATGGGCATAGATAAGCATGCCCACTGCACCCATCTAACTACTAGCACGGGATTGCGTTACCAACTCGCACCCGATACGATAACTCTGTAATACCGAGAGCCCTTCTCAAGGTATCTCGCTTTTATTTGTACCTATATCAGTTGGTTATATTTGTGTAAACTATTTTTGAGCCCATCACGCTCAGCTATAATACCATCCCTCTCACCAATCAAGGTAGCCCTCACTCCAATAAAATCATCCCACTCCACCCGTAAACCATCTCTCTCAGTCTCCACTATATCCTTCTCGTCCATCAATCAGGTGTCTGTGAGTAGCCTCTAGGTCTCCTCCATCCCCATCATCCCCTCATCATCACTAACATCAACAACCTCATGTGCCTTCTCTTCTTAGGAAATTACCCTCCTCCCCCTCTAAACTAATCGTGACCTCTCAAACTCTGTATAAGCACCAGTCCACCACCGCCATATAACCAATAGTCACTCCAACATCATCTATAGGCACTTGGTTACCGTGCTCATCTATACCCATAGCTCCCTGCTCATTAGGTATAATAAGAGGTGGTCCCACAACTACCTTGGGACTATCCAAATCTCCCTCATATTGTCTATATGGTATTGGAACATCGGACACATCCGTATCAAACCAAATTGTCATCTAACGCGGCTAAATATGAAAATTTCCCACTCTCCCCCTCATCTCCCCTACACCCAAATATCTTGTTGTGTCCCATCAAGCTCATGCTCTAACCTTGGCCACACTAGAAAATCAACATATGGTCTCCACAATACATCTCCCACCTATAAACCTATAAGGAGCTCTCTATAATGAGCCTTCCTCTCACTGCACGCTTCTTGGTAGTCCCACATCACCTCGCCATCTCATAAAATTAGCAAATCTATCAATCGGTACACACCTCCCCATGGTAAATCATGCGGATGAACCATGAAAATATGCTCGAACGCCCAACATTGTAACAAAAACACCACATCTATCCCAAATATCTTATGGACTCTCCAAGCCCACAACTCTTTGTATGTTTGTGTCAGTAGTGTAGGGGCCCAAACAAAGATAGTACGATGATCCATCATCTCTACAAATACTCTAGTCATCATCCATGGAAATATACCTCCTCCATAATTAGGCAAAGAAAAACGCAAAACATCCAACATCAACATTGTCATCCGGGTACAACTCTCTCTCTCCATAGGATATGAGACCGATAATAAAAACCCACGAAGTGTATCTCACATCCTTTGCATCATCCCCATACAACCTCCTCATAACATCCTCTCTCTCCATCTCATCAATATAATAGATTCCCTCCCCTAGAATGGAAGCCTCGTAATCCTATGAACATCCTCCAAAGTGATAGTAATCTCACCTATCGGTAACCAAAATGTACAGGTGGTTGGATCCCATCTCTCCATCAACACCAATAATAATCCCTAACATATATGAATGCATTTATAATCATGAATCCCTACAAACCCCACTACCTCCACATGAATCCAATCATCATCTGACATATCCTCCTATACAACACATATTAGACGGGCCTTCACCTGTAACCAAAAACACACCAAAACACACATTAAAATCCATATTCATCACAAAATTCATCAAAACTTCATCAAACAAGAGGGTTCTAACAAATAAACCCGGTCACGAGAAAAAATAGCTAAATCGTCGGTGATTCACATGAATCTTGGTGATTTCAAACATAAACCCTCCGTGACGGGCGCAAATAAGAAAAAATTTAAAAACTAGCTAAAAACTTAACAAAACAACAAAATAAAGTGCCTACCAATGCTTGCGTGGGCTTCCTATGTCTACTCAACGACACCATTGATTCCAAGCACATTTTATATCTCACTTAATCTCTCCAAATCACAAATCAAGTCACACAAATGAACTATTCATCCTTGAAATAGGGCTTTTATAGCCTCCCCAAACTTTCATAGGAATCACCGATGATTCCTTAAATCGTGAAAATTCACTCAAATTGCCGATGATTGTTATAAATTGCTAGCGATTCATCACTTTTTTACCCTAATCATCATTTTGAAATCCAAATCCCCTTATCACATTTTTTTCGACAAAATGTCTCATTTAAGAGACCCCATCCTCAAAAATTAAAAATCCCAACAAGATCAACTTAGCACATGATATGTCATACGATACATGGGGCGAGCCCTTTTTCCCCCATCACTTAACTTCCTTGTCTTAAAAACCTAACCTTACAAATCATATGCCCTTAGGCAATGAACCCTTTGGTTCCCCTATCACTTCGTTTCGATACCTGTATTGGGGCAATTTTCCAACAAAAAGCATATCAAACTCATCCAAAACTAACTTTTCAAACTGATGTTCCTTGCACTGCATTGTAGTCACCCCAATTTGAGGGGGATCACCCATACAAAACAAATCAACCTATCAATTTTTTTTTGTCTAACACTTTGCCTACACCAAATTACTCGACAAAAAGGGGCAAATGTAAACACCTAAAATTAGCATTTGACCTCATACACCATCTTCGCAATAATATTAAATCAAGCCATCTAATTAAATTATTTAATCCATAAAACACTTATCCTAAGTCTAAAATCCTTCACAATATTTACTCCATATATTCACACACCCCGTAAATACTACTTTACAGTTGTAAAATCTTATTTTATCCTTCTTAAAAACCACCTAACCACCCTAAATCAACCCTAACCATTTCAAAACCATTAAAACCTATTTTCTTACTACATTCTAACCTCTACACCTCATCCCCAACCTCCCTTAACCATTTACCCACATCACAAACCAAAAACTTTGTTTAGAAGTGGTTTTAACCACTTTCCAAACACTTTCCCGAAAAAAGTGAATGTTGGCTATTCTACCTAATCGCCAACGATCATAAATAACAACTTTGGGCTCTCTCTCAGTGATCTTCAATCTTGATACGGGACCAATTTCTCAAACATGCATCTTACTTTTCAACTCTACGAATTCAAGACATATCCAGACATCTTCAAGCATCAATAAAGCAATCGCTTACAACAACATTTTGGTAGCCATTTTCATCACTCAACCTCCAGGAGACATGACAAGACAACACGTCAACAAAGATCATTCCCATTGAAGATTTGAGGCATCTTTTAGCTCCTCATCTATCTAAAGGTATTCCTGCAACTTTTTATCATTTACAAGTCATAAGAAATATTAAAAGCAATAAAAAACATCATTTTAGAGTTTCAGATTTTTAACTCTCGTTTTTAGCAAAACTTTCAATTTAACAACAATCATTAGTGATTCACCCTAATCGCCAAAGAATTGACCTAAATTTCGGTGATTACTTTTAAAATTTATCTTTTTATTAATTTATTAGCTTTATATCATTTTTATCAATCTCTCTGCATTTACCATGTTGTTTTCAAGTATGGCTCTCTATAAGATGGCAATTCCTGGCCCTTATCACCAATCACAAGCATTTATGACCTTCCTATAGTCCATCACCCTTTATTTTGGGAAAAATACAACATTATTCACGAGTTGACCTTGTGCGTGATATGATTCACTGTTGACAAAGAAGACATCAAAGATCCAATCAAATTCCTTCACGAGATCGAGCAAGAGATAGAATATTTCTGCAGTGCGACTACTTTGAATCCATCTTGATTGTTGTTGAACCTTGGGTCATTGGTATTGTCATTTATGTAAAGAGGTATTGATGGAAAAGAAGTGAGTGAAGAAGTGATGCTCTATAAGAGGCATGAAGGTTGATTGGTAGTGAGCATTCGGGGTGGGTTCGGTGTGTTGGAGGCTTGGTCGGTGAGGAAGAAGTCTAGTGGGAGCATGTGCATGGTTGGAATGCTTATATCAAAGGTTCTACATGTTAGATATGATGATTTAAGCATGATAAAGATGTTTTACAATGATATCCAGGTCATTTGGTAGGAGTCACAATCAGCGGCTCATTTAGGCTTGTTTCTAGAGCTTGATGAGGTGTGAGAGGTTGGTACAGGTCATGGAAAGGTCATATAAGCATGGGATCAGCATATCAATTTTTTTCTAGGGCATGTGTGAGCAATAACAAGGCTGATTTTGGCTTTTGGAGGCAAAAGTCAAAAGTTCAGAAATTGGCCTCGAGGATTGATAGTGATTCCGAGGTAAATGAGATGGGCTGAGATGTACGGAAAACCTATGACTAATCAACAAATGGAATGTGTAGAGGGTTATATTTCATGCTTCATGTCAAATCTCATTAGCTTTTGAAATGGGTATTTAAATTTATTCAAGTTTTTCTAAAACTACCCTCTTAAAGAATGCAAATTGAGCACACTAGCTTCTTAGCATTCAAAATTTTTTTGAGCCTTCTTCAAATAAATCATAGAAGGAATTTTTGAAGATAACTCTAAGAATGAGCTTTTGTAAAATTTTTTAGGAATATTGGTTGAAAAATAAGGAAGTTATGAGTATTTTTCTAACATGGTTGTTTGTCTTCAGATTTGTCTTTTTGGAGCAGTGAACAAAGAACAAGTTGTTTTAACTCCAAATGATTTTTTCAAGTTAATGCCACTCCTAAAAAGTGTTGAATACCTCTTCTAAGTCAAAATGATAGTTTTTGGTACTCTCCTTATCGATTGTAGCGTCTAATGTTGTCTTAGACCTTACAAATCAAGACAACCAACCTCAACCTTCCATTATGGTCAAAGAAAAATTTGTGTGAAAGAATTATAATATCAAGTGAGATATGAATGCAATTATCTAATACGTGTCCTAGATAATGTGTTCATGGTCCAAGTTTCTTTAGTTGAATAGTGTGGAAGTACGGAGTTATAGTGCTTTTTATCTTCTGGTGTAGGATTGTCAAAAGTGACCAAAATTATGAGTTGACTCATCAGTTTTTCCTCTGACCCTACATTTGAGATAATGAAGGAAATGTTGATATCTGGTTTGAAGGTACTCTCTCATAAAATGATCAAGTAAGGTACCTTCCCATATCGTGGAAAGTAAGAAATCTCCAATCTGGAATGTCTTGTTATGTCAACTGAAGAAGTGCTCTAAAAGCCTAAAATAGTGATAAAATACCCTCTATAGGTCCAAAATGAGTTGTTATAGCTCGCATGACCATTTTGACTCGGTAATATATGGTCTCAAATTTCTCTTCTTCTAACATGCTATGATCAAACCTTGTTAAGAAGACTGAAGTTGTGTTGCACTTGTGAATCCTTCCCTACTGACTTATGCATTCAAAAGAAGGAGATGACATCGCCCTTGAAATGGTAAATTTCTTCTAATGAAATGAGTTGAAGAAGAGCAATATTTTATCATAAATGTTGTTCAAATGTGTTTCTTTTAAGAGCTAGACCAAGTAGAGTATACTCCTCTTGAAGATTGGGTGTGCATTCCGGGTCCATCTAGAAATGACAAAGACAATGCTTAAGTAATGAAAATACAACTACATCGATGCAAAGAATGATTAATAAAATACGAGTTAGGATATCTAGTGACGTTCTTGTCAAGTCAAAATTAGATTCTTCTAAAAAATGTGTCATGACCTTTCATTTAATGGATGAGGGTATGGAATTTGAAACCCTCGCTTTATATAGTCCGAGAGATAAAACCTCTGTAATTTTGTTGGCATGTCATAAGATGAAACATGAGTGTCGGATACCTTTACAAGGTGTTTAGTCCTCTTTAAAGGTGTGTTTTCTTGTGAAAGAATGTGGGGAAATGGTTGTTCACTTTAAAACCATCTTTGTAACATAGTGAATGAATTGACTTAATGAACGTATCATGAAAAATCCTAAAGGTGCTCTAGCGCATACGATGGTAGAAATGAATGAAATGCCTCTAAGTTTCTCTCTCTATACTCGAAGAGGATAATCACATATCTCTCACAGTATGAAAAATCTTTCACTAGTGGTAACCCTCCATAATTGTGAGTTCTTCTAGTCTGTAACAATAATTTGTATCTAGAAACTTACATGCTCTGATTTTGTCTTCAATCAAAAGGGTGAAACTCAATGGCATAGGTTGAAGACTAAATGAATATATTTAGGATAGTGCCTTGGTAAAACCACTTTAAGCAAAAATTGAAAAATATTTGGGAGTGAAGGAAATATGAATAGTTTACAAAGGATACAAAGCATTTCAGTTTCAAAGAATGCATTGCAATGCATGTGAACATTCATGAAGTATAATGTGAATCCCTAAACATTTTTGGAATAGTTGTTCTCATTGAATCAAAGAACTGACAAGCTTTATCGGTTAAAAGTATAATTAGCGGGGCTCAAGAATATGTCCCTAGTTTTCAGAGATATGACATGGGTATTTTGAGCATTAATGGATCTAAGGGCATCAAAACCAAATATGACAGTCTATGAAAGAAAATGGAAGCTAATTAGATGTAAATATAATAATTCAAGGAAGAGAAACCAAAAATTCTTTGAGAAGGTGAAAATATGTCTCAAAAAAGAAAAGAGATCGAGTCAAGAAGAGATATATGAATAGGTAGAAGTTAAAAGGACGGGGATCCTAGTGGTCTTGTAATTGTTATTCTCGGACTATAGATTGAAAAATATAGAAGGTACTTAATGAATAGAGAAGGTGTGAAATAAAAAAGAAGTGAATGTAGAACTTGGTGAATGAAATATATTATTTTGTTGATGTAGAGGTATGTATGAGAGATGTGGATATGCCAAGATGAAGTGAAAAGAACAAAGAATAGAGAAGAGAATACAAATGACAATATATAAGAGTTGAAAAGTATGTTTTGTTTTCATGAATAAAAAGGGACATAGAAAATCGAATTTGTAAGGGCTTGAAACATGTAAAAATGTGAATGATCGTATCTTAGACCAAGAAACATACTTAAAAAGCATGGTAAGAAGGGATATATTATAGGTATAAAGAGAAAGATTAATTTGAAAAGACTATCCTGAAGATATGAGCTAATACATTTTGATAAGTAAAGAAGTAATAACATTATAGAATATAGCTTATTTCTTTAGCACAAAAATCAAACCGAAAACCAATGATTGTGTGAGATCAAGACAGGTTGTAGATATGCTGATTGGAATACATGTACATACCAAGTGAACCCAAATTTTGAAATGCACACATATGACCATATTGTGAAGTGAGTAAATTGAGGAAATAGTGGAGTATAGAAGAACCCGAAGTGCGAAGTTGGACAACTTAATGATGTTGATGAAAGGCGTGTGCATGTTTCTAAAACATTGAAAATAATGTTCATGTGAACTGAGCATAGTAATACATATTGGAGACAAAGAGATATATATGCATGAAGAAAACATGTAATGAGTTGAATGTATGAAGAAATAGTTGTATTGAATTGATGAATAGGACATAGAAAGGTCATAGGTCCGCCATTTGAGAAGCGAGAGTTGAGTTGCGAAAGTGAGACTAGTATAACATAGACAAGTTATAGAAGTGTTGATTAGATAGTATGGAGACAAATCATGATAATAACTAAGAAGAACAAAATAGCTAATATGGAGGTCATTATCAGTTGTGAGATAAAACAAGTAAAATGTGACCATAATTCAAGAAAAGTCTAAGTAGCAGACTTAACATTTGGGGAGTTGCAGCTTCCTGTGAGTTGAAGCTCACTAAATATTAGTAGTAGCTAGTTAAATTATAGGAGGTTGAATCCTCTAGACTGAGTAACATCTTGGTCAAACTTAGGAGTTGTAGCTCTAGATTGAGTTGAAGCTCAATCATGAAACTAATGTAACAGAAATAGGACAAGTTAGTCCTAAACATAGTTCATAGTTTCAGTGGGTTTTTTCCCAGCTTGGGTTTCCCACATTAAATCTGTATCTCAGTGTGTGATTTATTTTTTTGCTTGTGATTGATAATTTAGAATTGATGATGAAATTTTAATGTATCAATTTATAAGGTAAAAATCTGAATAGACACTGATTCACCCCCTCTTAGTGTCCTAGTTTCTAACAATTGCATCCTCCCTTTCTTGGGCCACACTCGAAGCCGTACATGACCTTCCTTACAACCTTGAGTTTTAGAACTCTGCATCCATTATAAATCTATTATTATCTATTACATATCATTATCTTTATCAATTCACTTAATTTTTACAAAGCGAGCTGACGTCCTTCAAGGAAGTCCCTTTGGATTTCTGGAATCATCCTTTGCCGAGCAACTTATTTATCCATTTATCTAATCCTTTATGTTTAGTGTATTTAAGAGTGAAGTATTTTTCAAGACATGAGGACTTGTGTATTCATTTGGACTCATCAACTTGAATTAACCATCAACATAAACATTCATCCTTGCAGGTATCAATAAACCCTACCGTCTTTTGAGGTCGGTTTTGTTTTTGTTATTTTACTTCATTAATTTAAAGCAGGAAAGTAAAAACTTCTCTAAACACACAAATTAGACTAGAATTCAAAATTTTAGAAGGAAGTGATCCAAAATTATGAGAGATAGGAGTAAGTGGACTTGAAGATAGATAATATGGAGGAGGTTTATAAACCTCGATGAATGACTAGGATATAATTGAGGAATTTCATGATGAGTGTAATTGACCTTTGAAACATGACTATGAGATGAAGGAGGTGAATCATCATCACTTATCTCATCATATGGAATGAAATTTAAATCATCATCATCAATAATATCATCATCTATGCTGGAAAAGGAATCAATATGAGCCTTCCTAGTGAATCCAAATCCTCAGAATTTTCATCAATACCTAATGAGTACAATGTGATTGGAAGTGAAGTGTTAGGAGTCAAAGTTAAGGTATGTCCTCAACTATAGAGGGATCATCATCAACGTAAAAGTGTGAGAAGAGGTAAACCTAAGACTAGTGACATGTTATCCTTATTGGTACTATATAATCACTATGAAAATCCTAATAACCACATAATATGGAGTGAGCTCAACTTTGATTATCGAACCATGATGTGCGATCTGATATAATGATAGGAGATTAGTTAGAAATGAAGGTACAAAAAGAACATATTGAAATGTACCATTACCTATGTCAACATCCCCTCTCATAGATACAACATAAGTGTGATCACCCATCAAAAAATTCAACATAGAATATCGTTCTAAATAAATGAAGGAAACTTGTAATGAAGCTATGTGGTGTGAAGCACAGTGAAAAAAACCATATGGTAGGCTAAGATGCAATTGCGATTTTTTTCCCTTAGCTTCCCATTTATTGTTGTATTTTACCTTTGTAAACTCCTGAACTAGTGAAATTTGTGTGTTTGAACCAAGAACCCTGATATTGCTCTTCTCTAGAATATGTCTTAAGTGATCAATTTGTTTTTATATACACTTATGTTCATCTCGTTCAGGTTTTCTACAATAGGCACATTTGACCCTCTATTTCTTAGGTTTGGATTCAAAAGAGGAGATATCATTAGTAGGTTATGGTTCCTTCATTTTCTCATTGTCCTATTTTTATGTTTCTTATCCTTGTTATTTGGAGCCTTCTATTTTTCATGTCTAGAAAATAGCGTATAATTAGAAGACTTGAGTACCCATCTATATAAGTTTATCTTACTCCTAGTTTAGGAGGTATAAAAATCATCTAAGGAAGGAATTTTCCATGTGGCTTCAAGGGAACTCCTAGTGGCATGGAAAGTAGAAACAAAAACTAAATAGTCAAGACCTAACTTGGAAAGAATAAAAGAATCAACTTCTCATATTTTTTATCTATCCTGTAGACACTAAATCACACACTTTGGGTACATTTATAGGTCCTAGTCACATAATACTATTCATATGATTCCTAAGTGAGAAAAATAACAATTGACAACTATATTTTTCCTTTTTTCTGTGTTTCATATCTTATTTCTAGCCTCTTACACCCTCTGACCAGTCAAGACTTTATTGCTTTATATTTTATGACTTTAGACACCAACGCCCAACTAGGATGCCGGTGTCAGACGTCCTCATCCTCTCTGGGTGCCCAAAATATTTGTACTTTACTTGCTCCTTTTGGGAATATTATTTTCTTATGGGTCGACCTTCCAGTTGTTAATTACAAAATTCAACCAAGGGAATCATATAAATATAAAGTTATGTGACCATAATAAGGACCAAGCTCTAAGCATCTATTACTATCACCTAAGGTTGCATCTAAAGGTATTCCAAGAGCATCAAATCATCCATCTAACACTCACTCAAGGGACAAGTGATTGAATTTTCTACATACACTTCAAAGGATGGGAAGTTCATTTTGAAATCCACACATCTATTTACAGTGCTAAATCTAGCTATTTCTCGTTATTCGGTGCATCTTGCACAAGAGCCACCTAGGGCACGATTCTTCACACACATACATGCATAACTAAATGGAGTCTTGAAATGTAGTGCGGTGCCCAGTTGTAAGTTCACTCTGTTAGGTGACCGTCGGGGTCAATCCGACTCCCCTTTTGCATATTTTCATTTTTAGGATTTGATGTGTTTTTGGGTTTTGCAAGAGATCATTTGTTTTAAGTTACAAGAATTTTTTTGGGCATAGTGTGACACACATGTGATAAACAAAGAAGGTGAGTGAGCATCTTGCAATACATAAGAAATTAGTTTTTGACCATTTTTCGCAATCACAGGCACCCAAAAATAATCTACGGTGCCCAGCGCCCCGGATTTGGCTTACTTGAAAGTTCTAAAATTTTTAAGGTTCGGTTATGATAGTCCCTCCTCCTATTTCATTAATTTTACAACTCAGTACATATTCGAGATTATTAAAAAATCAGCTACGTCTCTTACTCCCTCTCTTGCACCTAGGGTTTCCATTTTATCTAGCTTATTATTCAGGCAAGATTTGTACTTTATCACTTATCTATTACGTTGTGACTATGTTATTAGGAATTTAAAAATTCTAATTTTTAAAATCATTTGGTGAACCTATCGCTCAATTCCAACCTTCTTTCTATGGTTTTTTTCTTATGCCCGTCACCCGTAGTGGTCGTTTTTGGTCTTTTGAGCATATAGAGCTCCCTCCATCTACCCGTAGGGTTTCTAAATCAATGGTTGAATCTAATAACCCCTTTGCTAACTCTCAAAATGTTCCTCTCGAAAAAATTGAAACATATGATACCGAATAATCCTATGATGAAAACACCAATGTTGATCAAGAGCAATTAGACAAGCTTACCAATTTTCGTCAAGCTTTGCGTGACAATCCCGCCCATCTTCCGCATATTCTCCATGTCGTGATTGTTGCTAAAAACTCTTGTGATGCTACTTCAACACCCCTTGTTGGTTCTTCCTTGGATGTCATGGCATTCAATTAATCCCTTCACATTCCTGCTTCCATTCCCTACTCGCCGCTCCATCACTCAACCTAATGCTTCTAATGTTAAACCCAAATCTTCTTCAAACACTCCTGATTTAACTTCTTTATATCATGATTTACAAACTCAAATTCATCACTTTCAAATGAAAACATCTCGTGCATCTCCATCTCTCGATTCCACTTCACTCCTTCACATTCCTTTTGCACCTTCCTTTTCCACATATACCCTTCCTCAAAATTTTGTTGCTCCTAAGTTTCGCATCTTTAAAGGCCATTGTGATCATACTTTACTCACAAAGCTATTTCCTAGAAGTCTTTAAGATTATGCAATGCATTGGTTCTACGATCTACGTGTCCACTCGGTAACATATTTTATACATTTTATCGATGATTTTCTCACTCATTTCTCTATCAATATCGACTCTAAGATATCCTATGCTAACTAGCATAAATTAAATAAGGATACATGAGAATCTAACGTATTATGTTTTGCGATATAAGAACAACTTAGCTAAGATGTCTAATGTACTCATGGAATCTGAACTTCAAGATCTATAAATTCTATTATCACCTTTGTAGGAGAGTGTCATCTTCGAGACATCTCCATCATTCGATCATTTATGCCATAATCTTAAGGTACACAAAATTAAGCTATTATCTATGGGCAAGCTTAAGTATCATGAGAGGCTTCATTTTCTACTCGCTTTTAAAGTAAATCCACTTTCAAGCCATCTACCAAGCCTACTGAAGCAAAATCTACTATCAACATTGTCTCTAATCTTGAAAAGCTTCAATAGAAACCACGTAAGCATACGTTTACTAAATTGCCTTGTGTTCCGCATATTCTATTGCCACAACTTGTTGAGAGAAATCTTATTACACTTCCTCCACTCAATCTAGACCCATCTCGTCCTAAAGGTAACAATTACAATGAAATTTTTTTGACGTTACTATAATCAATGCATGGGAAATTTTATTGATCGTTGTTTCAAACTCAGACATCTTATTCAAGATCTCATGATAATAATGCTATTGAGCTTCTGAGCCTGTGGCATCTACACCGATCAATGAAAATCACAAGCTCAAGATATTCAACAATCCTCTTCCTAAACATGACAAACAAGTGACTGACTCTTCAACCAATCATACATATCGCAATGCATCCTTCTTTATCGGGGGCTCTTGATTTTCTAGTTTCTCATGTTGATGCATCTCCACTGATCATTGCATTCTTTGATCATGATTATCATGCTACATTATCTTTTGAAAAATTACATATCAATGCTTTTATTGGGCCTCATGTTATTAATAATATAATGATTGATCCATCGATTCATATGTGTGTGTGCTCTATTGCACTTCTTATTGCTATCGACTATCTATTATCACATATTTCATATCCAGTTCCTAAATCTTACGGTTATGTCAAGCTTCCAATCACAGTTGGTCCTCTTACCATGTTTGTGCCATTTCTTATGGAACCTTCATAAAAGGGTGTGACATGCTCTTAGGTCTTCCTTGCTCTGTGCTACTCAAGCTATCATTTCCATGAATCACTTGTGTCTAAAGTTCATTCACAACAAGCAAGTCATTACTATCAATGGTGTTCCGTCATGTACACCATGGCTATAACATCCTCTTGAGGTTTCCATTGCACTCGCTAGAGCATCTAGGTCCCCATGACCTCTCAAATATAAAGTGTAATCTAATCCTATCTCTCCTATTCGTACATGACCTACTTGGTCTCATCGGTCTACTAGTCCATCTCATTAGTCTAGGTCCACCACTCGGGTGACTCCTTCACATAGGTATACATCACCTCCTCGGTTTCCTTCACATATGTGTTCATCACCTCCACACTCTCCTTCACATAGGTGTTCATCACTTATGTGTTCTCCATCACATAGGTGTTGATCACCTCCGCATTCTCTTTCACATAGGTGTCCATCGCCTCCTAGGTCTCATTCACCGATACATCATCTATCTCATACATCACCGATATCAAAGCATGGTCACACACCTTTATCTCTGCAAGCATTGGGTGGAGGACCCCTACACTTAAATTTTGTTGGATACTATGTTCATCAACATAAAATTGGAGGCATCATGCTTACTATTCCATTCTTCTAGCATTATCAGGTGTCTTGCATTTCTACTATGTCACTTCATGCTTTGCATCTAGTATTTCACACACATCTTACACATCTTGATACACTTGTATCATCATTACCCTATGATGCACTCTTATGCTAAGGTTCACACTTGAATGTTGAGGGCATACTACATTCATGAACCTCACATCATACACACAACACATTTCACACTCAACACATCTACAAAAATATTTTCTAGCATCACATTCTCACACATTGTCACTACCTTATGATGCATCTAGTTCCATGGTTCATACTCAACTCTTGAGGGTATAAAATTGAAATTAACATCACCTCATTCACACTTCACGCAATATGCTTCATCGATCATATCTTTTTAGCACATATTCAACCCATTTCCCAATTATGCACTCTTGTTATATGGTTCATTCTTAACTGCTGAGGGGTCATTTATCAATGAGCCTCATCTCACACATATTCATCCACATACAATCAAGAGGCACACTTATCCTATAATATTTACTTTACATTCCTTTCTATTCAAACTCAAAACATGTTGCATATCTTGGTTGTACATTGTTCTTGCTTACTTATACTCACATGTACACTTTTCTTACTATGTTAGTCATATATTCAATATGTCATTATCTTTTCTATATACACATGCACGTTCAATTACCTCTTCTAGTTATGAATATAACCTTTACAAAGATTGTTACATGCAACACAAATTCTTAGCATTGTACTCTTACTAGTCCCACATTGACTCATGGGCATCGAATTTCATACACATTACAAGTGCTATTGTTTCATTTTATACTATCTTTTATTCTTACGAGCACATTTCTCTATCGATATATACACATCTTGACATACTTTCTATCTTTCTAACATGCTAATGGGTGCTTCATGTGCAACATTTTCTTTGTAGGAACTATTTTCCACCATGGTTGTATGTTACTTTGTTTGCTTATTGTTTTTCATTATTTGCGGGCTTTGCCCTTTTTCTTATGAGCACAATATATGATTTTTTTCACTTTGGCCCTGATTGTCTTGTGACATTATGAGTGATGTCCTATGTTTGAAACCCACATTTCATGGTCTACATTGTCTTCTATATGTATATTTGTCTTGTTTGCACTAACACATGTTTCCAACAACTTTTTTAGGATGTGCCTTGGTTTCTACCAAGCACATTCCATCCCCTATAGGGTATCAGTTTTGGATCAACGTCGGTCCTCTCCTTTGGGCCACATCCTCCTAGAAACATTACATGCACCCCAAACAAGGGGGGCATACATTGGGTGAATCAGTCACCCCATTCGGCGATAAATAGTCATAGTTCGGACCTCCATAGTATATGAAAAACACAATATACAATTATATAAAGGGCTTAGAATTTAACTTTGGTCCTCAACATAAAAAGACACCGGTTCCTAGCTCTACGACACTAGTGCATGCGCTGACCCTTCTGGATGCTTATGACCAGGGGTAGTTATAGAGTTTTACTCAAATCAACATAGTTTTCAATAGTTTACATAACGGTTTTCACAGAACATGCATAGTCCTCTAGAAATCAACATGCATGTTATCTCCTTTTTATAGTTTGCATTGGATCAAAATGGATCAAACTTGAACAAATCAGGATCACACCATCTGTAGTGGTGTATAAATCACCAAGAAGAAATCAGGGTTGGAGAATAACACTAGACCTTTCTCCCCAACACTTCTTCTATCATGGCATGAGATCATCCAAAAAAACTTGCACTTGGTGTGAGATCACCTGAAAAACTCGTTCTTTCCGTGAGATCGCCCAAAAAACTCATTCTTCTACAAAGTTTTCAAGATCCTTTCACTCACCACGGATCAGGTGTGCATGTTCCTTTTTCTACTTTTTCACTTTTTACACACTTTTTTAATATGTTTGGATCAAAATTTTCATATACACATAGTTAACTACTCTTTTTCTCTTCTCTTTTGCAAGTCCATCCTTATGGAAAGCATCAAACACATCAAGCGAAAATGAAAATAGATACAACGTTACATAAAACATGCACTTTCACCCCTAGGGTCACTTCCTCTTTCTAGCTTAGCTTCCACGCTTCATTTTTATCACTCCATGCTTTTTCTTGTCTCCTCGACACGTTTTCACCATCGATCTACATGGTTATCAGGTACACATATTTTATCTAATTTTTGTTATCGAGTATTCACTCAACAACATCAAGGGGGGAAAATGTAGACACTAAATCACGCACTTTGGGTGTCTAGGTCCTAGTCACATACTACTATTCATATGATTCTGAGTGAGAAAAATAGCAATTGACAACTATCTTTGGCCTTTTATCTGTGTTTCATATCTTCTTTCTAGCCTCTTACACCCTACAACCCAGTCAAGACTTTATTGCTTTATCTTTTATGACTTTGGACACCAACGCCCAACCAGGACGCCAACACCCACGCGCCCTCGTCCCCTCTAGGTGTCCCCTAACCTCTTTGTAATTTGCTTGCTCCTTTTAGGCATCGTTTATCTTTTAGGTATCTTATTTTTTCTTATGGGTCAGCCTTCCAGGTTGTTAATTTTGAAATTCAATCAAGGAATATATAAATATAAAGTTATGTGACCATGTTAAGGACCAAACTCTAAGCATAGATTACTATCACCTAAGGTTGCATCAAAGGCATTCCAAGAGCATCAAAGCATCCATCGGCACTCACTCAAGGGACAAGCGATTAAATTTTCTACATACACTTCATAGGAGGGGAATTTCATTTTTACATCCACACATCTATTTACATTTCTACATCTAGTTATTGCTCGTTATTCGGTGCATCTTGCACAAGAGCCACCTAGGGCACGATTCTTCACACACACACATAACTACATGGAGTTTGAAATGTAGTGCAACGCTCGGTTGTAAGTTCACTCTATCGGGTGACCTTCGGGGTCATTCTAACTCCCCATTTGCATCTTTTTATTTTTAGGATTTGATGTGTTTTGAGGTTCTACAGGAGATCAATTGTTTTACAGGTTACGGGTGAATTATACGGGCATAGTACAACACACAAGAAACAAACAACGAAGGTAAGCAACCATCTTGTGACACAGAAGAAATTAGTTTCCGACCATTTTTTGTAATCACGGGTGCCTAGAAGTAGTCTACAACACCCAGCGCCCTTGACACGATCCATGTGCCCGATCGACTTACTCTGCAGTTTATAAATTTTTGGGTTCAGTTGCAATAGTCCCTCCTCCTGTTTCATCAGTTTTCCAACTCAGTACATCTTTGGGATTATTGTGAAATCAACTAAGTCTCTTACTCCCTCTCTTGCACCTATGGTTTTAATTTTATCTAGCTTATTGCTCAAGTCAGATTTGTAATTTATCACTTATCTATTGCGTTGTGACTCTACTGATTAGGATTTAACAAATTCTATATTTGTTAAATCAATCCCACATTATTTCAAACACAATCTATGTGATTTACATTTTTGAATAAGTATTTTACAATATAAAATTTACCAGAATCAAAATAATAAGATCATTCTCTAATTCAAAACCCCTCATCCTTCTTCTTAAAGGGTCCTTCCGATATGGTCCATATGTCACTAGGTGTCTAGAAGATTCTATATGAAATATCAAATTAGGAGATAATGAAAAACATAATATATCATAGGCCTCATCACATTATTTAAACCACTAAACCACTTAAATTTAGCTGCATTTGATGTCGGTTTAATTTCAAGACCCATTTTGATCCATTGTAATCCCTTACTCCTCAAGAATATTTGAAGATTGTTTTTCCATTCATGATAGTTAAATGAAAGTGCACAAGATAGCCACTTTATAATCAGCAATAACTCGCCAAGATTGGCACTTTATAATCTAATGGACATACACTTCTTCATGTATGAAAAATGTCTAATATAGGTTGAACAAGGAGTTAAAGTGGCACTAATGTGAAGAGCTAAATAATACATACTTTCAAAACAAATAACACATAAAAAGGAGTCACTAACAAAAATTTATGCCTCTTACACATTTATTCTAATTCTAAATTTTAATACTTCCTCATATGCCTTAAATTTTTGTTTCCTCTCGTGAGTTAAGTCCCTTTAGGTTGGGCATGGTGGGGCTAAAATCCATGCGACCGGGGGCTAAGGATAGGAAAAGTAGTGGGGTGGCATTCTCTAAATTTCTAACCTTGTGCATAGAGTGATGAAACCTTTGTGGGGTGTGGGGGGACGGGGAGATGTGCACTTTCTCATCATGATTTTTCCTCCCACTTATCAAAAATAAATTGAAAGGTGCATAGGGTTAGGTTGCTCGCATAGATTTTTTTCCACCGTCGCCTCGACCTCCATGCAATTTTTGTGGAGCACATGTACAACTAGTCATGGATAATTTATCTCACATGTATAACCAATAATTGCAACTAGACAACAAACCAATAACTACAACGAAACATAATACAACCTCATGCGGTCCATCTTGAGTGTATAGACCAGGACTTGGCTCACGACTAATGCACCGTACAAGTTCATTGAAGCCTAAATCTATAGTGAGTAGATCAATAGGTACACATGTATAGCAAACTTGTGTCCATATCTGCAAAGTTGAACAAGAAATTGGTTATTTTTCAAGAAAACCGGACAAATCGGACTTTGGTGTGGTACATGAGTTTTTCCAAATAGCCCAAATATGTTCGCAAAAAAATAAAAATACCATATCTATCTTTCTTCATAGCATATTTAAGTTTATTATTGATCATAGATTTTTGACATGATCTAGACTCAATGACATAGTTTGTTTCTCCGGAAAATGCATAGAATGAAGGCTATCCTATAAAACCACCTATTTCCTTCACTTTTTTTTTTTCCAATTCTCTAGATCATCCCAAGATACAAGAGAAGAGCATACTCAAATATCAAATGATCTATAATAACAAGCTTGAAATAACTCAATATTCCAATAAAATATTATAAAACCATGGTGTTTGATTACTTAAGCGAGCTCGATACCATGTGAGAATATGGTCAAAGATCAAACACTAGATAAAATACAAATGCACAAAGAAATTAATGTTGTGAGATAGATGAACCATGCATCAACCCAAAGATAGCTTGTATATTGAATGCTTGATAAATAACTTTACAAGAGGTGTATAAATAGGAAGTGGGGAAGTGTAACCACCACCTAAAAAGGTGGAGAAGTGTAACTCTCATCTATCTTGATGAAACCTAAGAAAGTTAAATACATGTGTAGGAAAACCATGTAATGGAATTAAAAACCTACTCTAAAATTGACAATATGACACTAATCCAATGAAATATGATATAATTTGTAGGTGAGTAGGGATCCTTTTTAATAATTATTTGCTAATTTTAGGATATTTTTTTCTAATTTGGCATATAAACTTTCCATAATCACATGTTTGGCATAAGATGTAATAATTATTGTATGCCTTCATAAATTCCTTTTCCTTTGTCTTGATAGGTGGTGATTGCAAAATATTAATGTATTATGAATCAGCTATAATCACACTTTATATTCATATCTTATGCATATAGATATAGGCCTCACTTCATTTTTTCATATATACCATCAATAAACAATAAGAAGTACATTAAGTATTCTACTGAGGAAGCTTTTAAGCACTTGTAAGCATTCTTGGAGAAACCAATCACTCATTATACATGCACATTTATGTTTAGACATACACCATAACATTGGTTTACATGCTACTAGAACTATTATAATCTTAAAAAAAAAAAATCGATATTGCTAGTTTTTAGGGCTTAAAAAATATCAAAATAGTTATGGTATTCTTTGGTTTATATAAAGCATTAATACATATTTTATTTCCCTTGATTTTTTGGATGGTGTTGCCTAATTAGGGCAAGATGATCAATTTTTATTTTGAAGTGATTAGAGTGAAATCATGGAGATTCGAGCAAGATTTTTGAAGAGAAAAACCAATAAAAAATATAATTAAAAAAGGGGGCATCTCTACACTTTTGTGTGGATGCTTCATACACCATCATGTGAGTACAAATGCTTTAGAAAAAATATTTATTCTTCAGAAAATTTTGGGTTGGTTTTATATCATCTTTGAGTGCACATCTAATGTCAAATCTTGAAGACTATGCCCACATCTTATAAGATTTAAGGTACATCTCTAAACCTCGCATGTCACACCTTTTTCTCAAATTTTAGAACTAATTAATTAAGCTAGATTGTTATATTACATATTTATTTATTTAACATAGGTAGTGTAATTTGGTATTTACATTGTAATTTATTTGTGATCCATTTATTACATCGGGGACATCGATTCTAAGGTGTTATTTTCAAAAATGTTTGTATTTTGGAAAATGTTTTTATAGTAAATACACCTCTTGTAACATTTTTCAACACAAAAAATAATATGCATCGTGAAGCAACCGTCGAGCGATCATATTGTATCATGATTCAACCGATTGAATCTTTTTCTATCGACAAAATGACAACACCACACATAGTTTATATGCACAATTTATCTTGATTATGTTTGTTTTCGCCACCAAATACAAATGATTTTTAACTCTTCAAGCCTTTTTCACCTATAAAAACAATTTATCGAGGCAACAAATAAAGTCTTGATAATTACATTTCGCATATGTTTTTCCTATTGTTTTGCTCAAATGAAAATGTAACTAGATATCGTAATATGATATTTTGAGTAAATAGAAAAGTAATTGCATTTTACATATATTTTTTTAATGCTTTCATTAAAAAGAGAAGTAATTTTCAATGACTTTATTAAAAGAAAAGTAATTACTTTGTCTAAGGCCTAGTTAAACAATCACACTTTTGAATGTCGGTTGACTTTAGATAATGAGGGGTATTTAGGGTTTGTTATTTTTAGTTGTCCTACCATCCTTATTTTTTTGCATTATGTACTTGACAAAATCGCCATTGAAGTAGCTTGAAAAGACACGGGCATCCTCGCGAGGCTTTATTGATGTTTCACTAAATGTAACGAGCAATTATCCAACTCAACTAGTTCACCTTTTCAACCCTTCTCCCAACTTGTGCCAAAATAATATTTTTGAACAGGTATGCACATCCATGAAATCATAATGGAAAAGAGGATTTTTTCGGTTGTAGTTGTTAGTATCCTTCTAGACAAGGCATGTGAATTATTTAACAAAAATGCCTAAAAAAATATGGCCTCCTAGAATGCGATGATTACATGATGGGCACAAAATGGTGTTTTTAAAGAGGCTTTAAGTATTTTCAATTAAATACCTCAACCAAACATCATCTCGTGGAATGTCATAGTTGTAGGGTAAGTACACAACGAGTTGGTTGAAAAGGCCTTGGAAACCTTTACAAAAATTCAGTCCACATGTTTTTAAATCCAAACCCATCAACCATTCCCAACGTCCTCCCACCCTGTGCCAAAATGGCAGTTTTATAATAGTGTATGGACATCTATAACAACATAATTGAAATTCAATATTTGTCAAATAATGTAGTTGTAGATTCCTTAATAGACATGTATGCAAAATGTGGAAGGATATACAATCCACGTGAACTATTTGGGAAAATGTGTCAATGGTCTCATGGAATGTGATGATGACATGTATGTGAAATGTGGAAGTACACAAATGCACCTAAATTGTTTAACAAATATTGTAATATGTAGAAAAAATTAATATATGGAGACAAAGTTAACAAATTCAACATTGACATCCATTTCGACATATTTTGTAACTCATGTGTAATTGTTAGTCAATATCACTACGAAAGAACCATCAATACAAATCTGTTATAAATGACTAATAACTTAGAGGATAAAAATATGATAATGTATTCCTTAGAAATGCAACCAATGTACATGAATTTTATAAATTCAAATAAACACTTAGATTTTGCATTTATTGATTGTTATGACATTGTTTGCAAAAGTAATTAAACTTATATTAAATTTTATAATGTACAAGTACAATATCAATAAATGTTATTTGGGTGTTAGGTATAAACTCATAGTAACTAGAATATAGTTAAATGGATTACACCTAAATGCATTACAAATAATATAATCTAATTATATCTCACAGTGGTAAATAAACATGATAATATTGATAGTGACCTCACTCATAAATTTGAATACAATCGGATAAGGTTTTTATGATTGTAATATACATTCTTGGGACCGTCATTAATGTTCCTTACTAATTAATTACATTCTCAAAACTGTAACTTAATGTTTCTGGTAAATTATGTGTAGCTGAGATCTGAATTTGATTTTGCTTTTTCTTCCCCACCCTCCACTCGTACATCGTGACTCCTCTGTTTCTAAAATATTTGATTCTATTTACGCCGCAACATTTAATCTTTTATATGTCGGAATTGGTGAAGAATATTGTAGATGACATGCTACTAAAATGTGAGCTTATAATGATACAACCGAAATCAAGACAACTATTGTCCAAATCATTAATTTTGATGGTGATCATGACGAATGATAGACAACCCTTGAAATAATTTGACAATTGTATTTGCTTTGTCACATTCTTCAATAAACTCATACAATTTTTTAAGATGAAATTTGGATAACTCACAAAAAAACAAATTTCTTCTCCTTATTTTAGATGGGTAATAAAATCTAAAAATATAAAGAAAACAATATGGGTTAGGAGTTTGTGGTAAACTAAAGAATATCAAAACTATCTTAATATTTTTATTTTTCAGAATCCTAAATATGAATAATATTATAAACAACAAATATTATAATTGAAACAAGTATAATAGCATGCAAATCTCAATGTTATGCAATGTGTGACTTTCAATGACTTTTAATTTTTTGATTTATTTAGAAGCCCTGTAAGTATTCAATAGAATCATATGAAAAATAAGTGGATACATTGTGATTATTTAAATATAAATTAGCTACAACACATGTGTAATTATAGACAACTTGAATTCAAATTGAAATCCTATTGATACCCAAACTAACATCCAATGGTGAAAAAGAAAAAAAAAAAGACAAAACAAGGGTCATGTGCTCACTAGCCAAAAGGAAACACACAAAAGGAAATCAACAGAGAGAGAATATTATAGTTGGAAGGGGATGATAGAAGGGTCGATGACTATCAAAAGTTAACAAATGCATAAGTATTGTTTAATTCATACCAATAATCTACAAGTACATAAACATGATACAAGCATGTAATTTAACGACTAATAAATACTTAGCTATCATTTTTAGTGTCTACATTTTGCCTCATTATGAATATGTGCATATATAGAAAAGTATAAAAATACATAGTATGGATATAAGATTTGTTAAGTCGGAATTCGAAATAAAAGTTAATGTACTTGGAAATCTTTAAAATAAATTATTTTTATACACATGAGTGAGTGGAAAATAATAATAATCTACTAAATTTTGAAGTATTGAATATATAAAACCTTATTATGCTAAGAAATGTATATATTGGGCACACTTAAATATCTCTAACGCTATGTTTTAGAGACAACATTTTAAGTAGATTCTTTATTAATATTTTGAATAAGAGCTAAGTAAAATTTTGTGTGTTATTTTAAATAAAGTTGAATATTATCTCGAGTATCATTCTAAAAATTGATGTAAATTCAATGTGGGAGAGTTAGAATCCTTAATCATATATAGGCTCCACATTTGAATAAAATATTTATCACTATAAATTGGAGTTAGGAATCCTATTATTTGTGGGCCTCCAAATCCATATCCTACATATAGCAATACACATGCCTCAAAAGCATGTTTTTAGTATGATGAATGGGATATCTGTCTTTTTATAGATTTGAGATAAAATTTTGAAGCTCTCTGTAGACACTAAAATTAGGTCACACTCCCCTTTAGTCCCTCGACAAATAAACACCCTTCATCACATTAAACTAGCCATGGCCCCCTTCACTCCACTAATATTAATTTAATTAATCTAATTAAATTAATTCATTATCCTCACCATATTTATTATTTAAATATCTTAATTAGGGATAATGTCCACATACATCTCACCTAGACACCTCATCAAGCCAACTCACCCTAAGACCTATTCTTAGTAAGTTGCCATAACTAACTAAGACTTACCCAACCCTAAAAAAATCAATGCCTACATTCTCTCTAACCACATTCCCGCATGTGTACAAGACGCTTCCAGTATAATCTACGGGTTAACGACACGAGATCCTAGAAAATCAAGGGGATCTGCCTAGTTTAGTAAAACCTAGGAAATCCGCCTTGGCCAATGCGTTGAGTTACCCCTAATCGCGCGATTATGCCGAAAGCAAGTCGTCGGTCACCTTTTAATCCCTAAAACAACCTTATTTTGGAGGTTGGCAAACATTGGGAACATTCCAGAGAGATATTGCATCTTCTAAAAATGAATTTTAGCGAGAACACATTCACCCCAACACAAATTTGATCCAACCAAGCAAAAGAGAATGCACATGCAGCCCATGCGAAGCTTTCCAACGTTTGGTGATTGTCGTGATATTCAACCCCTTTCCAGTACCTTCATCCCTCACTCACAAGCGCCTAGGACCAGAATCCAAGTAAGTGGAATGTTATATTGCTCTGGTTCATTTAATTTCGTCATTATATTGTCACCCTTTTGTTCTCTTGGCCACCCATGGACTTAGTTAATACTCACCCCTCCATATACCCATTAAAACCTCGTCAAATCCCACCCAAACCACCTAGTACCTCATTCCGACCAACCAAAGTCCTTTGTGCAATCACAAAGGAGACCCAAAACTCATTGCAGGGCATTCCCATAATTCCACGAAGCTTGGCACCGGTTATACACTCAATCGCGCGTTGGTCACCCTTAATCGGCATCGGTCTCTATATGTGCCCATACAACCCAGAACAATGACCTATCCACCTAATTCCACATCACCCTTATTCACTTGTGATCTGCCTAAGACCTCTGTCAGACCTGCAGAGACCCAGAACTAGTTGTTTGACCTTCAGATATTATTTTAACCTAGCCTGTTAGATTAGATCTTTCTTATTGTATTTTGGATGAGATACCCAAATCATTTCAACTATGATAGGATTTATTTTATTACCCGCATTAAATTGTTTTAAACAGTGGAATGATAACCGTCTAGGAAGTATCACACTTCCCGGATCTAGCACACGCTAGGCAATTCACTACACATATTGTTTAACTCTTTTTGGTGGTCTTGCTTTCCATTATAGGTAGTTTCCTCCCCCAAAAGGAAGGCTCTCACAATCAGCTTTGTATTCGGAAGTCATAAGCGCGCAACAACCCATTAACCAACATTTCAATAGGTATTCTTCCTACACTGTTACCCTATATGTTTCGTCAATATTTCAAAGAAATGTCTCTAAGAATCGGTGAAACATTTTGGCACGCCCGGTGGGACCCATGCGGGGTTCCTTGCATTTTATTCATTCTAATAATTTTTTTGTGTTTTTTTCCCTTCAAAAGCATACACATTAATTTTCTTCCTCTTTAACCCTCTTTTTCTTTCTATTTGCTCTAAAAGAAACCTTTCTTTTGGTGTACTTTAAAAAAAACCATTTCTTCTTGTTTTCTGCATTTTAGTGAAAGAGCATCCCTCTTCCTATTCATCCATTTGTGTCATCGAACTTCACATTTCAATTTGGGCTTAAAATAAGTGCATTGCATTCTAATTGATAGCATTAGCTCACATTAATTGAGGGCAACCTATATGTTGGAAGTCATTCCCAGCTGATGGTTGACAAACGAATCGTAGAAAGCACATCTCTCTCTCGAGTCTTGCCACATTGCACAAAATTCAAAACAAATACATATTCTTAAACAACATCTTTCCTGGGAACGCTATCAATGATTACACTGATCTGAGGATTGGTAGGTACTCCCCAGCTCGCTGCTCTGTCGAGTCATACTTCAGAGCGAAGCCCGCCCCGCCATAACATACCTGAAACCTCACCTTTTAGATCTCCTTCTTTGTAGGAAGCCATCCTCACCAAAAAAATCTATTCTACAGTTCATGAGTCAGTCCTTAAATAACATAAGCTAAACAAACATAATAGAAAAGGCACTCTTAGGGTCGCATTTTTTAGTGTTTTTGCTTGGCTTGCATTTTGAGGTGAGAGGTTACGCTCTTCATTTATTTTTTGTTTTTCCTCACATGCTCCTCATCATAGTTGGTGTATTCGACTCTTCCTGAGTGTGCCTGGACCATATTCTCATCATTCTCAAAATTCGGGCTTGATTCCCCATCAGATTTTAATTCACAACCACTTTTCTTTCATCATTGTTTCAATTTCCACAGTGACCGGTGTCGGTCCAGTGACCGTCATCGGTTACCCTCTTGTCGTCGGTTATACCCAATCGGTGTCGGTTCCAGGTCCTTTTGTTAACCTACCCAAAAGGACATCTATTCATTTTCTTCCACTTTTCACAGTCCTTGTCACTATTATCATTCCCATTGACATTATAAAACTCATCAGATTTGGCATACCTGTCAAATTTGGCCTTATACCCTTGTTCTTGACTCACTATCCATTTTCTACAGTGACCGTGGTGGTTACCTGTGACCGGTGTCGGTTTACCCTAACCGGCATCGGTTAGCCTATGTCACTTTCCAACAAACATTTTGTACCTAATCCACTTTTTACCACCTATTCCTGTGGTTTTTCTGTGTCATTTACAGAGAACCCATTGACCTAATCGATCTTGGTTCACAAGGTGTTGACCGAAGACAAGCAAGTGTGCTCATATTCCACACCGATTATCAACCACTCCCACCTAGTCCTTCACCACCTTCCTTTTTATCACCAACCACAGATCCTATTCAACCTATCATTATCGCTACTACAGGAGATGAGGAGTTCGCACGACTCCTTGATCAAAAACCTGTCGCCTTGCAGTTTTACCTTTCCCACTCATCCACTCGAGATATCTCGGGACATTTGATATACAACATGCTTGTATCTATCCCCCGGCTCTTGTTCCCACTCATGTGTCAGCCCTATTTGGTTTTATCCTACCGCCTCCACCTTACCCCGGTTGTTTCGCAGCCTAGTTCCTATACCCGCTATGTTCGCCACATCTGTTACCTCCTTTGCACCCGCCACATCCACCATACCTTCAACAACTACCCAAAACATAACCACATCTGCTCCTAATGTCTCGCATATACCCATAGCTACATTACCACCTCTGGTGTCGGTGACCCCTACCCCTTTTCAGAATGTGGTCCTTTCCATTCCACAATCGTTAGCCCCCATTGCCACTAGGGTTACCATGACCCTTCCACCTTGATATACATACTATCAGCAGCCACCTGTTTCATCTATTATTCACTCTGGGTATGTACCCCCTATCTCACTGTCTTCTTCTCAATCAACCTATATGGCAGCACCATATACTGGAGTGCCACCCCCATTATACGCCCAAAACTAACCCTCACACACTACAAGAGGCACCCAATCATCACAACCTACCAACGACTTAATTAAATTGATGTTGGACAAGATGCGGAGATAATTGGAGGCATCGGTTTTCGGCTCCCGCAATACTCTCACCTATGATGAGATTTGTAACGAGCCCATCCACCCATCCATTCCTATTCGTCCATATCCCGTGCATTGGGAGATGCCTAAATTCAACCGCTTGATAGCGAGGAGGACCTACAACAACATTTGCGGTCATTCAAACACAAGTGCTACACGATCGCTCACGATGATGCTTTGCTCCTAAGAGCCTTTCCCATGTCTCTGATTGGACCTACATTAGATTGGTATAGTGGGTTACCTAGACACTCTATATTCTCATTTAATCAGGTAGCCCAAGCCTTCTTGGATCATTTCTCCATCAACATCATCAAGAAGGTTACCATGATCGACCTATACTCCACGCGTCAGTATGAGGATGAATCTATCATGATTTTGTCACTCACTGGTGTAGCCTGATTAATCAGCTCACCTTCCAACTACCACAAACATAACTCATCGAGCTCTTCATGCGGGCTTGTGCTAGACATATCTCACCTGACCTTGTAGGTTCAAACCTTCCGAACATTCAATGAAGCATTCACCATGGCACGAAAGCTAGAGATTCGGGCCATTGAAGAGAAGAAAATCCAATTACGTAATAAGAATTCGACATTCAAGTCAAATGATACCTCTTCTTCTTCCAAACCGCAAAATAATTATTCAAAACTAAGGGCACGCTAACGTAGTGGTACTCAAAGTTGTCCCACCATCCATCAAATCAAATCTAGGCTACCCCCTCATCTAATCTCTCACCCATCAAGACTTTTTAATTCAGACGAGAACAACGGAAATACACCCTAATTGGGGAACCTTACTCTTCTGTCTTAGAAAATCTTATCAAAGCCAGAGCCATCACCCTTCCACCTATAAAACCACACACTAGTTTTGATCCTGCTTGCCCCATGCCTGCATGGTATAAAGAACATGACTTCTATAACTATCATCGAGTAAAGGGTCATAGTGATGGAAATTGCATCACTTTCAAAAACATTGTCTAAGAAATGCTCGAGAAAGGCGAGTTAACCATGGATAATCCTAATGCACCTGCCAACCAAAACCTACACATCTTCAAGAAACCATTTCCTAATCATGCCCCTTTGTTTGATCAAACCGATGAGGCCTCAACTCATGATACCCATACCCGCGAGGTCCATGCTATTTTTAGTGACACACCTGTTGCTTCCCATATTCCGTCCATAGAGGAGATTCTAGCCCGCAATCCTCCTTCCACATCGGAACTAACCTCCCTTGTTCTTTCACCCACAAAGGAACACCTTTCACCTCCTTCCTCACCTATGGAGGCATCTTCGCTAACATCGAGACCATTTCACCTTTGGCTTCTCCACCTAGAGAACCGATACCCACAATACTTCTTCAGTCCACGGAGGATACTTATTTACCTCCTCCACCCATAGAGGAGCTCCCATCATCTCCTCCCCTATCACAGACCCTGTCGAGATACCTTTGCCTCTTGGTGAGCATTCTCCATCAGCTACCCAAGATCTTGCAGACCTACTTTCGACTCTCTTACCCACGGAAGCTGAAGCTAGCCAATTCCCCATCTCTAAGACACATTTTACGGGAATTTCCATTAGGTCCTCTTCAACTCCACCTACAGACGTGCCATTCTCACGTTTGGTGATCACTTAGATTATGTGGATAGGGCCTTACTTTGGGGGTGCCTTTTGCTTCCTACCTCAATGCAGATGCAACTATCACTTGTTGATACTTCCACTATCTACCCAAAAATATTTCAACCAATTGAACCAAACACAACCACCTCTATCACAACTTCTTCCACGACACCCATCATAGCTCAACATACACCCTTACCCATAACTCAAACTACATCTAAACCCAAACCCACACCTACAACATCTTCCTCGAATAAACCTATTACCACTTTAGGGGTCACCCCAACCACCAGCCTTACTCATCCACCTATCAAATTGGATTTAGCTACATCCTCCAAAGTCAACACCACACCTACTCGGCACCCAAACAAGAAGAACCAAACCCATAGAACTCATACCCTTGCTGCATTAATCACACCTACACTGTCCCATCCGTCTTAGGACCTCAGCTTCCCAACACGGTTAAGAAACCTCCACCCATCACTAAACCAAAAATACAACAGCCCACTCCTTCCTCGCAAACCTCTAACCTACCCAAGCACCCGACACGACTTACACCCGCACTTGTAACATCTCTACCACCCATAGCCCCAATACTCTCCGTAACTTATTCACTACCCACTACACTTTAGTCTTTGTCTCTCACACCCTTGCGTGCCCGCATCAATTACCTTCACAACACCTTTGTTATCCCCCTGGGTAACTCGTCCTCTTCCCCATCTGCTTTTCCTTCTAGACCTCGTACACCCATATCACCTTTACCCAAGAAGGTGCAACCCAAAGCCAAAACTCTGCTACCTCCCAATAAGGTAGTCAAAACAACCACGCACCCTCCTACCCATTCATCTACCATACCCCTACCCAAAAAAACATGACCGACACCCAATACCACGCCAGCACCCAAAACCATAGCTTGACCTATTCCCCCTCCTGCGAGGACTATTCCTCAACAATCAGTCATACCTACACCCAAACCCACTTTTACCTCTCATTATGACCCACTAGTAGGGTCCTACGCCAAAATTTTAACCAACCTCCTTAAGACTTTTGTTATCACATTATCGCCACTGACCTTATGACCCCCTCAAAACCAAGCCAAAAGGGTTTGATTACACTAAAATTTGTGCCTACCATCATGTGCTTGGGCATGATGTGGAGAGCTCGCAAGGCCTTGAAAACCATCCTTATCCGGGTGTGTCCTCAGGAAGCCAACTTTGATGACGATGACCTTCTCGATGAGGACCCTACCTCACCGACACTCATTCCCACACTGCTAACTCAACAACCACAACCTACACCCCCACAACTCCTAGAACCACCTCCAAGATTTGAAATTAACATGGTTTGCATCAAAGAACTTGCCACGCCACCACCCAAATGTCATTGCGCCCAACTCACCTCACAAGGTTTTTCTCCTCTAGTAGGTTTTTTCCCATCGTGTCGTTATACCACTCACCCTACACCTTCTTCATTTGCCAACTCCCCTCAGATCAACATGATACATATTACTACCCGTGCTTAGAAGGATAAAGGTAAAGAAAAGGAAACTGACCCACCAACCAATCCTATACCCAACATGCCATCTGCACCCATACCTAAAATCACTATTTACGGCCCCACATACCCCATTTCTAATGGATTCACACATCGCACCATGCTCAAACAATTACACCAGTCTCCCCTCAAAATGGCCTTATATGACCTCATTCAAACCTCATAATCCCATCGTCAAGCTCTCATGGAGGTTCTTCAATCTATTGAGGTTTTTCCAAATGATCCTACACCCGTAGCCTCCATCATCACGCCTCATCATGTAGCTTCTCTTACCAAATTACCACCTTCATCTTCACCCCACCCTATTCACCAAGTAGCCTCCCTTAGCTTCTTAGAGGAAGAGATTGCACCGCACCAAAATGATGAACCGGACCCAACTCTCTTCATCTCTATCCACATCGATGACATACGGGTATGATGCATGATGATTCACTTGGGGCACTAACATCATTCATTGCCCAAAATAATAAATCAAAACTTCACCTACTTTGAACACAACCATGCCTAAAACAAACTTAGCTCAACCATGCCCAAAATAGACCTAACTCAACCATGCCTATGACCTAACTCCATCATGCCTAAAACATAACTTGACTCACTCCATGCGTATGACCTAACTCAATCATGCCTAAAACATAACTGACTTGATCCATGCCTATGACCTAACTCAACCATGCCTAAAACATAACCTAACTCGATCCATGCCTATGACCTGACTCAATCCATGCCTAAACCAAACTTGACTTCATCATGCCTAACTCACCTAATTTCTGTCCATATCAAAATAATAAATTGAAAGTCTCATCAAAACATCAACAAATCAAGAATCTCATGTATCTCATCATATAAATAAGTGTGTATCTCAATACAACATACATGGATGTCCCATCATGTCCATCATCTCAAAATCATTCGGCACGCAGGCCGATACTCAATACAAAATGTCATCGGCACACAGGCCGGTCTCATCTACAATAAAATAATGAACCAATACAAAATCTCTTCGGTGCGCAGGCCAGTATATGCTCACAATATACAAAATCTCTCGTACATCCTCACTATCTTCGGCATGCAGGCCGGTATGTGATAAAAAATACAACTATCTCTCAGCACGTAGGCTGGTATATATCAAAAATGACTATCATACATCAAATATCAAAAGCCCCATATCAATATTCTCGGATATCCTCCATCTCTGTATCGCTTGTACCCTCTGCCTCCTCGGCCCCTGTCTCGGTGACTCAAGCAAGCATCTCCCCACCCATCATAGGTGGTGGATGAGTCCCTGTTGGTGCCTCACCTGGAGCTGGTCTCCGTACGCTAGTAGCCTCTCTCTGATCTGGCCTCAGAGCTCGATGGCCCCTTGTGCTCTCCACATTGTGAGTGCGGGATCTAGTCCTCTCACTCAACACCTGTTGTGCCTAATACTCTCCATAGGATAGAAATTCTATCCAGTCTCCATCAGCTGGTCCTGGTAGTATTTGGCCTCACCTAGGGCATCCCGTAACCTAGATATGGGCATGGTCTGTGGTGGTCCCATAGGTCTCGGCCCCTGTACCTATCCTACGAGACCTTGTCCGCTACTACTACGTGAAGCTCAGGGCTTGGTTTCGGTGTTTGTGGTGGTGCCTCGCCTTTTGTGCCTATATACGGGTCTGTAAGGCCCCACCCGTGCTGGGTTGTGGCCAACTAGCCTTGCAAACCTACCACATGTTCCGTAAGGATTCCACCTAACCATCACCCCCTCTCCATCTCCATCCCCACCACCACCATCTGGGCTGCAGATTTGGTCACTGTACATGTAGCTCGCCTACCTATGCCTCTGTGCTCTCCAGTGTGTTTGCACAGACTATACCTAACCGGGTAATTACAGGTATCCACCGGCCTCGTAGGGCGTCTCTCGCACCATGTTAGTGGCTAGATCCAATTGCTCGGCCTGGGTGGTATGGCTCATAAATGCACCGCCCACTGCTGTTTCATACATACATGCATGACCCCGACATAATCTATCCACTTTGGTCCCACTACCTACTCCCTGCCTTGTGGGCACTCTAGACTTTGGTAGAGGTAAGGGCCTTTCCACGTCATCTCTTCGATACTCCGGAAAGGGCGGAGGTACGTCTATAATAGCCCAAACTACCATCGACTGCGTCCTTTGGGATCATCTTGTGCTCCCCGGCACGACGACCCTATGTCCATCTCAAAACTTGGAGCTCAACTAGCTGCTCATGCATATGCCTATATGAGGGGAATCCCACATATGGCCTCCATATAATGTCCACTTGATAACCCTCCAATAATCGCTGAAATAGGCCACATCATGTGTGGTCTGTCTCGATATTCACTCTCTCCAATAGTTGGCACCCATCGCCTATACCCCACTCACACAAATCTCGATGGGAATGCATATGCTCGAGGCATCCCTACTAGCCGCACACAAGCTATGTGCTCATAAGCCCAACAAAGTGTAGTAAGAAGGTATAATATAAATTTGAACCTCATGCAGCCGCCCATGGCCCATAACTCTTTATACAATCGCACTCGGGATTGATGGCGCCGAGGCAAAGTGGGTCTCATCTATCATCATGTCGTGGAGTACCCCCATCAACGATCGGGGAAAATGTCCACCCTCTGCATCTAGCAATGCAAAGCAACACACTACCTCCATCAAAAGAACCACTAGCCTCATCTCCTCTGGATGGGCTAGGTACATCTCTCCATATCGAATGCTGGCACTATGGAATGTCAACTCGGCCATCCCCTCGCCAAACACCATCAGCATCAGCTCCTCCAAGGCCTCGAAGGAGATAGAGTAGACCTGCATACCCAATATGGGTAGCCATAGAATCCTGAACACGTCCTCCAGGGTGACAGTGATCTCACCCGTCGGCAGGTGGAACGTGTTGGTCATGGAATCCCATTTATCGATGAGTACGACCATCAAACTAGGTTGTTGGACTACATGTTGGTATCGTTGGACTCCACTCAAGCCCACCACCTCCACATGTTGCAGCTCCTCAGGGGTCTTTGTGCCACACACTATCAATAGGGGTGGAACCCTGTCCCACATGCATAGATGATCTCTCACCTGCATCTAATATAAAAAATACATTAATCTACATTTATCACACCCATATTTACCCCCTATCATTTCCCAACAATTTATTTTACCCCTACCCATCTTAACCACCCAACTCGTGGCACTTTTAGCCCCTTATCCCCAAAACCCGACGAGTTCGGTTCCTTTCACCGATCAGCGGTCAGCCCTTAACAAAGCATTAGTCACCTATTTCATGATTGATACCGATTACATATTATCGACGCCGTCAAACTTGACTAACTTGAGTCACTATCGCGTAAAAAACCATGATCCCCAAAACCCCCTTTCTCACAAAACTTCCCCCTTGCCCGTTTACCCACCTAAAATTACCTAAACCTCCCTTACACCTCATCCCATCCCCTCCTCTCCCATTTATTGCCCTCCCCATTCCTATTTTACCCACTTTTCCCCCCATTCCCAAATTTAATTTTTTTCCCCACCCAAAACAACAACTACAACAACACTCTACCAATCATCTAATCTATCTAACCAAATACAACTAAATTTGGATGCTTACCTCATCGTGTTTGTTGTCTTGATGGCACATCTCGCCGCTGACCTTTGGTGGCCCGTCCGATCCCTCTCCGGCCTCTGCCATCACTAAATCTCCACCCGTGTCTCCAACCAATCGAATCACACACACCGATCCTGTGGACCCGCCTCTCACCAACCAATCACCCGCCGTTCACACTACCAACTCAATGCTCCGTTTCGTCTCAGACACTTTTCCCTCTTTTCTCTCTCTTTTGTCGTTTTCTCAATTCGCTAAATGACAAATGAATAACAAAAAACACAGATTTTTTATTTTTATAACAAACCTGACCTAACCGACGCCGGGTTTACCTTCACCGGCATCGGTCTCGTGCCCTACCTTACCATGGACGGTTGCCCTATATTGGCGTTAACTATCCTTGACCGGCATCGGTCACCCTATCTAGCATAAAACCCAATATTTTACCCTATTACCCCGCCTATCCCTCCTTTTTTTCCACACCTCCCCTTTACCCTAACCATTTATCCCACCTCACCTTTCCCGACCTCATCATTTACTACCTCCCTTTGTCCTCCTTTGGGTACTCTTTAATTTTCTCATTCCTCGGCCTTACCTATGTCTTTGTGACCTAGCTTTTGGCCCTAGACCATCGCTAGTGACCTTTGACCTAATGTATTCGCCATACTGCGGCACTTTGTTACATGTGTTGTTGACCTAATGACCTTACTTGGCCTATTATCGCGACTGTTTGTCTTGAACCTACCTTTGGTGTACCAGAACATACCTAAATGTTCCTATACCTAACCTACGTCGTGTTTCCTGACCATATCCTATACCTTAGATACCGGAATCACTTCAACCTTGTTTGGATAAACCTCTCGACCTTAGATGATGTAGAGTTTGACTGCTCTTCAACTCGGTAGCGTGTTATAGTTTATACATGTGCGTGTGTTTGACTATTACTACCTTTGACCCTGACCCATAACCTAGATTACCCGAGTAGACCTTTAACCCTTTTTCACCCGTTCCCCACCTTCCCCTTTCTCACATTTACCTTTTATCAAACCACTCACCGATTTTGCCTTCTGCCTCGTCAGTTCTTGGTTTGAGGGGATCACCTTCACCCACACATGGGGCAACCACATCTTATTTTTGTTAGCGTCACTTACCAATACAAGCTATGCAACAAAAGGGGAAAAATGTAGACACTAAAATTAGGTCACACTCCCCTTTGGTCCCTCAACAAATAAACACCCTTCATCACATTAAACTAGTCATGGCCCCTTCACTCTACTAATATTAATTTAATTAATCTAATTAAATTAATTCATTATCCTCACCATATTTATTATTTAAATATCTTAATTAGGGATAATGTCCACATACATCTCACCTAGACACCTCATCAAGCCAACTCACCCTAAGACCTATTCTTAGTAAGTTGCCATAACTAACTAAGAATTACCCAAACCCTAAAAAAATCAATGCCTACATTCTCTCTAACCACATTCCCACATGCGTACAAGACACTTCTAGTCTAATCTACGGGTTAACAACATGAGATCTAGAAAATAAAGGGGATCCGCCTAGTTTAGTAAAACCTAGGAAATCCCACCTTGGTGATGTCGGTTACCCCTAACCGTCGCGCGGTTATGCAGAACCACCGTTGGTCACCTTTTAATCCCTAAAACAACCTTATTTTGGAGGTTGGAAAACATTGAGAACATTCCTGAGAGATATCACATCTTTTGAGAACAAATTTCAAGGAGAACACACATGCAAGGAAGGAGATCAGGCATTTCCTCTTGCATGAGCATCTAAAGAATCATCCAAGACCATCCAAAGATTCACCCTAGCAAATATTTTATCCAACCAAGCAAAAGAGAATGCACATGCAGCCCATGCAGGAGCTTTCCAACGTTTGGTGATCCTCAATAGCATTCAACCCCTTTCCAGTACCTTCATCCCACACTCACAAGAGCACTAGGACCAGAATCCAAGTAAGTGGAACGTTATATTCCTATGGTTCATTTCATTTCATCATTATATTATCACCTTTTTTTTTCTCTTGGCCACCCAGGACTTACTCGTTAATACTCACCCCTCCATATACCCATTAAAACCTCATCAAATCCCACCCAAACCGCCTAGTACCTCATTCCGACCAACCAAAGTCCTTTGTGCAATCACAAAGGAGACCCAAAACTCATTGCAGGGCATTCCCGAATTCCACGAAGAATGGTACCGATTACACCCAACCACCTTGGTCACCCTTAATCGCATCGATCTCTGTATGTGCCCATACAACCCGAATGATGACCTATCCACCTAATTCCACATCACCCTTATTCACTTGTGATCTGCCTGAGACCTCTGTCAAACTGCCAGAGACCCAAAACCAGTTGTTTGAACTTCAAATCTTATTTTAACCTATCTTGTTAGATTAGATATTTATTATTGTATTTTGGATGAGATACCCAAATCATTTCAACTACGATAGGATTTATTTTATTACCCGCATTAAAAATTTTTAAACAAAGTGGGTGATAATGCCTCAAGAAGTATCACATTTCCTAAATCTAGCACACACTAGGCAGTTCACTGCACATATTGTTTAACTCTTTTTGGTGGTCTTGCTTTCCATTATAGGTAGTTCCTCCTAGCCAAAAGGAAGCTCTCACAATCAGCTGTGGATTCAAAAGTCATACGCGTGCAACAACCCATCAACCAACATTTCAACAGGTATTCTTCCTACGCCCATTACCCTATCTGTTTCATCAATATTTCAAAGAAACGTCTAAGAATCAGGTGAAACACTCTCATATCAAATTAAAGAGATTAGATACACCATGTGTAAGATAAGATATTAAATCGCTAGGTATAACATAAAAAGATGCCAATTAGAGTGGGTTTCAACTTAAAAGGTCTCCCAAGAGAATATTTAAATTGAGAAAGATGGCTTCCAAAACTAAATTAAATCCCTTAAAACATGACATCATTATTACAATGACATGATCTAATATATATATATATATATATATATCATATATATATATATATATATATATATATATATATATATATATATATATATATATAGTAATAAACATATTCAACATAACTCACCATAATTAATTAACTCTACTTATTTTAGTTATTATGTATTATATCTTTGAGTTTCATAATAAAAGGAACTAATTTATGAGAATGAATCTAAAAAATATGAACTTCTATAAATTATAAAAAATGGTTATGATGAAAACTTAAACATTTACTTCAAAAATAGAAATTATATAATAACTTCACGGGCCACAAATAACATTTGAAAGAAGTTCCATATTTCTATGAGTTCTTAAATTGCCCTTTTTGAAGCCATATTTCATGTAATAGTAACATTGGAAGTGTATGTTATAAATAAGTTACTCCATATGGTCTCATATTATAAAAATGTAATATTAATAAGAATATACCTCATGTGAGCTCAATATATAATCAATAAAACATCATTATTGAAAGATATGATAGTGTAAAGTACAAGTATAAAAGTTTTCTTCTAATAGATGCATGATAAAAAATCATAGCACACTAGAAAAGTTATAAATATATGTTACATGAGATAGATTATGGTAGCATAACAAGGACATAAAACATGTCAGCACATGGGTAAGAATATCGTGATAAAAGACATAACAACTATATGACAAGGCATGAAGAAAATGCTTCAACCTCCGAAGTCACATCAAACATACTGAAGGCACATAAAATAGTGATGAACATCAAAAACACAATATGTTCACCAAAGACACTGGGAAACATCAATCATGATAAGACATAATATTCACATATTTTGGAGTGTTCGCATTCACATTGACTAGTATTAAAAGGATATTTCCTAATTGGTTAGGTTTAGGACGTGTTCACCCTCACTTGAGAGGTAAGATTGATTTGGGAATTTATTATTATTAGTTTTGGATTGAAATCTTATAAAATTGATTCATGCACTTATTTAGGAAATCCACCTATATTTGAGTTTGTTCACAAAAATAAGTTGTTGATGTGAAACAACTTTCCAAGTTATTTTAAATGTGGACTCCCTATTGTAATATTAACACATGGATGAAGAAATATAAGAGAAAATTCACTATGCATAATTATTGTGTGTACAATGATATGATCTTAATGTTGTGGTAATGGACTAGTGTTACAAATCTCGACATAAAAGTACTCAAATTACTCCCACAACATGATGCATAAATATAGAAAGCATGACAAACATGGTGAAGTCACATTAGACAAATAAAAAACACAAATCTATATAAAATGCATATCAAATACATAAATAATTTTTTCAATAAATGGAATTCATGTCAAGGATATTTAAATACGCGTATTAAATGAAGAAACATCAGTTATGTGGAAACACACCAAGTAGATAAGATATATTGAACTATAGAGAATATATATTAGAGAAATGAAGCATATCACTTAGACATGTGTTAGTGTAATAATAACGACTATAATAAAAACTGATATCAAAACAATGATATGGCCCCATAGTTTCCCTCATGAAAACAAAAAATGCCCCTAGACTACTATATGAACTTACAACCTTACGTAAATAAGATCCATGTCTATCTCAACAACCTTATCAATATCATAGATTTTTAAAAATTTGAAGTGGGAGTGTTATCTATAGGTGTAATATACATAAACATAAAGTGTGTATTCTAATTTACAATCACAATGTATACAATCTTTCAATCAAAATAGAAAAACAATAAATTACACACAAAAAAATCATAACAATCATTTCAGAATCGGTAAAAATTTTGAGCAAGGCTAAAAATATTGGAGTCTTAAATTCAAAAGCATTTTGAGATTCGACATACGGGGTATTGAGATACCCAAGAATAAGGCCATAATAAGGCATACTTTGAAACACCATATTCATTATCATTAGTCCTTATAAATGTATCTCTTTCATATCACTTTGATTGTCTAATTAATGTAGGTTACATTCTGTGTCTCATTTACACTTTCTTAAAGATAAAATTATGAACATGTGTTTTATGTTTTCTTTCTTTGTGTATCAACTTTGGTTCTTCAAAAATGAGAACTACTTCTTGTTACTACTTTTTTGGAAATATTGTCTCTATGTTTGTAACTACTTGACCCTTGTGTTCAAAATTTATACTATAATACATAGTAGGTGGCATTGCTTTCATTTGATATATACAAGGTCTACCAAATAAAATGTTATACAATCTATTATCGAGTAACAGTGAAATAAGATTTGAATTGTCTTTGGAACCACTCTAATAGGAAATCTAATATAACCAAGAGCTTCACTAACAATACCATCATATCCTACGTGTGACAATTAAGTTGTATGTTAGATCATCAATACTAAGTCCAAGGTTATCAATAAATTATTCGGTGCATATATTCAAGCTTGAGTCCATTATTAACCATTTTTCATTACCATCGATAAATCACCTTATGAATAAAAGTTTATCATATGAATTGTCAAATGAAATAGCATTCTCATTAAACACAATTTGAATGGAATCCTGCTTCTTGATTGAATCAAACACCCTCATAAAAAAATCAAGTGTGTGTATGACATAGTCCATTGACACATTGTTATACTTTGGTTTGTCTACAATATGTATTTTTGTCATTTTATTGATCATAATGACTTGGAGAATCCAATAATGCATTTAATTTATTTATTGTTCCATCCTTGATTGAATTTTAATGTTGTTGATGAGATCTCAGTTTGGAGTAGAAATATAAGCGACATAAGTTAGAATAGAAGATATTTGCAAAATAGAAGCATTCTTGACATTTAAAGTAAATTAAAGAACAATATAAACAAGAATTTGTTGACAAATAGAGGAACATTAACAATTGAATGATTTTGAGAAATATAAGAGAAAATAAAAACATGTTGATAAATCATAAGAGATTAAGAAGCAATAGGAACGTGTTCAGAAATAAGAAGAATTTCATAAACAATAGGAACCACATACACTAAATCACTCACTTTGGATTCATTTCTAGGTCCTAGTCACATACCACTATTCATATGATTCATAAGCAAGAAAAGTACTAATTGACCATTGTCTTTGGCCTCTTTACTTTCTTTCTAGTTTCCTTCTTGGTCTTACACACCTTCTTGCCCACTTTGAATTTTGACACTTCATTTTTTTTGAGTCTAGATACCAACACCTAGGAACCCCCATCCCCTCTAGGTGCCCCGACCTCTTTTTATCTTGATTGTATCTTTTGGGTCCTTTATAGCTATTGGGCATCTTATTTTCTTAGTGGTCAGCCTTTTAGTGGTTAATTACAAAATTCAAGTAAGGGAATCATATAAATACAAAGCTATAAGACCATAATAAAGGACCAAGCACTAAGCATTATCTATCACCACCTAAGGTTACATCCAAGAGCATTTCAAGAGCATTCAAGTATCCATCTAGCTACAGACAAGGGACAAAGGATTGTTATTTATGCATACATGCATAGGAGGGGAAGTTCATTTTCCATGCACACATCTACCTACATATTTTACATCTAGCTATTGCTCACTATTCAAGTGTGTCTAGTACAAGAGCCACATAGGGCACGATTCTACACACACAAGTGCAAAACTACATGGAGTCTGAAATGTAGTGTTGTGCCTAGATAGTAAGTTCACTCAATTAGGTGACCACTGGGGTCATTCTGACTCCCCATATGCATCTTTATTTTTAAGATTTGATGTGTTTTGGGGTTTTGTAGGTGCTCTTTCTCTTTGTAGGTTTGAGACAAGTTCGACGATCAATCAACGACATACATGTGACTAAAAGTGACACCCAACGAACATCTCGCAACATTGTGAAATTGAGTTTCGAGGTTTTGAGCGATCCACAAGCACCCAAAGGAGGTCCGCAGTGTCCTAGGCACCTCGACCCAATGACGCCTTGATCCAAACCTTATTTTGACACTTCTACATTTTTTGGGCTTTGTTGTGATAGTCTTATTCTTGTTCCAACACTTTTCCAGCTCGACACACCTTGGGATCATTGTGAATCAACTAAGTCTTCTTTCCTCTCTCTTGCACTTAGGGTTTTAAGCTTTTAATTTCTTATTGCTTAGGCCAAAATTGTACTTTATTACCGATACATTGCAATATAGGGTTTAACAATATTTTTAAAAATCATTTAGTGAACCCATCTCATTCGAACACTCTTGGATCCTCACTTTTATTCTCTCATGGATCCTAAAGTTTGTCACATCTCTTTGCATGAATTATTTCAAATGCATCCACCTTGCAAAGATGTTCTTCAAAAATATCTAGACACCATGTATTTTCCTAGGGATACGCCACCCGCTCAATTCAATGTTATCTTCGATCATCTTTCTGATGACTCTCTTGGTTCTAATTCCAATCAATCTATTTACAAATCCATTCAAGATCTTCATTCTTTATTTCAAGATAAATTTTAGGCTATGGAATCCATGATTACATCTCTTAAATCTGAAATCCAACATCTTAAGGATGCTTCTCAAGCTCATGCTATTTCTTCTTCTCATCCTCATTCTATGTCTTCTACATGTGCTCATATCAATGAGCCTCAAGAATTACCACTCCCCGCACCTCTCAAGTTTGATTTCAATGCTAAACAACATGACATTATTCCGAGCTACTTAAGGATCAATTGATCAAATTTTCATCTACTCGTTTCTATCCTCCCTATCTTGAAAAATATCATGATCATCCAAATTATAATTATCATCGAATCAATGGACATAATGACAATTATTGTTATGCTATAAAGTGAAAAATTATCCACCTCGAGCATTATGGTGACATCAAACACACGCTTTCACCCCTAGTGTCATTTTCAATTCCTCTTCTCTAGCTTCCGTGCTTCATTTTTATCATTCCACATTTTTTCTTGGGTCCTTGCACGTTTTTCGCCATCAATCTACATGGTTATCAGGTATGCATCTCTTATCTACTTTATGTTATCAAGCATTTGCTCAAACAACATAAAGTGGGGAAAATGTAGACACTAAATCACGCACTTTGGGTACATTTCTAGGTCCTAGTCACATACCACTATTCATATGATTCCTAAGCGAGAAAAGTATTAATTGACCATTGTCTTTGGCCTCTTTGCTTTCTTTCTAGTTTCCTTCTTGGTCTTACACACCTTCTTTCCCAATCTGAATTTTGACACTTCAATTTTTCTGAGTCTGGACACCAACACCTAGGCACCTCGTCCCCTCTAGGTGCCCCTGACATCTTTATATCTTTCTCACATATTTGGGTCCTTTCTAGCTGTTGGGCATCTTATTTTATTGGTGGTCATCCTTTTAGTGGTTAATTATGAAATTCAAGCAAGGGAATCATATAAATACAAAGTTATGTGACCATAATAAAGGATCAAGCACTAAGCATTATTTATCACCACCTAAGGTTGCATCCAAGAGCATTACAAGAGCATTCAAGCATCCATCTAACTACGAGACAAGGGAAAAAGGATTTTGATTTTAGCACACATGCATAGGAGGGGAAGTTCATTTTTCCATGCACACATCTATTTACATCTTTTACATCTAGTTATTGCTCGTTATTCAAGTGTGTCAATACAAGAGCCACATAGGGCATGATTCTACACACAAAAGCGCAAAATTACATGGAGTCTGAAATGTAGTGCAATGCTTGGATCATAAGTTCACTCGGTCCAGTGACCGGCAGGTCACTCCGAATCCCCATATGCATCTTTTTATTTTTAATATTTCATGTGTTTTGGGCTTTTGCAGGTGCTCTTTCTTTTTGCAGGTTTCGAGATAGGTTCGGTGAGCAATCAAAGTGACATATATGTGACTAAAGGCAACATCTAACCAATGTCTCGTGACCTTGAAAAATTGAGTTTTGAGGTTTTGAGCGATCACGAGCACCTAAAGGATGTTTACGGCGCCCCAAGCACCCTTGACCAGATCCAGTGCCCAAGTCCATCTTATTTCGATACTTCTACATTTTTCCGGGATTCGTTATGAGAGTCCGATTCCTTGTTCTAGTAGTTTTCCATTTCGGCACACCTTTGGGATGATAATGAATTAGTTAAGTCTTCTTTTCTACCTCTTGCACTTAGCATTTTAAGTTTTTAATTACTTATTTCTTAGGACAAAATTGTACTTTATTGCTTATTCATTTCTTGCTACATTTGCAATATAGGGTTTAGCAAGATATTTTGATATTTTGTTAACTCGAAACACATTGAGAAATATGAAGCACTTGAGAAGCGATCACATTTCAAGGAATGGGAAGAACAATAGAAGAAAAATTAAAAGTAATAAAAACTTGAGTAGGATTGGAAGAAATTTGAGAATCAAATCCATGACAAGATAAATTTGGCATGCAACTTATTTCAATACATTCATAATCCTTTTGCAAATGCATGGAGATTCCAAGTGCATGCGTGGAGACTATTTTTGGACTATTGTTTGTTTTTGACTTTTTTTAAAACTTCCTTAATGCGTGGAGATTCTAGGAATTAAAACTTATTGTTATTCATCCTTTGTTTGTGTGTTGAAAACTGTTTTGGCCTTCCTTTGGTGAATGCGTGGACTCTAATGAATGATGTTGTTTTTCTTCATGCCTGCGTGGAGAGGACTCTGTGTTTTTTTGTGTCCATTCCTCCTTCTCGCAATGCGTGTATCTCCGATTTTTGAGTGGAGATTGATTTTGGTCTGTATTTCTCTCCTAGGCATTGGAATTTCTTTGTTTGTTCTTTACCTCTCACACTGGTTATGGCTTTCCTTTGGCTATGAGTGGTAATGATTGCTCTTTGGCCTCCTTTCTTTATGAATGCTTGATGGTCACTTTAGCTTTGTCGAGCATGAGAATTCTCCTTTCACTGAAAATTCAATTACTCTCATGGGGAAATGGTTACGGGAATTAAATAAGCTTATCAAGAATCGCTTTCCCCTTCCCGTTGAAATAACCAACTCCTCTTCCTTCGGGTAGTGGCATTAATTGCCTGGGGAAAGTGGGTAATAAACAACCATGTTCCAGCGAGAAATGGCAAGGCGGGCATTTTATTTCCCTATGTGGGAAATCGGGATTTTTTACCCGTTTGTCAATCCATCAATTTGGAAATAAGTGGAAGAAATCCCACAAGCGGAGGATTAAAATAAATTTGCTAGGAAATGGGAAATCTAGTACGGGAAGCCAATTTGACATCCCCAGCAATGGGAAGCGAAAGCTTATTTCCCCCGACAATTAAAATAAATCTTTTCGAATGAATTTTAATTAATATTTATTTAATTAAAAACCCCAAAGTTATTAAAAATTGATTTTATCAAACAAAGAGTAATTAATTAATTAATATTTAATGTAATTTATGACCTGGTGGGAGGAGTTCTCACCCAAAATGGATGAAACGAAGACCAGAATGATCACAAAAATGAGACGACCACGATGAGGATGATAAAAATTTTAAAAATTCTATTTTTATTAATTTTGTGACGTCAAAAAATTGGCTGATAACAATTGGCTCTAATTGGGGACAAGGACTTTATGGACGCAACAATGAAGACCGAAATATTAATGAACATGATCCCAAAAATGATGGTGGACAAAAATGGGATGAAAAAGAGAGGAGACCAAAAAAACGGGGAAAAGAAATAAACTAAAATCCTAATTACCTATGTACATACGAGGGACAACCCATTTTCAATTTTGATAATGTTTGAGATATTTCATTTGTAGGGAAAAGGAAAATGATTTCCTTCAGGATACACCAAGTAATAGGTGTTATCCCCATAGAAATGTCTGATCTTGAAAGGACCTAGCCATAGCAAATCAAACTTCCCATGTTTTCCTTTCGGTTCGCGTCTCTTATCCTAGAGAAGAACTAAGTCATTGATTTGGAATTGCCTCTCCTTAGTTTTCTGTCGAACAACCTCTTCACTTTGGACTGATGTTCCTTGATCAGTTTTCCACTTGACTTATTTGTTCTTCAAGCTTTCTTAGGAACATGATCCTTTTATCTAACGCATTGGTGAAGCATTCATCATCAACTACTTGAGCTAATCGTAATGTTGGTAACTCCAATGTGATGGGAATTTGAGCATCGGTTCCATACAAGATTTGAAATGGAGACATCCAATTTCCCTTTTTGGAGTTATGCGGTCAGCCCATAATGCATCATATAATTTTTGTGCCAATTTCTTTGATTTTCATCTACTAACTTGCGCACGATAGTAATGATGTTTTTGTTACTAGATTCTTCCTGACCATTTCCTGTGGGTAATAATCTAACGAATGAGACAAAGATATCACATACCCATAAAAAAACCTATCATCTCTACAAAATAAAAATTGGATGCATTGTTCACCACGATCTTGTGTGGAATTCCATAACGAACCAATATATTCTCTTTGATGAAGTCACAGATTACCGCAGTAGATGTTTGTTTTACTGGTATAGCTTCTACCCACTTCGTAAATAAAGTAGTCAGTTGCAGTGAGCACATGAGTATGAACAACACTGGAGTTTGGTTTTAGGACCCTGATGAAATCCAACTCCCATTATTGAAAGGGTTCTTCAATGACAACTGGCTTCAAAGGCAAAGCTGCCAATTTAGGTCTTCCAACAAATTGCTTGACAAGCTTCACATTTTTTTACCCATTTCTGAGCATCGAGAAAACATAGTGGGCCAATAATAATGTGCTCGCAAAATTTTATGAGTTGTCACTGGGCCAGAGAAATGACCACCACAAGCATGATTGTGAAAGGATTCCAACAACCTAGGTTGTTCTTTATCAACACATCTAAGGAACATGTTGTCAATTCCTTTCTTGAACAAAGTGTTATCCTAAATGACATACGTAGCAACTCTTAATTTGATAGCTCTCTTTTCCTTAGTTGTCAGATTTTTAGGAAATTCGCCATATGTGATAAAGTAGGCTATATTAGAATACCATTCATACGTGTAGTCTTGTGAAAACTACCAGTGGTAAACCTTCTTCAACTGGTTCTTCTTCAGAGTCATCTTGTGGTTCATTCTCTGCGATGAGTTGGTAGAGTCCTCTTCCTCAAACCAACTTGGTAGGCTTGATATCCAAATCATATTCTTGGATCTTGGAGACCCAATTACCTCTTTTAGATCCTGGTTCTTGTTGTGTCAACATCGATTTAATCTGCGGTGTCTGGTACTAATACTTTGGTGTGAGAATTCAACACATAGTACCTAAAATGTTTCAAAGCTCTCACCACCGCGTACGCATGCCTCTCAAGGGGAGTGTAATTGAGTTCATGTTTCTTGACTTTATAACTCATAAATGCAATAGGAGATTCGATTACCTCTTGATTATGTTGAGTCAAGATGTCGGAAACTATGTGCGGAAAATCATAACAACATATTATAAAATCCTTTTTAAAATCGAGACACACCAATGTAGGAGCTTTTGCAATAACCGCCTTGATTTGTTCAAATGCTTCTCTACCTTCATTCAACCATTTGAAGGATTCTTTTCCTTTCATCATATCAATGATTTATTTGGTTAGCTCGGTGAAATCTGGCACGAACCTTCTCAAAAATTTTACCTTCCCAAAGAATGAGTGAACTCTGGGCTTACTTGTAGGCAAGGAAAGATTCTTGATAGATTGAACACACTCAAGATAAATTTTAGTTTCTTCCTTTAAAAAAATATGACCTAGGAGTTTACCTTCCATAACTCTAAACACAAACTTTTTTGGATTCAGAGAGATCTTGTGAAGTCTGCACCTTTGCAATATTTTCTCCAAATCTCTTAGGTGATCTTCTTGTTTCTTTGAGAACACTGTCAAGTCATCTAGGTCTATCACGATGATGTTGTCTTTATAATCTATGAATGCCATATCCATGGCCCTTTGAAAAGTTACGCTGACATTTATCAAACCAAAATTCATTCTTCTATACGTGAATGTACCCGGAGGGTGGTGAACGTGGTTTTATGTTGATCTTCTCTAGCCACTTCAATTTGATTATAACCAAAGAAACCATCTAGCATAGATAACATTTATGATCCAATTATTGCTTGCAGAATATGGTCCATGACTGGAAATGGATAGTTATCCTTCAAGGAAGCTTGATTAAGATTGTGGAAATCCACACAAATAATAATTTCTCCATTTTTCTTATGAACTAGTACAATATTAGTTATCCAAGTTGAATGTCGAATAGGAAACACTATTCGTGCATCTAACATCTTTTGAACCTCATGAAATATTGTCCCTGAAATCTTGGGATTATATTGTCTTTGATTTTTCCTAAATGGAACTACACCAAGTTTCAAGGGTATGGCATGCTCCATTTCCCTAGGTTGGAAAGACTTCAAGTCTTCATATGAGTAAGCCAAGACGTCAGAATATTTGGTAAGGAGGTTTATGAATTTCTTATGCTCCTCGGGTGAGAAACACTCACCGATGTTGACCAAGTGAGGTTTATCCCAGTACTAATGTTAACTTGCTCATAGTCAGTGAGAATTTTGAGGTCCACCTGCTCTTTCTCTTTGAAAAACATGTCATTTTGATTAAAAAGTTCTTCAAGTGAAACCAATCCTTTTGGAATTTTATTTCCTTTGAGTTGAATGATGCCATCACTAGGATCTTCATTCTCAAATCCTTCTTGAATGGGTGAGGTTGTCGATTCACAAAATGTAGAATCACTTCCTTCAAAGTATAATTGTTCAAAAACATCCCTTTTTTCCAAGAAGGCAATAATTTTTGATCATCATTGAATACTTTCAATTTTCTGCATTTCGTCAGAACACATGGCCTAAAAACCATTTCAATGGTGTATTTTTCTTGATCAAACTCTGAATGAGGAATCATTAATGAAGTTGAGACTGCTAGAGAATCTTTCTTTGTCATTATTTTTGTGAGGGGCAAATTTTATGGAAAAAGCATGAAGGTTTCTATCGTGTCCCACACTTTATTTTTGTAGTGTCTCAAACGATCATTCTTTACTTGGAATTGATTTTTAACTTGTTTCAATCAACTCCGCATCTCCAAATACTTTCAAAATTTTTTATCCCTTTCTCTTCTATACTTGGAGGCCAAGGATTAATGCCTCGTACTCTGTACAGTGTTGTTAGTATTTGAAAATTGGAGTTTGTAAGAAAAAGGAAATATTTTACCATTCGGAGATATGAGCACCACTCCTGCACCGAACTTGTTGAGCAACAACTTCCATCAAACTCAAGATTCCATATCTCATTAGAGTCTTGGCAAGTGACCTCAGGTGCATGAACCTCTGTAGTCATCATATAATTACCCATACTTGAGTTTTGAAACAAGACCTGTGCATGGGGATCATTAGTTTTCGTCACCGTGAATTTTTCCTGAGTTTTTAGCATTAGCTTCTTCATTTCTCCATTGATAGGGATCATAGCATGAGACCAATCCATTTGAATCTCACCACCTAGATCTCTACAAAATTTCCTGCTCAACAACATACCATATGAAGCAAGAATGTCAACAACTAGAATGGTTACCTTAACTCGCTTATGAGGAAATTGGGCTAAAACCATTTGAGCGTCTTTAATCTACCCAATCAGAGGAACTTGTCTTGTCTCCATGGAGTAACAAGATCCGAATGTTCTCATACAAGTCAACCCAAGAGCATGTGCTACTTTCATAGGCATCACATTATCCGAGGCTCCATAATCTATAATGCAATTACTTAATTTACATCCGTTGATTAGAAAGGACACAAAGAAAGGTTCAATATTTTCATTCGAAGGTGTAGTGGCCGCCAATATTTTGAGTCTTCCCATCTTTAGGATTTTTCATAATTCCTTTGGAGGAATGAACAATAGAGTCACCTTTGATAAACTGGACCAATTTCTCAAGTTGATCCTTATTGGACTTCAAGTACTTTACTGTGACATGGAAATTTTTGTTTTATTGATATGATCAATGATATCAAATTTGGGAAAAGTAACCGTACTTGATGTCTCAATTACTAGTTCTTTCAAACTTGATGATGGCACACTTTTGACGATTTTGCTTTTGTGTGACTTGGTTGATAACATTGGTGTGTTCCCCAAAAGAAACTTTCTTCGCATCTAATTTATCAACTAATTGACTTTACAAAGGCCCTCCTTTATTTAAGATAGTTTTGACCTTAGAAACCTCAATCGCCTTGGACTCTTTAGGATCCTCATTTGTCTTGGATTCTTTGGAATTTTCCTTAGTCTTAGATGCTTTAGGATATTCCTTGGAGCTCTTTTTATCTTCCACCTTAGTAGTACTATGCTCCTTTTTCTAAGAGCGTGTGAAGACAATGAAGGATTGACTATTCATGTCTTCTATACTTTCTTCGTATTCATCTTCTTGTTTAACGGTACTTGAAGAAAAGATTATTACTTTCTCCTTCAAGCTCTTCAACTTCACCCATAGTTTAGATGTTCTAGAATCGGATCTTCTTCATCAATCTCAACGACCAAGAAAAAACTTCATCATCACTTTCTTCAATGACATCACACTTTGAGTTAGTCGCAGGAGAGCTGCTTCAATAATAACCCTTGTCGGAGCGCTTGCAATTTTGGATTTGTTGGGAACATAGCATTTTCTTAGGATGTCTTTGTAAGGAAGGGTTTAATACTTTGAAGCAACTTTCTTTTTCAAAGCTAGCACATCATTATACAACTTAGTGAGTATAGCTTCCGAAGCATTGGCCATTTCTTGACTCTTTCCTTGAGGGAAGTTTTCTTGAAATTTTCCGTCATGATTAAGTCATCCTCAATTTCTATGGCCAAGGATTGAGCAAGCTCCAAAGTAGATACTTCGTCCCCTCTCTTGTTGATAGCATACTTTTGGTTGTTGTGCATTATTAAAGAATCATTTTTGTCCATTAGGGTTTGGTTGAATCCGGGCAAGAACTTTGTTCACCATTTTGTTGAACTTAGCCACGAAATTCCTCATGGGTTTTGTCGGCTCTTTCTTCACCTGAGATAGTTGGGAAAGAAGAGCATGTTCATCTTTTGTCATCTTGAATCGATATTCAAACTTAGTTTTCATATCATTCCAATTTGTAATGCATCCATTTGGCAGATGATGAAACCAATCTATGGCAACATCATGTAATGTTTCAATGAAGAGGCGAATATCAACATCCTCATATTCCATTTCTCGACAAAATTGCACATGTAGTGTTAGGAATTAGTATTTACATTGTGTAGATAATAATTACATTTGGTAATTATTATTATATTAGTAATTTTTATTTAGTTGTTATATAAAACAACTACCTATAACAAATGTGTGCTGAGTTGTTTGGTTGTTACAAACAACTCACATGATTAGTATTTGTTTGTAGAATAGTTTCCTAATTTATAGGAAACTATGTGCCTATATATTTGTAATTGCATCTTATGTAAATAATCGGAATGAATTGAAAGATATATCATTATTCCATGAATTTTATTCTGAAAATATAGTCCAGCTCTTACATTTGGTACCAGAGCAGGTTATTCCTATGAGAGCCAAGAAGATTTAAGAGGCCAAAGAGAATATTCAAAAATCCGTCCAAAAAAATACAGCAAGTAGTGTTCAGTAAAATGAACATATCTTCCTCATAAAACATCAGATTGAGGTGATTATTTTTGGGTTGAAAAGATGAGAAAAAGACGCACAACTTTGTAGTTTACATCAGGGTCAGATTTAGCATGCAGATATGACGAAATTGCTGTCAAAGACGTTTTTGTGGCTGGAAATGCACATCCGGTAAAAGAAATGCAACACACAGGTTTTTTCTTATTGGTCAATTTTTTTAATTATTTAGCAAAACTATAGTTTAAAATATATATATATTTCTATAGTTTTTGCTTAATAATTGAATTTTGAGGGCAATTCAATTTTATTTTAATTGGACCAATTTACGGGAAATTGTAACCTCAATAACTTTTGTCTTCACGTAACTCAAAATTTCTTGTTTTTGCAAAAGTGTTTATTTTTAATTCTCATTATAGTAGTTCTAATTTTGGGATAAAATACCCACCTTGAAAAATATCATATTTTTGGCTATTTTGAATGGGACGCATTATCGGTTGTTTGATCCTCAAAAAACTCCAAAATGTTTCATATCAGCGGGGGAGAATAACTTCAATGTGGAAACAAATGAGCTTAAAATTTTCATTTGGTGAGTTAGATATCTTTCACAAAGATGGAGGAAGGAGGCATAACGGAGGAAGGAGGTCGAATAGCGACCTCTCGATACTAGATCAACGATGGGGCAACTTGATGATGGCACACTTTTGAGAATATGTGGTGGCATATGTATGGTGTGAGTATTTGATTTTCAATGTGTGGTTTCCATTTTCTCAAGTGTGCTTGGTTTGAAAAGTGCCCTCCTTGATTTAAGTGGTGTGACCTTGGAAATTGTCAATCACTTGGAAAAGAGTTTATAAGAGAGCAAAAACTATGGAGATCCTTAGTCTTAAATTTTTGGAAGATGACTTCCTTGAATCTTTTTATCAAAGGGTAGTGGTGATCATCTGCTCCTTTTAGAAGATCAAGACAAAGAAGATCCAAAGCTTAGTATGATACAACACAATACATTTTTACCTTTCGATTTCTTATTTGGAATTTCACATAAATGGGGGAATATTAATACCAATGTTCCATTCCCATTCTAGATACCCAAAACGAATTAGTCAAGGAAAGCTTCAACGAGTTGGCTTATCATCATGTTGTTCGAGATCGAGTGGCACTTTGATTAATGACAGAGACTACAATTAAGAACATTACGATTCTTATAGGAAGTAATGTGAATTTTTTTCAATATATCTTCTATTGTGCAGCTTTGAGATATGCATGTTGTGTTTCCTACATAATTCTGATGTATAAGCATAGTGATGAATAATACTCCGAGTAATTGATTCATGGATCTTCAAAAAGGGTACATCATTGTGGGAGGTGAAAAAAACCACACGAGGTGGGTTTTGATGAAGTTTTCACGTCCAAGGTTTGTGGTAAAGTTTAAAACCATGGAAGGAGAGAGCCGCCATGATTTTTGGATCAAGGTCATGAGTCACGAGTTGGACATGCCACATGGGTGAGCAAACCTGCAGCCACTGTGTGGATGTTTTTCTACCATGTAAACACTAAGGGGGAATGTTAGGAATTAGTATTTACATTGTGTAGATAATAATTACATTTGGTAATTATTATTATATTAGTAATTTGTTATTTAGTTGTTATATAAAACAACTAATGGAAAAATATGTGTTGAGTTGTTTGGTTGTTAGAAAACAACTCATATGATTAGTATTTGAATCAATAGTAGAATAGTTTCCTAACCTATAGATGAAACTATGTGCCTATATATTTGTAATTGTATCTTATGTAAATAATGGAATGAATTGAAATATATATCATTATTCGTGAATTTTATTCCAAATATAGTCCAGCTCTTACATGTAGCAATGAAAGCAAAAATGTGGTCATCTAGTGATGTCTTCCCATCTCCGTCAAACTTGGGAAGAATCTTTCTTGATCCTTGTGGGAGGTCATGTCAAGCTGGTAAGGCCAATGGGCCTATGGCATTTCCCCATGGTACATTAACTGCCATCTTGGGAAAGGTAGTATGTGAAGGAAAAATGACATGAGCAAGGACAAGTGCTTGACTTGTAGTGATTCCTTCCTTGCTTTCTCTTTTAGGACTTGATGCAAGGCTTATAGATCTACGAGGTGTGTTCTTCTTTGGAGGAGATAACTTGAAACCAAACTTTCCTTGGAAATCAAAAATGGGATCAGATCGACCTTTAGCTTTTTCTCCTCGTGTAAACCTCTTTCCTGCCAGTTTGAAATATTTATTGTGAAGGGATCACTGGCATGTTCTGATTGGCTCTAGCCTTTTCTCTTCGCTCTCTTTGTTTAGCTATTTGTACTTGAATAAATCTAAAGAACTCTCATGGCTTTGATATTCTTCATTATCTAGTACTGATGCGGTGAGATGAAAATGATAGTTGCTCGTGTGCTTTTCCCAAATAGATTGCCTTAGATCGATGATATATCTTCTTGAGTATCCACAAAAAGAAGATTCGGTTGCAAGATAGGTGGGTTACTTGTAATAGTCATACAAATTATTACCTTGGTGGAAGAGGGCAGCGTCGATGAACAATGATCAATGCGTGTCCAGGAGATCTTCTAGCCGCAAGTGCAGGTGCTCTTCTTCTAAGGTTTTCAATGTAGATTTCTCTATCAATGGCTCTATCCACAAATTACTACAAACTTTCACAGTTTTCCAAGCTACTGTTCGAAGGTTAGCAACAATGTCTCCTTGAAAATCTTCGTTGAGCACTAGGTTCGGTTGAAGAATTGGAGTTGTGTAGAGGGGATAGTCATAAATATTTAACCAAGCATTGGTTAACGATTCTAGAATCCCTAGTAGAGTCGCCAAAAATTGTTAGCATATGGATTTGCACGCATGCAAATGACATGCAACAATGTGGGAATGAAGTCCCTCCTCAATGAAGGTGAGGCTACCTTTATTGAAAGCCAAAACTGTATTTACACTGTACATTCAAAATCATATGTGGGGGTGTTTTGGAACATCAATGGAAAGAAAATTGAATGAGGGAGATGGAATGGAATGAAGGAATGAAATGTAAAGGAATGAATGGAAGGAACATGCAAGAGTTAGGTAAAAGCAAGAGCCTAATATTGCATGATAAGAACAATAAATAACTAACACAAATAAAACAAAGTTTGCATCAGTTAAATGAGAATGAGTAAAGGGAACACACATGAGCAAGTAAATAGCAGAGCTTGATCATGGTGAACTAGAACAAAAATTAATAACGTTGATAATAAGATCAAAGACAATATTTGCATGTAAGATTTAAACACTAACATCTAATGAACATAAGAACATCAAATGCTATAAGAGATAATGAATGGGACACAAAGTTCATATTTCATTAACTCCAAAATGTTTTCTCAAAAGAACACAAAGTTTATTTCTTTGAAGTAAAGCTTACATACAAAAGTATTTTCTTCTCCTCTCTCAAAGTCCCCCTTTACAAATGAGCTCCTGAATTCCTTTTATAACCCAAAAGTTGGTTACAAAGTAGTTAGGGTTGACATGAACATTAAATAGGGAACTTAAGTGACCTTTGAATTTTTCAACCAACTTTATTAAAAACAACTAAAAATAGAAATCACTTAAGTCATCCACAATTTTCCGAAAGCAAACTCAATAACAACATCCTTTTCTTAAAATTCCACTTTTAAAACATACAATAATAACCAAGTGCCTTATCCATTGAAATGGGGTCCACCTATCTCAAACATATGAGAAATGGACTCTCCCACTTTGTTAGATACCAAGAAAACTATCTCCTTAAACCATCGGTGAAATTAGGATCTACCACTTTCGCCAATTGAAAGGATCTGAACCTTCCCAATGTTTCAAACATATTTTCTTCTTCTGGAGGTTCATTTGGTCGAAGAATAGCCTCACAAAATACCTACAATTCCAAAATCCTACCTAGCATATCATTCAAATTAACCATATTTGATTGAGCATTCTCAAACAAGTTCTTTAATTTGATGCAACGCTCCATTGAAGTTGAAGATAAATTATTTGTGGGAGTATACATGTCCTTAAACAATTTTGAAAATTGCTCTTCCATGTGTTTCGATGAACACCTTTGATTATGCTCATTTACGAGGTTGCAAGGGATCTCAACTATGAATTCTTGAATCAAGGTGAGTGAAGTGAAGGCTTCATTACATATGCTCTCATAATGGATCATAGAATCCTTGAGAAGCATATTCCTTGATTTGAGATGCAAACACCAAATAAAATGTGTCCCTCGATGTTCAAATTCAAGAATTCCTTCAATGGCTAAAACTAAGGATTCCATACTCGTCATCTCTTGTAGACTAGGCAATATCTCATCCAAATTTGATATGTTAGAAACAAAATTTTCCTTGAAAGAAAGAATTGGATCAAGATACGCACTGACATCTTCATGGAGCTTAATCGTTGTTTTGATCATCTCTTGGCCTAAAATGAGAATCTTTGAAAGCCAAGTTTTAGTGACATGGCCCAATGTGTTTATTTATTTTGATAAATTGAGAGTTTCTTCATCAGGGGCAGCCACTGCATCAGTACTAGGAAAGTGGATGATATGGGATTTATCGATGTTGAACATATTCCACCAATTGATTATTTTCAGCCTTGAGCTAAGAGTTCTGAGACTTATATTTCTCAAGTCTCTTTAGCACGATATCAATTGAATCTCGAGCCATCGCCATGTCACTTTCCAATGTGGACCTCCCAAGTCCAAGTCTAGAAACTTCATAATCAGTAGATGTCATGGCATCATGCTCCTTGTCAACTTGTGGGATGGAAAGATCCGCAAATCTATTTCCATCACTATCCACCATTATTCGAGAAAGCACTTTAGGCTTCTTGGGAATGATGTCATTTGAAATTTTGAAAAGGGCATCAAAATCAATGTCAATTTCCTTGACAACTCTTCCTTTTCTTGACTTCGCAATCAACCCAGAAAGGAGTATCATTCACTATTTCGCATACAAAATCCTGGGCTCAAAGCAACATTCTCATTGTTCTCGACATCATGAGATTATGTGAGAATCCTTTCCATGACCTCAATTTCAAGGAGAAATAACCTCAATATCCACCTCCTGATCATTTGGGAGATTTTGGGAAATCTCTTCGTGAATTGTAGGTTCCGAAGTGTTCGATATTTGGACTACCTGCACCTGAGTGGATGCTTGTGCAAGGCATGGTTGAGGATCGTTTGTCACGAGCTTTGAGAACTATTAACAATGTGAGTAGAAGAATCTCTACTTGAAGTAGAAAATCCCGATACACGCTCTCTTCCTTCACTGGGGCTAGGACCCTTAGATTTTTCTCCTCGTGACACATTATTCGGTGAAGTGGATTTTGGCAACCACTCCTTTCTTGTTTGTTGTGTATGATTGGATGGCACGGAGGTTGATTGAGAAGGGGCTTTGGTTGAATGGAGACCTCCTCGAGTTGGCAATTTTTTGATCCTGAAGTATGATCTTGAATTGATTATAACTTGGAAAGTTCTCTTTGTACCAAGATATGCTTCTTTCAAGAATCAGTTGATTCTTGCTATTAAGAGAAAATTCATCTCTTTTGGTCCAATCAATTCAAGGCAACGGGGTAAAATAAATTACATCATATGAAGGATCAATAACATCTTCATCATCATTTATGAATGAATATGGAGGGTTCTTGATGTGAAAGGCCTTGATATGAGCAAGGGTTATGCGAGAAAACTCTCGTCTTCTTACTTCATGTTTGTCTGAACAGGCAGCCCAAAAATCTTCCATGGTAGGGTTATGTTGATACGTTGCTCCAAGAATCTTCTCGCATATATCCATTAATATCTGTTGGCTAGATTTTCGCATAGCATCAAACCTAGGCGATCATGAGATAAATCTCCCTCATTTAATCGGTGAGGCTCCGTGTCGATTTGTCAATATAAATGTGTTTTTATCTATCAGGGGTTTTACTTTAACCACTTAGTTCATGAACCATAACTAAGAAGTTCTACAGCAAGTAAGCAGCTGTTTAAGAAAGGAAAAATTATAGAAGAAGAAAGTCAAGGTATTACAGAGAAGAAGTAAGGAAGATGTGCATCCCAATTAGTAGATAGCAGAGCTAATTGCATGCACATAGAAGAAACTTAATAGATTTGAACACATAGAATTATAAAGCAAAGGTAGTTCTAGATCCAGATCTAAAATAACACAAAGTTTACTTTAAAGATCTAAGATTTAAAAGCAAGAAACACAGTACGCCGTGACACAAAGTTCTCCGGAAACCTGCTTCTTTGTATTCCTCTGCAACAAGTGGCTCTCAGGGGTTCAGCACAAAGTCTAGAACACAAGATTGCTTCTTACAAATTCTGATCGATGATTAACCCGAAGGTTCTTCCTCTACTTATAGAATGTAGAGGGGCAATTACAAGCTGGAAGCTTTAGTTGAACTGGCACATGTGGAAGTCGAAAAAGAAACAGCTGGCAATCTCCTTCCTGGAATTCCTCTTTGCATGACATGTATGATTTGCAACTGAAAATAGAACCTTCTATTTTGTACGCCTGCCACCTATCTCCAAGTAATTGACTTCTTCAAGTAATGGCTTTTAAACCAATCACGTAAGTTGTATAATTTAATTGATCGCTCAATTACTTTGTCGGAGGAAAGTCGACTTTGTCGGAGGAAAGAAGAAGGAAGAGGAAAGTTGACTTTATCCTTTTTCATGTCTGCATCTGTATTTGATTCAAATCTGGATCAGAAGAAATGGATTTGGAAACAAGCTGGAATTGCAAGCAGTTGGAATTGGAAGCAAGCTGGAATTTTGCCTCCGTATTGTCTTCTCTTTTATCCTTGAAGCTTTTGCAGTTCTTTTGTTGTACATGCATCAGTGCAAGGTTGGTCATAAATAACTCATCATCCTTATTTTTAATTGCATATGAGCAATTAAAATTTCTGGAAAGCACTCGAGGTGAATGAAAATTCAATGAAGGCTTCAACTGGAAGATGAGAGCACATGCACAGGATCTTGGAAGGAATTTTCCACGCACTGACTTCTTCACGGGCTGCATTCGAAACATGAGGATGAAGCCTTTGTGCTGGAAGCTTTTGCAACTATGAGATCTGGATCTGGATCTGCATATGGATTTGCATCTGCATCTGCATCTGGATATGGATTTGCATCTGCATCTGCAAACTTTGGAAACTGGGCTATGGATGGAAAAGCTGCAACTCGAATAATTCCACTACTTTTAATCTACATGCATGGGTAAAGTTTCTCCTGCACGCATGAGTGAAGTCTTTCCTGCTCTGGATTTGTCTATTAATTCAGCAAGAGGTTTCGAGCCTAGATCTGTCTTCAGTATTTGTAATTTTAGAAGTGATGCATGACTCCGTTGTGCTTTCTTTTTCATCTTTCTTCGCCATAGCTTTGTCTATCTTCGTCTGAATAATTCTTTTTCTTCTTACTTGGCCGGATTTCTTCAATACTAGTGCAGATCTGGACAATTCTTTAGATTCGGAGGATATATGCAATGTATTGGACATTGATAAAAGCTCATTTTCCTTTGTAAAGCACCTGTAATGAATTCCTGTAATTTATTGAGACAAAAATGGCCACTTAGGAGAATGAAGAGTGAATTTAAATTATAAAAATCTGCACTTTTCAAGCCTGCTGCCCCAAAAATTGGTGTTTAATTTGCACATAAAGAGAGCATAAATCCTTTCAATCAACACCTGAGCTCCTGTAACACCTGTGAAAACAATTATGCAGACAAAGATCAACCTCCTCTAATGCATGCGCCAAATCTGGAAGCTTTTAGCCTTGTTAGCACTTTGTCTGAACAAAATCCTTCCTTTAATGGGGGCGCACTTTTCCTCTTGGCTGCAATTCTTTACCTGTGAATTAAATAATTCACCCATATGGCTGCCCATGCTTATATAACCTTCATAATTCTATAATTAATAATTGCCCTAACAATTAAAGGCAATTAATTAATTAAAAATCATGCTTTTCTCTTTTAAAATAGCATGTTTAAGGACAACCATCCAATAAATTAAATTAATCCAATTTAATCCTTCACACAGCACTTCACTTAAGCTTCACAGTGTGCTTTGACCATAGCCACTGAAAATAGGAATTAATATAATCATTTAATACTTTAAAAGTATTAATTCCTTCTCAAAAAGGGCTGCATTAAATAAATTAAATTTATTTAATTTTGGAATTTTATTTCCAATTGATTTATTCTCCTTTGCTTTTGTTGACTTTTCCACATGCTGGGTGCCAAAATTGGGTGAATAAATATTAACAAATATTTATTTAATGCATTATTATTCACCCAATGTGGGTCGCACTTTTGCATAATAGAATTCTATTTTAAGAATTTCGACAATGGAATTATTTACCTGCAAGAGCAGCAGCCCGAAATCCCATGATCCACTTAAGTGATTTGACTTTGACAATGGGATTATTTACCCCTACAAGTGTGCAATAAAATCCCGTGATTTCACTTAAGTCACTTTTTTTATTTCACCATGGGAATTTTTACCTGCAAATGCGATAAATTCCGCCTGCCTCTGACATCTAACTTTCCCACTGCAGCTTAAGTGGATTTTATATCACGGGAAAAAGTACCCTGCTAAGCAGGTACAAAATTCCCACCTGCCTGTTGCTTCTATTTTTCCCACTGCAGCTTAAGTGAATTTTATATCATGGGAAAAAGTACCCTGCAAGGCAGGCAATAAAATCCCACCTGCCTGCTGCTTCTAATTTTCCCACTGCAGCTTAAGTGAATTTTATATCATGGGAAAAAGTACCCTGCAAGGCAGGCAATAAAATCCCACTTGCCTGCTGCTTCTATTTTTCCCATTGCAGCTTAAATCCTTTGTTTTCCAAAAATGTGCCCATCCCCGCAGGGGCTTTTTTGTGCACGACTTTGCTTTTTCCCAGTGATCCAGACCTCCGATGGTGACTTCCTCCGGGCATAATGTGCGTATATGTTTTCCACTACTCAAGCTGAAAAAAATCGGGCTTACCGTAAGAAAGGAATTGTTCGAGAGAAATTTCTGAGAAACGAAATGGGACACCACAAAAACACGAAAAATTGCCAAAAGTTACAAATAAAGCCCAAAACTTAAAATAAGTTAAAACCCTTCTGGCACATAGGAATAATAACATATTTGCTCATAATAGAGTTAAAATGGAGCGCAAATAGCCTCATACGGGGCTCAAAATAATTAAATACAAATTTCTGAGAAAATCCCGCTATGAGAATATAACAACTTTGGGCATCTGGGTATTTGGCGAAAAAGGCTAATATGGCTCTTTGGGAATATCTTGACGCAATACAAGAACTTTCAGGCAATAAAAACACAAAACGACCCATTATTTTAAAAGTACGAATTTTTTTGGATAGGGTAGTTGCAGAGATTTCAGGATGAAATGGGTGACACCAATATCAAACTGGACTCTCTTCACATATGGATGAATTTTGATGAGGGAAAACTCTTTTTCCATGAGTTATGCACTGAAGAGATTTGGACATTGGTATTCCCTGATTTGGATTGGGAAATGAATTCTAAGTGATGCTTATCACTGAGAAGACAGTGAACTTGGAATAGTTATCACACAAGCTCCATCAATGCCCATTTGTCACTAATGTACTTAGGAAGTTTCCATGGAGTACCCGTAAAGCCACTTACGCAAATGTAGGAAAAGGATGAGAATTGAATAAACCAGGTTCCCCATTGGGAAATGACATTCATGGCTTATTTAGAAAATCTTTCCTCTCGTATTTTGATTTGAATCGAATCACATGGAAGGTGAATGCATCATTAACTCTTCTGAAATGGTGAGAGCTATTTTTGAAAATTAGTTGTGGATAGTAATGGAAGACACTATTCAATGGACCCATGACTCCTCTTGTTTCGAGTCCTGAAAATAGCTTTATTCTTGCCACTGCATAAGTCAGCCATACGATGTCATGTAGAATCATCCAATCATATTTACTTGATCAATTGTTTGTGAAGGGTATCATTGATGATGGTGGCCCAATCCACAAACTCTCTCTTGGCAAGGATGATACAGATAAACTGATACATCCATGGGTGGAAAATCTTGGCAGAGGGTAAACTAAAAACTTGACTCAAGAGAGTAATCATGTCCCTGATTTCTTCCACGAACTCAACGTGATATAGTTCTTTAGGAAGCCGGTCAATTCGAGGCCTCTTGGTCACTAACCAATTGTTATTAACCATCTTGCTCCACATGAGGGGTTCTTCATCCCAAAATTCTTGTCTTTGATTTGTCGAGTGATATCCACATTCTTAGGGAAGTCAGGTATGTTGAGCAACTCCTCAATGTGCTCTGGTGTGATTAAGAGGAAAGGCTCATGATTATCTTTAAAATTCCTCGTCTCTCAAGATCATAATTCTCATGCATGCGATAACCGACTTGGACACTATATCGAGACAGAAATGTTGTTGCTTGGGGTAGACCACTATGGTAAAGCCTATCCAAGAATATGGTTTTGCCTTCAGCTTTCACCCGATCACAGAATTGTTACACATTGATGTGACCCAAATTTGTATCAATGATATTGTCATATGCCGACTTGATGGAACTGGGAGGGATGATTCCTTGGAATTCGTACTTGAGTGTGGACTTATTCGATTTCTCCACTAGCTTCTTCGATCTTCCTGTAGATTTATTAGATTTTTGGCCATTATGAATTTTACAAAAAAATGATTCAGGCACACAAAACAATGCAAACAAATCCAGTATCGGTCTTGAAACCCTCGTCAATGCAAGAAAAAATGACTCGTTTTAATATTAATATTAATATTATTATTATTTTTTTAAAAATAATAATAATCGATCCGATTCTACAATTTTTGATTCGTGACAATAATTTTATTAATTAATTTATTTTTCTAAAATAAACAAAATCACCCGATTTTAATATCCCGATTTTTTTATTTAATTTTCCGGAGAAAATTCTCCTTGGTATGCGTGAAAATCACTTGATTTTAATGACCGCATACTTTGATATTTACTTCTTCCTTGCAATCTTTTGATCGATGCGTGGGTATACTTGTTTAATTCTTCTGCAAATGCGTGAAGACTTATGGACTGCCTTCTCCTTTAAACTGCATTTTCAATATTTTATTCCTGGTGAATGCGTGGAGATCTTTGAGGAATGCGTGGGGATGCTTTGTTTACTGTTTGACTTTTATTTTCCAACGTGGCTTCTTTGTTATTTAGCTTTTCTTTGGATTTATGGTTTCCTCAACCTTCTAGCGTTGAATCTTCCCTCTACTGCATGGATCTTCAAATGCCTGCGTGGAAACTCCTCTTTCTCCTAAAAAAATGTGTGATGATTCTCCTCTTATTCTTTCCTTGAGTTGATTCTCCTTGGCATACGTGGAGGGTATTCTCTACCCAATGCGTGGGCTGTTGGCTCTAATTTCCTTGAGAAATGCGTGGATATAATTCTTAATCCTTTTATAAATTCTCCAGTGCATGCGTGGAGACTATTTTTTTCTTGTTGTTTGTTGTTTGAATTTTATTTTTAAAAACTTCCTCAATGCATGGAGATCCTAGGCATTAAAACTTATTAATTTTCATCATTTGGCTATGTGTTGAAACCTGTTTTGGCCTTCCTTTGGTGAATGTGTGGCCTCCTAATGAATGTTGTTGTTTTGCTTCATGTTTGCATGGAGAGTACTACTATTTTTCTTCTTTTTTGTCAATTCCTCCTTACGTAGTGTGTGTATCTCCGATTTTTTAGTGGAGATTGTTTTTGGATTGTATTTCTCTCCTAGGTGTTGGAATTTCTTTGCTTGTTCTTTACCTCTCACACCTAGTTATGGCTATCCTTTGGTTGTAGGGAAAAGGAAAATGAGTTCCTTTAGGATACGCTAAGTAATAGGTGTTATCCCCACAAAAATGTCTGATCTTGAAAGGACCTAGCCACAATGAATCAAACTTCCCATGTTTTCCTTTTGGATCGCATCTCTTATCCTAAAGAAGAACTAATTCATTGATTTGGAATTGCCTCTCCTTAGTTTTCCTGTCAAACAACCTCTTCACTTTGAACTGATGTTCCTCGATCTTGTTTTCCACTTGACTTATTTGTTCTTCAAGATTTCTTAGGAACATGATCCTTTTATCTAACGCATTGGCGAAGCATTCATCATCAATTGCTTGAGCTAATCGTAATGTTGGTAACTCAATGTGATGGGAATTTGAGCATCGGTTCCATACAAGAGTTGAAATGGAGACATCCCGATTGCCCTTTTTGGAGTTATGCGGTCAGCCCATAATGCATCATATAAATTTTTGTGCCAAGTTCTTTGATTTTCTTCTACTAACTTGCGCATGATAGTAATGATGTTTTTGTTACTAGATTTTGCCTAACCATTTCCCTGTGGGTAATAATCTAACGAATGAGACAAATATATCCCATACCCATAACAAAAACCTATCATCTCTGTAGAAGAAAAATTGGAGGCATTGTCCATCACGATCTTGTGTGGAATTCCGTAACGAACCAATATATTCTCTTTGATGAAGTCACAGATTACCATAGTAGATGTTTGTTTTACTGGTATAGCTTCTACCCACTTCGTAAAGTAGTTAGTTGCAATGAGCACATGAGTATGACCAGCACTGGAGTTTGGGTTCAGGACCCCGATGAAATCCAACCCCCATTGTTGAAAGGGTTCTTCAATGACAACTGGCTTCAAAGGCAAAGCTGCCAATTTAGGTCTTCCAACAAATTGCTGACAAGCTTCACATTTTGTTACCCATTTCTGAGCATTGGAAAACATAGTGGGCCAATAATAATGTGCTCGCAAAATTTTATGAGTTGTCACTGGGCCAGAGAAATGACCACCACAAGCATGATTGTGAAAGGCTTCCAACAACCTAGGTTGTTTTTCTTTATCAACACATCTGAGGAACATGTCAATTCCTTTCTTGAACAAAGTGTTGTCCCAAATGACATACCTAGCAGCTCTTAATTTGATAGCTCTCTTTTCCTTAGTTGTCAAATTTTTAGGACATTCTCCATATGCAAGAAAGTAGGCCAAATCGGAATACCATTAAATCGTGGTAGTCTTGATGAAAACTACCAAATGGTAAACCTTCTTTAAATGGTTCTTTGTCAAATTCCTCTTGTGGTTCATTCTCTACGATGAGTCAAGCGATTCCTCTTCCTTGAACCAACTTGGTAGGCTTGATATCCAAATCATATTCCTAGATCTTGAGACCCGAGCTTACCTCTTTTAGATCTTGCTTCTTGTTGTGTAAACATTGATTCAACTATGGTGTCTGGTACTAAGACTTTGGTGTGAGAATTCAACACATAGTACCTGAAATGTTTCAAGGCTCTCACCACCGCATACGCATGCCTCTCAAGTTGACTATAATTGAGTTCATGTTTCATGAATCTAGAACTCATGAATGCAATAGAAGATTCGATTCCCTCTTGATTGTGTAGAGTCAAGATGGTGGAAACTGTGTGCGGCGAAGCATAACAATAGATTATTAAATCCTTTATAAAATCAAGACACACCAATGTAGGAGCTTTTGTAATAACCCCCTTGATTTGTTCAAATGTTTCTCTACCTTCATTTGACCATTTAAAGGATTATTTTCCTTTCATCATATCAGCCATTTCTTTGGTCAGCTCGGCAAAATCTATCACGAACCTTCTCAAAAAATTTACCTTCCCAAAGAATGAGTGAACTCCAGGCTTACTTGTAGGCAAGGAAAGATTCTTGATAGCTTGAATGCGCTCAAGATCAATTTTAGTTCCTTCTTTAGAAACAATATGACCTAGGAGTTTACCTTCCGTAACTCGAACATGGACTTCTTTGGATTCAAGGAGATCTTATGAAGTCTGCACCTTTGCAATATTTTCTCTAAATCTCTTAGGTGATCTTCTCGTTTCTTTGAGAACACTGTCAAGTCATCTAGGTATATCATGATGATGTTGTCTTTATAATCTGTGAATGCCATATACATGGCCCTTTAAAAAAATTGTCATCATTTATCAAACCAAAAGGCATTCTTCTATACACGAATGTCCCGGGGGTGGTGAACGTAGTTTTATGTTGATCTTCACTAGCCACTTCGATCTGATATCCCTAAGTTCGAGGCGTAACAGAAAAGTATAAGCGTGCTCAAGGATATCAAGAAGGGAACTACTGAGAGTTTTTGGGAATATGATGTTCATTTCAAAACACTTCTATCTAAACTATTTTCTGATATCCATGCAAGTCAACATGCACAGTGGTTTGTTAGAGGCTGATTGTGTGTTTTAGTTGGGTGCTCTCCCATAAGACATATATGGATCTGCGCGAAGCGCTTGAAGAAGCTTTGCATGTTGAGGTAGTTAGGAGCATAAACATTGGATTAAGCCCATTCTTGGAAGCTCATATTGTAGCAATGGAAAAACAGTTAGAGAAACTATCAACCAATATAGCACATGAGACATGCACTAGAATTTGGTGCATAGATTGTGAAGTAGAAGGGCATACTAAGGATAGTTTTCCTCGCAGATCAATGTGCTCCTTGTTGTTGGATTGTGAGATATGTCATTTAGACCATGATGTGAGCCGTTACCCATTATTGCAATGCGTGATAAGGAAGAATGTGTCCTACTACTGTAATATTTTCCGGTCCACAACTCACAATACTAAAGATTACAGGTTGATTGATCAGATCCATGATGCCATTGATATTGGTGTATGACAGACTGGAGTTGCGAATAGCTCTAAGGATAAAAGTGAGCAACATGATCATGATCACACTCAAGGGCACTATGATCATAATGAAGGGCGCTTTGAGGGAGGTCGTGGTAGAGGTCGAGGATACCATGGTGGATTTATAGGCCGAGGTTGCGGCGGTGGATGAAGTGAGTTCCCTTGTGGAACATGTTATATGTGTGGATCCCCTGACCATTACAGGTGTGAGTGCCCTCAGAACATTACTTGTTCTTTTTGCAAAAAGAATCACAACTATGAAGAGTTCTCGAATTTATATGAACATCGAGCAACAAGCAAAAACCGGAGAACAAGGGCACAAAGATGGTTAGAATACGGTGCACCATGAAAAAACCAATGGATGTTGAAGTTAGCATTGGATCCTAAGGTAGTACCTGTGAAGATTACTACACACACCGAGGATGCGCATGCCGGAGAAACGTTGCAACAGAAGCCTACCATTACTAAGGAGGAGGTTTTACATGAAAAATATTCAAACCCTACACATCAAAAGGAGTTTTATCAGGAAACCATGGAGGTACTCGAGAAATCAGAGGGTGAAATACGGTGGTTAAAGGAACATTCATGGAATTTGGAATAGAAGAATGAAGTTGAGACTTTCCAGTCGGATGTTGATGATCTGAAGGAAGTATACAAGATGTTGTGTCAGGATAACATTATTCTATTACAAGGAAGTTAGTTAAAAGTAAACACTTTGCGCATTAGTATTGAGAACAGGTGATAGATTTTGCATGCTAATCTCCCTCCTCATAGTTTGGATTATGACAAGGAGATCACTCTGAATGTTGTTGTGGATGGATGGATTTTGAGTAATATTTTGATTGACATAGGCATGGAAGTGAATGTGCTTACTTTAGATGCATGGCTTCAGATGGGAAAAACTCCATTACATCTATCTTCCAATGTACTATATATGGAAAATCGAACTAAGGCCATGCCAATTGAGGTCTTGAAGGATGCATCCATTACTATACAAGGGACAAGTTCACTGGGGACTTTGAGTTCTTAGTGCTTGCAGAAGCGGACAACTTCCCAGCTCTACTTGGGCACCCTTGGTGTTATGCAAATAATGTTGATATATGGTTCAATGAGGGATATATCAATTTTGAGAACAAGGAAGAATGAGTTATTATCCCTTTGACAGACGAGAAATATGCACCTTATGTTGAGCCCTTAAGTGAAGAAGATCCGAAAAGAATTTATGTGCACACTATTTGAGATCCGAAGTGCTTAAGCCATCTAAGGAATATTATTTTTGTTGATTCAAATGTAGAAACAATAAAATATAACACAAGAAAAAATTTGATTTTTATTCATACAGGATAATTTTCATTATGAAGAGATTACATATAAATAGGTAAATGACATCCTTAGAATAAGGAGTCAAACCATATCAATTACCCAATCCCCACTTATCTCTCCAACATGATTCTCTCCACCTTTATTTTCTCATAGCTATCTAATAGTGAGTTGTTCTCACAACTCACGTACACACAAAATATAATAATATCTCACACTCACTTAACTATTACAATATTATATTATCATCTGGATAATATAATTCCACAAACATTATTAATGTTCACACTAACACATTAATTTCCTAACATTCACCCCCTTAGTGTGAACATGGGTGAGTTATGTCTAGTACCTGCTCATGTTCTACAATCCGATGGTTTTCAAAGAGTACCATCAACTCCAACAAGTTTTCTAGTGGAACCATTAACCACTCTATATGTGATTTTCGAAGAGATTCACAAACTCTCAAATTAGTTTTCTAGTGGACCACCAACCACTCCATAGCAAAGCGTACATGTTTCCTCACCCCCATCTTTACATTCAAGAGAAAATATAAGAAATATTGCTCACGCAGGAGCTCACTTATTACAAGAGAAAACAAGAATAAATCGTCTGTTCTTATTACATCACACAATGAAAATTAAACACACAACAAAAATAAATGCCACAAATTCATTGTGTGGCCCCTTCGCTTGCGGCTGACGAGCAAGAGGTCACTGATTAACCTCCTTCCTCTGTTGCCTCCTTCCTCCATCTGAAACTGCTTAGTTACTCAAAAAAATTGAAAATGAAGCTCAATATGAAATTCCCCCTCAATTTGAACTTGGTCATTCGCGTACAAGTGAAAATGCGACCAGGAGAAATACGAGCAACCTTTTTTTTAACAATTTTCCTAATAATCACCTAAATGACACAAAAATGACTTTAAAATTTTGACTTGACTTTATGATGTTTGTAATGATACAAATAAAATTAAAAATAAACATAATCTAAAAATGAAATAAACAAAACAATTAAAATAAAATTAACAACTTCTTTCAAAAAAATAAATTACAACTTAGACTTACGTAACTAAACAATAAATAAGACTTGTTCCCTAATGAATTAACCGAGAGAGAAGAAATACCATGTTTCTTTTTCTTCTTAAAAATAAACAAAAACCAAAACAACACGTGGATGGTAAAATAAACCAGAGACTAAAAAATAATGACCACGAACTGCATACCATGTGGTAAAAGAAACATTTACAGAAACTCCAAACTTGTATAATGCAGGCTCGGTGAAATGAGTTTTCTCCAAAAATATTATCTGGGTTTGGCTGAAATTTTGTTTGTAGTTGTATTACCCATATTTCGTGAAACCCAATAAGTTTAAGAGAAACCCAGATCCTAGAACAAAAACTACAATCTATTCTTCAGACGGATTTTCTTAAAAAATACTCTTGCTCAATCACAGAAAAATCCATTGTCAGGTTTGCATACCTGCTCTGATACCAAATATTATTTTTGGTTCAGATTCAAATGTAGAAACAATAAAATATAACACAAGAAAAAAATGATTTTTATTCATACAAGATGATTTTCATTATGAAGAGATTACATATAAATAGGTAAATGACATCCTTAGAATAAGGAGTCAAACCATATCAATTACCCAATCCCCACTTATCTCTCCAACATGATTCTCTCCACCTTTATTTTCTCATAGCTATCTAATAGTGAGTTGTTCTCACAACTCACGTACACACAAAATATAATAATATCTCACACTCACTTAACTATTACAATATTATATTATCATCTAGATAATATAATTCCACAAACATTATTAATGTTCACACTAACACATTTATTTCCTAACAAGGAAGGAATTCTCTAATGGGATGATGCACAGTCCATCAGTGATACTACAATTATTACCTGTGATAATTGGGCACATGACACTTATGAGATGGTTGGGTGTGAGGTAAGGAGCGAACTTATTTGTGCATGTAAAGAGACCGCATTGTGTTAGGTGGTTAGGCAACAACCATGTACCTCGGTACACTGGCAAAGGAAACCATGAGGTATTCCTGTGATCCATAGAAGTACAGTGGAAGGATTAGGTGGATAGAAGGAACATGTTAGTTTATACCCTGCACGGGACAACAATGCACTGGTGGATGGTTCATAGGGATAATCTCATAGAATGGAGAGAGGTGAGAATTTCCCTATTAGCAAGGTTTCTCAGAAGTAATGCACCTACTCAAATCTATGAATATCATGGTAATAATCTTGTTCAACACCATGTTCAGTAGTGTGAGAGACTCTGGATAGAGGTGCAGGAAGCTTTACCACCTTTGTTGTGGGTGCACAAACATTATTTCACCTTGTGAGGTTGCGTGTGCGCTTGGTATGTTTATGTGGAGTTGAATAGAGAGATTGGAAATTAGCAAGACTTGACTACATGTATGATCTAGACTTTTGAATACTTCTCCACTAAACCTCCAGTGAAAGAGGCATTATAGGTTATGAAGCACTTGACTATGGGAGATAGTGAAAAATTTGAAGAACTCATTCAGAGTTATTTGGTGAGTCAGACCTAGAAGTGCATTTCGACGAAGTAGATGAGACAGATACATAACAACTTGAGAGCGCTTTTCTAGAGAAGGAGAAAGGAAAGATGGTCTACATGATGGATGATGAAGAAGTGGAAAATTTAGACATAGATCATTTAGAGGGTACGCGTGAGGTCTTAGATAGTGTGGATGAGAAGGCGCGTGCCTACCATGAACCTATGAAGACAAAGAAAGTGAACATTGGGACGGAAGTTGAACCTAAAGAGGCCATCATTGGAGATTACTGAGTCTGACTCTGAAGTGGCTAAGATAATTGAGTTGCTATGTGATTTCTAGGACTTGTTTCCTAGAGGCTACCATGAGTTGAAAGGAGTGCATGAATATTTGGGCGAGATGAAAATAAAGTTAAAGGAAGGTGTGCACCCGATTAGGAAGATACCTTACAAGATGAACCCTAACTTACGCATAAAAGTTAAAGAAGAAATTGAAAAGATGTTAAACTCTAGCATCATTAAGCCCATAGAGGAATCAGAGTGGGTTATCCCCATGGTAATCAGCATAAAGAAAGATGGAAGAATCAAGATTTTTGTGGACTATAGGGAGTTGAATGTTGCATGTGTGATTGATCCTTTCCCTACACCATTCACTGAAGAAATATTGGAAGGCGTTATAGGCGCAAAATTTATTCTTTTATAGATGGATTTTATGGGTATCATCAAGTAAGGATTGCTAAAGAAGATCAAGAGAAGATAACTTTCACCACTGAATGGGGAAGTTTTGCATACACGGTGATGCCCTTTGGATTGAAGAACGCACCTGTAGTATTTTCGCACATTTTTGTTCAAGCATTCCAAGATTTTATTCACAAGTTCTTGCAGGTTTACTTGGATGACTAGAGTGTATATGGGATTGTTAAGGATCATTATGACAACTTGAGGTTAATGTTTGAGAGGTGCAGACAGTTAAACATCTCTTTAAATATCAGGAAGTGCATATTTACTACACCTTTTGAAACTTTGGGCATATCATCTACAAGGAAGGTTTGTTAGTAGATCCAGCTAAGGTTGCAGTCATTTTAGGCTTGGAGGAACCCACTAGTCAGAGTGAGGTGCACGGATTCTTGGGCCACACAGGGTATTACAAAAAAATTATCAAAGGATATGCTAAAATTTTTGCCCCTGGAGGAGTTATTAAAAGGTAAAGGTAAGTTATATTGGGTAGAAATGCAGCAACATGCATTCAAGCATCAAGGAAAAGCTTACTACGGTGCCTATCCTGTATTTTTCTTCATGGAATATACCTTTTCATGTACATGTGGACGCTTCGGCATGGCCATTGGCACAATTCTAGCTCATCTTGGAGAAGGTATTATAGATCATCCTATTTGCTTTGCTAGCTAGAAATTTGACTCTTGTAGAACAAAATTATACAACTATGGAGCACGAGGCTTTGTCAATGATCTATGCGCTACATAAGTTTAGACAAGACTTAAAGAACACCTTTTGTTTTCTATACCTATCACATGCCATTAAAATATTTGGTGAACAAGCCCATTTTACAAGGGCACATATTTCGATGGGTTTTCTTATTTCAAGAGTTTGACTTTACAGTGGTGGTAAATCCAAGTAAAAGCAATTATGTCCAGATCATTTGTCAAGGATTCAATTAGGAGAGGAAGCACAGAGTATTGAAGATACAATGACGGATGCACAGTTATACAGGCTAAACCACGCACCCTCAGACTTAGAGGATATTGTTGTTTTTTACGTATAAGTATGGCACCCAAAGGAATGAAGGCATTAGAAAAGAAACTACTTGCAATTCACACCATGCCTTTCATGTTGATCATTGGCAATTTATACAAACTAGGCTGAGATGAAGTCTTGCGTCGGTGTGTACTAGAACATGAGCGTACGACAATTATGGAGGAGGCTCATGGCGGTATCATAGGTGGACACTACGCAGGGGACACCACCGCGTGCAAGATCCTACTAGTTGGTTTATGGTGGGAGACCTTGTACAAGGATTGTAAAGAATATAATAAGGCATGTGATCATTGTCATTGCCTTGGAAAACCTTGGTAGAGAGATAAAATGCCTTTGAGGCCTATTATTAGTGTAGAACCTTTTGATAAATGGGCAATTGACTTTGTAGGTCATATTTCCCCCGCACAGGTAGAACTGGATCGCACTACATCATCACTTGTATAGATTATCTTACAAGGTGGGGCGTGGCGTAACCGACGAAGGATTGTATAACAACTATAACAATAAGGTTCTTGTGGGAAAATATTCTTACCAGATATAGATGTCCTTTAAGTTTGAAAAGTGATAGAGGCACTCATTTCCTTAATGAGACCATCAGGATATTATTAGATGAATTTATGATTGTACACCATAAGACAACACCCTATCACCCCAAGAAAATGGGACTACTAAGGCTTTCAATAAGATACTAAGCCACACATTGACAAAAATTTGTGATGTTGGAAGGAAGGGCTAGGATGATAAAGTTTTTTTGTGCTTTGGGCATATAGAACAACCTACAAACAATTGAATAAGGAAACATGCTTTCATTGGTGTTCGGCGTAGAAAGATTCTCCCATGGAATTCATGTTATCGTCTTTGTGTATTACAGGCACTAGATATATGGCTGATGAGAAAGCATTGGAAGAAAGAATTGATAAGTTGTTTCAGCTAGATGAGAGGTGCACCATAACACGATGGAGTCAGACGCAAGAAAAATCTAGGAAAAAGGCATGTCACGACAGGGCACATCGGGAAAATAAACTTGAGGTTGGGCAAGATGGTGCTTCTTTATAATTCAAAGTTTTTGTGCCACCCAGGCAAGCTTAAGTTGCATTGGTCAAGACCGTATGTTATCACTCATATACTTGACTCAAGCGCTTTCCAGCTAGAGGCGCTTAATGGAACATGGTTGCTTGGTTACTTAAATGGGAGTAGGATGAAGCCCTACTATAAATACACCTTGGTATTTGTAATAAAGTATTTCCATCTAGATTATATTTCCCTTAATGTATTTTTCCTTTAGATGTGTTTCCTTCTTTGTTGCTATGCTTTTTCAATTTCATTATTTTTTTGTGTAATAAGTGTGCTTGTGCGCCGGAAGCTGATTGCAATCTAAAGTGTTTTCATGCATAGAGGACTACACATACCCTTAGTGTGGGGTGGTTGTCATCCAAAGTTGGGTATGCATAAGGAAATATTTGTGCAGATGGTATGGAAAGGTGCTGCTAGAAATAAAATTTCTCCTAATGAAGACCATAGGTGAGAAAAAATGAACGCATAGTGTAACGTGAGGTAAGCTACGACCATGGAAACTACTCAGAGGAAGGAACAGTGGAAAAGTACTTCACCACATGGGAGTGCATGAAAGGAGGTCTATAGCCAAGAGGTAGAAAGGTGCACTAGAAGGTTATGAATGTGGCACGTAGATGTATTGAATGGAAAATTTGGTAAATGGTGAGTTAATGTGAGGATTGGTGGTAGGTGGAGGAGCAATAAATGTGATTAAATGCAATAATTTTTTTAAATATATATAAGGATGGGATGTGGGTTCAATTTTACCTTTGTAATTACGAGTATTTGAGCGAGCTATTTGTGAACGAGCCAAGTGAGACGTGTTGAAGTGCAGAGAGCTAAGAAACCAAGCGAGGATAACAAAAGTGTGCACAAAATTGGCTTGCATTCCCATTGGAGAAGGGTTTGAGCGAAGAAAAGGCATGCGGAAAGGAGAAATAGAGCACCAGGGTTCGAGAAGAAGCTAGGGCACATGTTTTTGAGCTAGGGCATGGGATTTTGGATCACATAGCTCGACAAAAGTAAAAAGGTGCACCCTTTTCTTACTATGGCACCAAGGAGAGCACCTGGAGCAAGGACAAAAGGGGAAGAAGAAGGTAGAGACCAAAGTCGAGATAGAGGATACCCCCAAAAGCAAATTTTCTGAGATGCAGTATCCAGAAGAAGTAATCATGGGACAAGATTGGGATTCTCATATCTGTCGGAGCAAAGTGAGTGACTATAATCATCGAACAACTGATAACAAGGAGTTAGATGCGTTGTTGAACATGAAGACCAATAAATGAATAGTTGATGATATGCCCATCTACGATGATGTTGGAGAGAAGTTGCTGAAAAAGGTAGGGGTCTACCAACTATATGAACTTCCTTATTTTGGAAAACCAAAAAACTCTACCAATGGCTCATGAGCAGAGTCCATGAGGACTTATTTTATTTTTTTGGGCGGTAGATGAGGATCACAATGCCCTTAATTACTATGCCTGACAGGATTAAAGGGTACATGTATAGAAATTAGTAGTGATTTAACTAACAAGGCAACTATTTTGGCCACCAGCAAGGAGTTGGGTTATTCAAAGGGTCCGCACGGCATGGACATCTACAAACTGAGGAAGTATCATGTTGTGCAGGTGGCCACGCACCTACTTACAAAACTGAATGACCAGGAGAGATGGTCACAAGTGAACACCATGTGGCTCCACATTGCTAAGAGGATGTCACAAGGAGAGATATACAATCTGGTAGGATACATAGTTGATACAATAATTGAGGAGGTGTGCAAAGGTGAGAAAATAAGCTTTGGCGTTATTTTATTATCTCTTGTATTTATGGAAATTGGAGTGCCGATGGGCCAAAGAATAATATTTGGGAGTATCCTGCAGAGAAGAAGTCTCTCGCAGAAAGGTTTGAGAAATATTTATGTGAAGGATCTATGAGTGGCCCATTCAAGCAAAGGGAGAGATGTGGTACGATTGACTTCACACAACATTCAAAGAGGAATGGAGAATTCCTAAGGAGCTACCCTCAATGGTAAGCAAGTCGGTACAGTTTACAGTGTACCAACACTTTTGCATTGCACACTTTGTGATGTAGGATGGTACATGGAGTCCCCCAGTGTAAAATACCATACACTTTCATAGTATTGTTTTTCTTGGAAGCAATTCACAGGTTTCCAGACATGTGTTGGTTGTTATACAATGCAGATAAGGTAGACTATAACTACCATGCCCTGAGAAATAATTACACTTACCAAGGAAGATGTGCTTACATTGAAAGGTTCATCTCAGATGATATAACCATGAGGCCAATAAGCTTGGCCATTGGCGACAGTAGGGCCACGCTAATTTACATTCAACTTAAGCCTAGGCTGGAAAATGGCAAGTATGTGGAGAACGAATTCATGCTACCAGGCCCGCCTAAGGGGAAGCATACAATTGGAAATTTGGCAGCTGAGAAGCCTACCTCGACCCTAGAAGAAAAGAAGAAGAATACCTACATGAGGATAGTGGTGGTTTAGTGCATAGGGGTCGGAGACAGCCCACAAACAAAAAGGAAAGTGAGCACGAGGTTACTCCTCCACAGAGCAAGAAGAGGAGGAAGTATTGGAAACAGACGTGCTAGACTTGGACAGACCCAGTCAATGAGGAGCACCAATTCAAAAGGGTGTTCAAAAGAACTAGAACTCAGGGTGCAAGACCATCACAACCTTTGTGAAGGTCACCTCAGATCTCCCTCAGAAGGAAGCACCGAGAAGAAGATTAGAAGGAAGCTAAAGCTCAAGGATGATGAGGAGGATGAGTTCGGGAGAGTGCGCCAGAACCCCGGTGCAACCTAAGGATACAGAGGAGCCTTGCGATGAGGAGATGAAGAATGATGAGGAGGGGTTAAAGGAAATAGAAGTGGAAATGGGTGAGCCATCTAGCATGCCCCACACTGCTCAAGAAGGTGAAGGACCAACTCCAGATTCTGGTGCCTGGGTTCCTAAGGGGTAGAAATTAAAGGAGGGGAAGGAAAGAAAGGAATACGTGGCTCTGCTTATGGGGTATGTAGAAGACCCAAGAAAAATTATACGTGCCTGATTTCATAGCACCGTAAAGCTAAAACACTTATATGGATGGGATTTGATGGATCCAGAGATGGCCACTACATACTAGAAATCAATTGTCTTGGTCCATGCAAACACATATGGTCAAATCAGATTTTGATGTATGCGAGGAATCATGTGTCTTCGCAGAGTGAAGAAGGCACCATAAAATAGGCACATGACTGTCAAACCTCCTGTGATGTTCAATGAACAAGTGAGAAATTCCTTGGTCAAGGTATATGCTAAGGTTGTGAGGAAGAATGTGGATAAAGCGGAAAAAAATTAAAGCGCTATTAGAAGAAAACAAGGATAAGACTACACAGATAAAACACCTAAAAGCAGAGAAGGAACGGGAAGAAGCAAAGAATGAGGCTTTTGTTAGCATGGTGAGGAACTTGGTGACCATATTCTTAAGGTAAGGCCTCATTTAGAATCTTAGGTTCCTCAGAAGTTTCCCTCTGCAATGCATTATTTTTACACACTGGTAAACCTGGTTTTAGATGAAGGGCCCATTCGAATGACCACACCAAAAGATCCTATAGAAGAAGAAGCAAGAGCAAAGGCCAATATTTCTAGAAAATTTTCAAGTTATGAGGCTTTTCTCCAAACCTTGAAATATGAGCTGAAGAAAGCAGATCAAGCTCTGAACATGTGTGTGTGCACGCATACGCGATAATAAGGATCAGAACTATAGCAGAAGATAATGAAGTTCTGAAGGAAATGAAGGATGAGACACTTGGGCACGCAGAAAGGTTAGTTGTGGTGAAACAAAAGCATGAGGCCCTCATAGCAGCCCAAGATCCACACAAGGATCGGATCAATGAAATTGGGAAACTTATAGCGCAGAAAATGGATTTCATGGAAGGAATGGTGTCAGGTATGACCAATATTGTCCAAGTGCTATAGAATGAAAAAGAGAAGATAACTCAGGATGAATTAGATGCCATAGTGATAGACATTTCGGAGAAAACAAGGGACGCATGCTGAGTGACTGGAAAAAATTGGAATCCTAGCTTAAGGGTGAATATCTAGAGTTGAGCATGCCTACAGAAGAGGGGACTACAAAGTAAAACTTCATTCTTGCATTTTTTATTATTCTTTATTTCCAGATAAATAAGAGGGAATTACCCATTGTCCGGGGTGGAAATGTACTTTAGTGTGGGGTAATGTTGAGCAAATGGAATATTGCTCTAAAGTGAAGACACATAAAGGATGTGTGTGGGAGCAAGGCACATTTAAATGTGCGGAAGAATAGCAAAACAAGTGCATGCAGAACACTTTGAATTTGGAACTTATCCATTTTTTGGGTCCAGGCTATTTTTGGAGTTAGCGTGTTGGGCACACAAAGACATGAAGACTTGCGGTCCATGCAATGGTATTTTGGGAACAAGCATCAACTAAGCACCATGCATAGTTTAGGCTAATAATAGGATTTCTACTCAGAGTTAACTATAGGAAGTCTATTGTTAGAGAACTTGCATGTTTTGCATCCTTTTGTAAAGGCACATGGATATTATTAGCATGTGGCCTATTTTGAGATAGTGCATGGGTGGTGAAGGGAAATTCCCACCCCTATATATATGTATTGATTTGCATAGTTTGGTTTGTCAATTATTGTAGAGTTATGTTGTTGATTTTGTTACGTGCATGACTCTTGGAGATACCTTTATAATGTATGAAGCTTTTGTGTTTTATAGTATTTAATGCAATGGATCATATTGGTTGGATAATGGTATTGAACATAACTGAAACTTGTTTGTGTATGGTAAATATTGTTATAGTCATTGTTTAGTTCATCTTATATAAATTCTAAGATCTAGATCTAGTTTATGCATTTTGGATTGTTTATTGTTGGTTATGAATCTGAATATACATATGCACTATCATGCTAACATTATGTACAAGCAACTCTAAAGAGGGACCAAGCACCTTTGCGCTTCGGGTGAGCGCTCAGCTCAGGCCGAGCGATGTGTCAAAGGCACTGGGTCATTTGAGTGAATTCTAGGCTGCATTAGAGGTAAATCAACATTGTCGACTATAGTTTTTTTAATGTTTTTCCCATGTCCTACAAAAGAATCAATTGGTTGAAGAGAAACAATTTATTGTGCATATCTAAGTCTAAATCCATATTTTTCTAGCTTTCTTTGTGTGAGGCTCTCTCTTTTTCACTTACAAATTGTTTCTCCCCTGTCAAAATTTGACTTTCCATAATGATGAGAGATTATGCAAAGCAATATAACACCAAATACACTCATGTCATTTGTATATTCATCTATAATTTCTTCGGTATAACATTTCCCTAACTTTTCATCAATGAAATCCTCGTTATCATATATTATATTTTATGACATTTTGACAATAATATTCATAGGACAATTTGAAACATCTTCATAAAATACATGTGAGGGGGAGCCATTACAAGCACACTAATGTTTGGAAAAAAAGAACCTAGTGCTTGGGGTCAAGTAAATCACACATAAGGAAGCTAGGACTATTGGATCTAACAACATGTAATATACTTAACTCTAGAAAAAATAGATAAATTAATTACTACCCTAGGACTGTGTGACACATAACCTTAAGAGGGTGTATGAGGACACGGTGGTCACCAAAACATTTTCTAAATTTTAAAATGTTAGCTTTTATGCCATTAGTTATTTTTTTGTTTTGATTGAAATATTCTCTACCTTGTGATCATATTAGAATTCACACTTCATAATCATGTTAAACACATATAAAAGCACGAATTCACTTTGTTTTCATATATGGTACCTGATGAGGTTGTCAAGATAGATACAAGTCTTATTTTTAATAGGGTGCACGATAGGTTGTGGGTTATATAGTAAGCTAAGGGAAATTTCATGTTCACTCAAGGGAACCTTGTAATGTCCTTTTTAGGGCTGAAACACGAAACAAACAATTTACACAAACCCCAAAATAGAATGCAATATGATTTTTATAACTAATCCAATATTCCTTAAAGCCCTAGCAATGAACTAAGATTTTCATATTAGGGCATCAAACACTCATCAAAAAAGTTGAAATTAAATATATCAATGCTTCTCCAATTTATATATAATTATTGAAACATTACAAGCCAAAATATGGGCCAAATCTGAAATATTACCCAGCTGCAATTTATTTTAGGACAACATAACTGCAGGTCCAAAAACTAGCTGAAAATGAGGTCTTTGAACCCCAACAATTACAAAATATAGAAGATAACGACCTTATAAATATGATAAATGTGATTATTAAATAATAAAGTTTCATGCCCTATAAGGCACCTAAAAACACTCTAACTCTAGTCACTCCATAGGAGAGGGAATCTAAATAATGCAAAATCTCTTTATAGTTCTTCTTCGACACCCTAAGTAAAAACAACAAGATGGTCTTCAATGATAGTCTTCAACACCACCAAATTAAAGGGTTTCCGTACTCAATATCCCACAAGGAAGGGTTTCATCCTCCTTAAATGTGACACTAATGAATTTTCTTCTAATAGTAGAATGGACTTAGATTAATCATCCCTAGAGACCAAATATAAAGTGTATATGCCAAAAGGTGATGTGCAAATGAGCCCCTAAGACTCCTCTTATACCCTTTGGTTGGTGCCAAGATTCATAACGTGTAGAGTGACCTCTTAAGCTTGTTTTCTCTTCTAATTCCATGTTGGGAATCTTCCCAATTGACCTCTTAATGATCTTCACTTTATCTTTTAATTTCATGTTGGGATCATTATGACCTATTATTAGCCAATTTTGACTTCAAAATTATTAAAAATTAAAAAAATGTTTTGAAAAGTGTTACTTTGCGTGGTTCATTGCGCTCGTTGCGATCATCTCATTTTTGTGATCGTTTTGGTCTTCGAACTCGTCCTTTTCGGGAGAAATCTTCCTGACAAGATTTAAAAAGCGTTAAAATACATTAAAATTAATGAATTAATAATATTTAATTAATTAATTGCTTCTTGTTTGATTTGATTAATTTTAAATAACTTGAGAGTATTTAATTAAATAAATATTAATTAAAAGTTCATTTGATAAATTTTTATTGCCGGGGAAGTAAGCTTGCGCTTCCAGTCGCCATGAATACCAATTTGGCTTCCCGAACCCAGATTTCCCCTTTCCTGGCCATTTTCTTCATTTTTCCCGCATGTGGGATTTTCTCCACCAATTGCCAAATCATGGATTGGCTAACGGGCAAGAAATTCCCCAATTTCCCACATGGGGAAATTGAACGGGGATTGCCAACCCACTTTGCCATTCCCGTTGGCAATTTTCCGTTGCTTTCCCCATTTCCCCTGGCACTTAAGCCCACTACCCGGGAAGAGAGGAAGTTGGATTAATCCCATAACTTCCTCCATCAAACTTGTTGGAAAAATTCATGCGAAGCTTTGCTTCTTATTTCTTCTGAAGGACATAATATTTTGTCACATCCAACAATCTTCCATGCATGCATTTGTTGTAGAGAGAAGGAACAGCCAAGATCAAACAGCTTTCCACGCAGCCAAGGAAGTAAGAACAGTCCGAAGAAATTTGTTTTCTTTACAAGTTTTCATGCATTAGAGGAGGCGCACAGCCCATTCAAGAAGCTTTCCATGTGCCTAGGGAGAGAAGAACAAGTTTTTAAATAAAGAACAGTTTCAAGAACAGTCAAAACATTCACCACGTGAGGGAGGAAGAAAGAAAACAGTCCAGAGGAAGGACAACAAAGCCATGCCTTGGAGAGAGTGAGCAAGAAGATCTCCACACCTTGGGAGAAAGGGAGAGAGAGGCATAAAAGATGACGTGGAGGAGACAACAAATAAAAGAATGCTCAGGAAAAAAAAAACAGCTTTCAACGCATTCTCCACGCATGGAAAGAAGGTCTTCACGTGCCAAGCAGCAGTCCACGCCTTGCAAAGGAAAAGACAGAATAAAGTTTTAAAAGTTTCAAGCAGGCCATAGAAAATAGTTAAAGACAATCACCAACAGTTTTCCACGCCTTGGGTGGAGGAAAAGACAGGAAGGAGAAAGAAGGAGCAGGAGACCACGTGGGGGAGAAACCAGCTCCACGAACCTGTCCACAGCACTGCGAACAAGAGAAAGGAAAGAAGGACAAAAATTTTTACTCCATGCATCTGAAAGGAAGAGCATGTGCATTGACATTAGGAAGGACATAGAAGGAGAGGTGGAGCTGCACAGTTTTCACGCACCAATTTCCAAGTGAGAAGCAAAAATCTCCACGCCAGGTAAGAAGGAGAATAGGCCACGTGTGGGGGCAAAAGGAGAAGTTTCCAATAAAACAAAGAATAAAAAATCCCTTTCCATGCATGTAAAGGTAGAAAGAGAAATTGTAAGTTTAAAACAAAGGAGACGCCTTGGGGAGAATAAAACAGAAGTCGTGCCAGCAAACAAAACACCACGCACCGGCCAAGAAACAGTTTTTAAAAATTAATTAAAAGTAGGCCATGCCTAGCCCAGGAGGAATCTACGTGGAAAAGACAAGCAAAACAAGAAAATGACCAGGTTTTTCATGAAGAAATAGCATGCATTCTCCAGGGCAATTTTAATCCACGCATTGAATGAAAAGGTAGTTTTTCACGCCCAGCAACCAAGGAGAATTTGTTCTGTCAAATTAAATAAAATTGAGAGATTTTAATTTAAAATATAAATAGATATTGTTATTTCCAGATTTGAAACTCGAGCTTAGTCTCGATGTGTTTGTATTGACATTTTTTTAAAAAAGAAGAAAATTGTAATTCGGGATCAATTATTATTATTATTTTTAAAATAATAATAATAATAATATTAAAGCAAAAATATTTTTCTTGCATCAACGGGGTTTGAAGACTGAGACCGGCCCCATTTGCGTTGTTTGGCGTGCCTGAGTCACTTTTCTATTAAATTCATAATGGCCGAAAAATCCAAATGTGGGGAGATCGAGGAAGCCAGTGGAGAAATCTAACAAATCCACCCTGAAATATGAATTCCAAGGAATTATCCCTCGACTCCATTAAGTCAGCATATGACAACATCACTGATACAAATCTGGGTCACATCAACGTGCAACAGTTTTGCGAGTGGGTGGGCGAAGGCAAAACCATTTTCTCATATAGGCTTTACCATAGTGGCCTACCCCAAGCAGCAGCATTCCCTGTCTCGGTGCAGTGTCGGAGTTGGTTATTGCTTGCGCGGAGCATTATGACCCTGAGAGATGAGGAATTTTCAAAGATAATCATGAGCCTTTCCTCTTAATCACACCTGAACACATTGAGGAGTTTCTCGGAATACCCGACTTTCCCGAGAATGTGGATATCACTCACCAATCAGTGCAAGAGTTCAGGATGAAGAACCCCTGAGATGGAGCAAAATGGTCAACAACAATTGGTTAGTAACCAAGAGACCTTAAATTGATAGGCTTCCCAAAGAAATGTACCGCGTTGAGTTTGTGGAAGAAATCGGAGACATGATCACTCTCCTAAGTCAATTTTTTGGCCTACCTTCTACTAAGATTTTCCACCCATGGATGTACTAGTTTATCTGTATCATCCTAGCCAAGAAAGAGTTTGTGGATTGGGCCACCATCATCAGTAACACCATTCACAAACAATTGATAGAAGTTAAGATGACTGGATGCTTCTACATGACTTCATATCTGACCTATGCAGTAGCACGAAGAAAGCTATTTTCGGGACTTGAAATGAGAGGGTCATGGGGCCATCAAACAATGTTTTTCACTATTACCCTCAGCTCAGCTTCAAAAATAGTTCTCACCATTTTAGAAGAGTCAACGATGCATTCACCTTCCGCGTGATCCGGAACCTGAATCGGAATACTGAGGAAAGGTTTTCTAAAGAAGCCATGAGTGTCATTTCCCAATGGGGAACCTAGTTTATTCAATTTTCATCTTTTTCCTACATTCGCGTGAGTGGCTTTGCTGGTACCCCATGGAAACTCCCTAAGTACGTCAGTGACAGATGGGCATTAATGGAGCTGGCACGACAATTATTCCAAGTTCACTGCCTTCTTAGTGACAAGCACCGTTCAAGAATTCATTTCCCGATTCAAATCGGGGAATACCAATGTCCAAATCTTTTCAGTGCATAGCTCATGGAAAAAGAGTTCACTCTCATAACCATCCATCCATATGTGAAGAGAGCCCAGTTTGATATCAATGGATATATGCAAAAGATTTTGGGAGCGAAGTACCAACATAATCCTACCATGGAAGATTTCTGGGCTGCTTGTTCGGATGAACATGAGGTAAGAAGATGGGAGTACTCTCACCTAACACTTGCTCAGATCAAGGCCTTCCGCATCAAGAGTCCTCCCGATTCATTCATAGATGATGATGAGGATGTCGTCGATCCCTCATATGATGCCATTGCCTTTACCCCATTGCCTCGAATCGACTGGACCAAGAGAGATGAATTTTCTCTTGATGGCAAGAACCAACCAATTATTGAAAGAAGCATATCTTGGTATGATAGGGAACTTGCCAAATTGCAATCAATTCTAGATCACGTTTCGGGATCACAAAAATTGCCTATATGAGGGGGTCTCCATTCGACCAAAGTCTCTTCTCGATCAACCTCATTACCATCCAATCATACGCAACAAGTGAGAAAGGAGTGGTTGCGAAATCCACTTCGCCAAGCAACGTGTCACAAGGTGAAAGATCTAAAGATCCTAACCCCGAAGAAGGAAAAGAGCGTGTGTCTAGATTTTCTACCTCGAGTAGAGATTCTTCTACCCACATCGTTAATAGTGCTCAGAAGCTGGTAGCAAATGATCCCCAACCATGCTTCAAACAAGCATCCACTCAGGTGTAGGTAATTCAAATATCAAACACTTCAGAGCATGTAGTTCATGAAGGGATTTCCCAAAATCTCCTGAATAATCAGGAAGTGGATATTGAGGTTGTGTCTCCTCAAATCGAGGTCGTAGATAGGATTCAAGAAGGATCTCATGATGTCGGAAATAATGAGAATATTGATTCGAGCTCCAGGATTTTGTATGCTGAAATAGTGAATGATACTCCTTCTTGGGTTGATTCCGAAGTAAAGAAAAGGAAGAGAGTTGTCAAGCCAATTGACATTGATTTTGATGCCCTTTTCAAACTTTCGAATGACGCCATTCCTAAGAAGCCTAAGGTGCTTTCTCGAATAATGGTGGATAATGATGGAAACAAATTTGCAGACCTTGCCATTCCACAAGTGGATAAAGAGCGTGATGCTATGACGCCTACCGACTATGAAGTTTCCAGACTGGGACTTGGAAGATCTACATTAGAAAGTGACATGGTGATGGCTCGAGACTCAATTGATATCGTGCTAAAAAGACTTGAGAAATACAAGTCTCAAAACTCTTGGCTCAAGGCGAAAAGAATCAATTGGTGGAATATGTTCAACATTTGATAAATCCCATATCATCCACCTTCCCAGTACCTGATGCAGTGGCTGCCCTAGATGAAGAGACTCTCAATTTGTCAAAGGAAATAAACACATTGGGCCATGTCACTAAAACTTGGCTTTCAGAGATTCTCGTTTTAGGCCAGGGACAATCAAGACCGTGGTTAAGCTTCATGAAGATATCAGTGCATATCTGGATCCAATTCTTTCTTTCAAAGAAAACTTTTGTTTCTGCTATATCAAATTTGGATGAGATATTTCCCAGTTTACAGGAAATGACAAGTATGGAATCTTCAGTTTTAGCTATTGAAGGAATTCTCGAATTTGAACATCGAGGGACACGTTTTCTTTGGTGTCTGCATCTCAAATCAAGAAAACACTTCATGAGGATTCTATGATCCATTATGACAGCATGTCTGATGAAGCCTTTACTTCACTCTCCTTGATTAGGAATTCATGGCTGAGATTCCTTGTAACCTCGTAAATGAGCATAATCAAAGGTGTTCATCGGAGTAGGTGGAAGAACAATTTTCACAATTGTTTAAGGACATGTACACTCCGCCAACAATTTCTCGTCAGTTTCCATGGAGCGGTGCATCAAATTGAAGAACTTATTTGAGAATGCTCAATCTAAAATTGTTAATTTAAATGATATGCCAAGTAGAATTCTTGAATTGTAGGTATTTTGTGAGGCTATTCTTGACCAAGTGAACCTCCAGAAGAAGAAAAGATGTTTGAAACTTTGGGAAGGTTTAGATCCTTTCAACTGGCAAAAAGTGGTCAGATCCTAATTTCACCGGCGGTGCAGGGAGTTAATTTTCTTGGTATCTAACGAAGTGGGAGAGTCCATTTCTCATACGCTTGAGATAGGTGGACCCCATTTCAATGGATAAGGCACTGGTTATTATTGTATATTTTAAAAGGTGTTGTTATTTGGGAAACAATGGTTATTTTAAGTAATTTCTATTTTTGGGTTGTCTTTAATAAAGTTGGTTAGAAAAAGTCAAAGGTCACTTAAGTGCCTTATTTAATGATCATGTAAAACCCTAACTACTTTGTAACCAACTTTTGGGTTATAAAAGGAAGTGAGGGGCTCATTTGTAAAGGGTGACTTTGAGAGAGGAGAAGAAAATACTTTTGTGCAAGCTTTGTTTCAGGAAGAAACTTTGTGTTCTTTTGTGAAAAACATTTTGGAGTTAATGGAATACGAACTTTGTGTCTCATTCATTGTCTCTTGTAACATTTGATGTTCTTATGTTCATTAGATGTTAGGTGTTTTGAATCTTGCATGCAAATATTATCTTTGATCTTATTGTCAACATTATTAATTAGTTGTTCTAGTTCACAGTGATCAAGCTCTGATTATCTACTTGCTCATGTGTGTTCCCTTTACACGTTCTTGTTTGGCTAACTCAAACTCCGTTTTATTTGTGTTAGTTATTCATCTTTCATCTTCATGCAATATTAGGCTCTGTTTTTACCTAACTCTTGCATGTTCTTTCAATTCATTCCATTCCACTCCTTTCCTTCATTCCACTTCATCTCCCTCATTCTTTTCTTTCCATTCATTCCAAAACACACATTTTTGAATGTATTTCCATATATGTTTTCAATAAAGGGACACCCCATGTCATTTGCATGCAAATCCATATGCTAACATGACCTCATCCGACTTGCATTAGGGAGTAAAACACCCAAAAAAATATTAATAACAATAAAAGAAAATAAAAATGAAACCTAAGGGCTTCCCTTTGCAATTCCTTCTTGGACACGGGAAGAGAAATGGAAACAATTGGTGTTATTGTGAAAAAGGGGACATAACAAACCTTTATGATTGCATTTCCTTGTGTGCTTGAAGTTTTGCTTCATACCTGGTTACATATTTAACATGTTTCTCTATGATGATTGTATCATGTGTTTGTCATGTCTTGTGTTCGCATTATGCTTCTATGATCTATATCCTACAAACTATTTTTAATTCTCTACCTTTGTTCCTTTTCTCCCCATTATGTAACCATTGGGCCAAAATCGTATACATATGTGGTACATTGTTATATCCAATGAAGGGTCTAGAAGATAGATTTGAACTATCAAAATTCAAAAGGGAATGCAACACAATTTATGCCATATACATTATCTACATTGTTATATCTTAAAATGATGATATGTTGCTTATATCCTCAACATATTTGGGGCATATTGCTCTTAATGTATTTCTTTTGAAATGTGAGCTTCACAAGATTATTATCCATCTCAAAAGGGGCATATATCCCTCTCATTGTATTCATATACACGCTATCGAGACTTGCACATTACCATATTTAGCAAGATAGATTTGGAGGCCCACTACTAATAGGGTTCTAACTCTAATTTACAATTATGTGTATTCTATTCATTTTGGAGGCCCATATCTAATAATGGTTTCTAACTCCATTCCACATTGTTATTACATCAAGAGTGTTTAACATTATTTAGGGTAGTACTTAAAATTTTATCTAGTTGTTATCCAAGATATTACTAAAGATTGTAATCAAAATTTTGTTCAAGACTACAAAAATAGGAGACATTCATCTTTGTGTGGTATTACATATTCCTCAAAAAAAAAAATTAATTGAATTTAACTAGGCTAACTAAAAATTGAGAAATATTCAACGGGACATACATTCAAGAAATAAAAACATAGACCAATATTTAAAGCATACATGAGACAATTCACAAACAAATATTTGTTAACCTAGAAGGCTATCTCTGATATCAAGACTAGAGTACCCTTAATCAAGGATTAGACTTACAATGGATGATATAGACTAGAAATTGGACACACTACAGACTCTTTCTTCTTGATTACTTGATGTAGTGAGTGAGTCCCAAACTCCCTTTTATAGGAGAGTGAGAGGATTTTCACCGGATAACTTAGAGAATGGGAACTAGAAACCCGAGTCACCAAAATATTCCCACTAAGAGATAGTGGAAGATAGAAATGATGAACCATCATAGCTTTTACTTTACAAGATACCTAAGGATTATAATGATTTATCTAGGGACCGAAAGTGACATGAGGTCCTTCATCACTATTTGATGAACTGGATGAGTTGGATGATTCCTCTCTTTCGGTGAAGTGTAGGTCCCTTGTGTTGCACTCATACTAGAGTCTTGAAATGGAATAACTACCATCATTATCTATGGTTAAGTGTCTTCTTGAAGGGAAAAAATATTGATATGGTATCTGTAAGAAATGACAAGGTGTTGGAGGATGTAAATTCATTGTATGGTGGAGATAAAAATTTTGCCACGCTTGTCCATCTAGGTGTTAGTGATGTGCCTTCGCATGGTTAGGCTTGACATAATATGTCTCTTTTACATACCAAGGAATTTTACAATTTATTAAAATATTCCTAGCAATTTTCAGGATGTGTCTAAAGAAGAGGATGGTCAGAAATTTTAGGAGGAAGATATCTCGGAGAAAAAATATTTGAAATGGTTAGCAATATATCCTTGATCTCCTACTATGTTTTGGGTGCATTGCACATATCATCAAGTGGATGATTTTACGTGATCCCAGAGGATCCTTCGAGAAACACCGGTCTATGATATTCCATAAATCATTGCAATTAGTTGTACTACATAGACAAGATCAAGATATTTTCGGAGGTATCTTGAACGTTTAAAACAAAGGAAGTATACGAAGTTATTGACACCGAATTTTTTTGTAAACCGAAAAAATAAAGGACTCGAGCAAGTTTGTGATGATGTGGATGGGTGCACATTCTCCACGTGGACCAATCAAACAATGACAAGTGGCAATGTGGTATAGAAGAAAAAACTACGCCTTTGGTCTTCTACACTTGTTATCGAACGGGTGGGCCCCGCTTATTTTTGGATTGGGGCCCTCAACCATGGTCGACACACTCTTTTTGCGGAGGGGTGCCTTTGCCTCTGTTTCTTCATATCACTCTTTGCACGAGTTTTATATTTAAGTTCTTTGTTATTCATCACATGGTGAATGTGGGATATATTATACATTGTATTGTAACTATTATGTATATTGCAGAAAGAGTTGTATTCGGAGTCATCTCGACTCGGAAAGTTGAGCTCCTCCTAGCTTAGCCGACCGATCCAACCCGCCACCTAACTCACCGCTTACCTCTCCCGCATAGTATGTCATCTCCTTTACTCCCTTTGAATCCACCTCACTCGCCAAGCCAAACTTATCCCTCACCAACTCCTCATAACCAAACATTGCCCCAACTTAGCACAACCACCAACCTTACCGATGTGGCCAAACAAAATGCGGCCCCAAAGCCAACTCATCCCACTGGTATGCCTAGTTCAAACCTATGACCACCTAATCCACAAGGCATGTGGGATATAATCCCAAAGATGGATGATAAATCGTCGGTGGAGGACCCTTAACCAAATCGGTACGAAAATATATGTGATTGTTGGGGTATAGGTAGTAAACATGTTATATAACGAGTGAGTTTCTATATGTAGAGTTAATATGACAGGTTTGTGTAAGCCTAGAGGGCAATATTGGGAGTTAGAGACATTTTGGAGGAAATTTCCAAAGCACACTAGAGTTATTTTTGCGGGAAAATTATTGTGACAAGTTGTGGAAGATCCGAGTGGCCTTGTACACCATTTGTAAGTACTTTTAAAGGTAATTTTAATAGATCGGTCCCTTATTATGGACCTAGAGATGTAGGCTTTACATCAAACTCGTTAATAATGGATTGTGTCATTGTTCTTGCATTTTTATTTTGGTTTTTCTGATTCCACAATCAACTTGCAGATTTTAAAAATAATTAAAATTATGGAAAAGTTGTAATGTTAAAATTTCATCGAAAAATCATTTTTTTTAAAGCAATTTTTGGTGTGTGTTTTTAAATTGCTTATGATTACAGATCATTCGACCACATTTGAGAAAATTCAAATCTTCATAATGTTCTTGGCCTTGCACAAGCTACCTTAGATGAATTCCTTCTATTGGAACATCATTCATATGTGGCTCCACATATATGTAATGTCTTCATTTCTATCTCGGGGTACAAAATACCATAGGTTCTTGTAGAGGATGCAAATCTTGGTGGTATTTTGGATCTACATATGAGATTGCAACTTCAGACATGGCATAGGGAGAAACATGTTGTGCTTCATAATATATTTGATTATTATTTTTCCTTAGCACATCTATAGATATTTGAGAATTAGAACATGACCACATAGGATTGACAAACTCATGGATCACCTAGGTAATGTTGATCTTTTTGAACTTGTTCAATTCTCTTCTTACAAAGACAGCTAAGGAATTGTCCTTACCTTTAATACAATCGACTTCAAAACGTAATTATCAAACCACATACCCCATCTCTGCATTCTATTAAAAGTAGTTTTGTCTAAAGCGTTGTCATTATTTAGTCAAGCTTCGAAATCCTTTAGATCGGATCTCAAGATGAAATTTTTAGTCTATATGAAGAATAGGAAAGATTTGATAGCTTTCTTTGCTACTAGAATTTCCTTATGGGATAAATGATATTTCTATTATGAGCCTTGAAAAGATCCAAATGCATATCTGCAGATCTTTTCTTTTCCATCTTCAAGTTTTTCTTTTAGACACGGCTCCCAAAATTATTCATTGGCATTCGTCTCAAAAATATTCTATCCATTTCTTGACAGAGACATGGTGGAAGGTTTCGAACTTGTCTCTTGATTTTTATTATAACTTGATTCACTTCGGGTGACCATCTAGGAGCATTCTTTCTTAATCTCTTGTTAAGAATAATTCTATCGTGAGAATGCCTTTGTAGAATCCCATAATATAATTAATACATCCAAGAAATATTTGCAACTTCAACCTATCAATCATTTGATTAGGAAACTCTTGTATTTTTTATACAATATGAGATTGCATCTCAATTGAGCCATCTTTTACAGTAATACATAGAAATTTTATTTCATCTTTGAATACCTCCATTTTTGTTAGAGATAAAAAACCATTTTGGTAAACTATATCATAGAACTTCTAGAGATGCTCAATATGATCCTTAGGATATTTAGAAAATATCATAATATCATCTATACATATAATCATAAAATCAGAAAACTCACCAAAGATATTATCTATTATTTTCTACAAAAATTGATGGAGTTTTCTTTAATCCAAATGGAAGTACATTCCATTCATACCACCCACATGATATAACAACTATTGTCTTGTAATGATCTTCAAATTTTAAGAAGATTTTTCAAAATCCAATTTTAAGATCAAATTTGTTGTATACTTTAAATCCTTTATTCGGTCAAAATATCATCCTTTGTTGGGATTGGATGTTATACATGATGAACATATTTATTCAAAGGTTTGTAGTCAACTACAAGTCTTTTCTTTTTGTCTAAGTTGCTCACTTCTTTTGTTAACATAAAATGTTGCACAAGCCCAGTGAGTATTGATTAACTAAAATGTGGAATAATGGTAGTTAATCTAACTAGGAACAACAGTAAATAAAAGCAAAGTAAATAAATATAGAAAGTGACCCAAGCAACTAGGCTAATGAAAATAGAAACCCTAATATGCAAAGAAGGGTTGGAAGGAGCTTAGTTGATTCGGTGAACTTGTTAGATTGTGTCGTAGAGATGACTGGAGAAACAGGAGGAGGAAACGACTATGTTGAGGTCCGAAACTTGTAGATCCAGTAATCCGAGTGGACCGAGGCGCTGCGAGAGTATCAGGGGTGCTAGTGGGTGTCCTATTCTCGCATTTTGGGTGCCCCTGTCATGCAGAGGTCCAAAACCATATTTTTAGGGTCGTTATATAATCGAAGCCTTTACCACATGTCGCACTAACTTTGTTGCATTGTGTTATATGTCACTTTGGTAATCAATATTGAAGAGATGACCTCAAAACCCTAAGACGGGCATCAAACCCTAAAAAGAAAGATGCATATGAAGGGATCGAATCTGACCTCACCGCCACAATGGTGGACTTACTAACTGAGTGTTACACTACATCTTAGACCCGTGTAGTTCTATGTGCAAGTGTGTGTAATCATGCCCTAGGTGTTCTTGTTCCAGTTACACTTTGTGAAAGTAGCGAGCAATAACTATGTGTAGAAAATTTAATAGAATGGTGGATGGAATAGAATAAACTTCCCTCCTATGCTTGTGTGATGCAGATGAACTAGCCTTGTGCCTTGTGATGGAGCTAGATGGATGCAAATGGAGCCTTTGATGGATGCAACCTTAGGTGATGATAGTAGTGCTTAGTGTTTGGTCCCTCATTATGGTTTCATAACTTTATATTTATATGGTTCTCTTGTTCTAATTTTGTAATTAACCTCGAAAAGGCCAACCACAAGAAATATAAAATGTCAAACGGCTAAAAAGTGCCCAAAAAGTGGTGGGAAAGTGGAAAGAGGATTAGGGCACCCCGACTGGGACCGTGGGAGCCTGTCAATTTCACCCCAGCTTAAATGTAAAACAACATGAAACGATAGAAACAAACTAGGCATGCATGTGTGAGAGTTCGGCAAGTAACGACATAAAGTAAAGTAAAATGGCCAAAAGATGAGGGTTAATTAGTAATTTATTCACTCAAAAACCATATGAATAGTAGTATGAGACCGGGACTAAATAATGTCTAAAGTGTGTGATTTTGTGACTACATTTTCCCCCACTTTATGTTGGTGAGTGGAAATCTCGATAACATAAAGTAGATAGAGATGCATACCTGATAAATATATGTAGAGTGATGTAGAAATGAGATGAAGGTTTAAAAGAGAATGGAGTGACAAAAGGATGATGGAGCGTGGAAACTAAAGATTTAAAAGTGCAAAAAAAAATATGAGAGTGAACCTAGGGTGGAAAAGTGTGTGTAGTTGACGATGTGTGTGATGTACCTTAATGGTTAGTATGGTGTGTGTTGCCGCAAAATGTTGTTGTTGTTGACGTTGTTATTTTTGTTGATTGCTTTCTTCTCATACGATCTAACCTACAAGGACAAGATGATCAAGTAGTCAAATACGCATGTGTATGTCTGTGTGTAAAAATGCATGTATATAGAAATGAAAAGACTGAAATAGAAATATGAAAAATGTAAAAGTAACATGTGCACCTGATCCGTGATGAGAGAAAGGGGTGAATAAAGGATATCATGTACTACAATTTTTTTGGGAAATCTCACGCCACCCTGGCCAAAGAAGTGTAGGGAGAAAGTTACATTATTCTCCAACCTGTAACTACTTCCCTGAATATGTGTGAAGAGATCTTTGTACTTCCTGGTTTTTTGGGTGATCCGATACCACTGGCTGAAGTAGTGTAGAGAGGAAATCCATTGTATCCTCTAACTCTGTAACTGGGTCCCGTAATTCTAAGGAAAACCATGTCCTATAAAAGTCATTGTGTACAAGGCTTGTAGATTGGTCTGAACCCACTCATTGTATAACCCACAATGTCAAGGGTGGAAATTGATTGAACTGAACCGGTGTAGAAGCATTATGTAGTATGTAAAACCCCAAATTATGCCCCCTCTTTGGGGGTGCATGTGATGTGATGTCGTTGATAGGAGAATGTGGCCCAAAAGAGGACCAACCCCATGAACTTTGTAACTCTACCCCCGCATGGGGAAAGGAATTCTCTTAGTAGAGACCAAGGCATGCACAAATAAGAGGCTAACCAAAAACAAGTGTTAGTACAAACAAGCATGCATGTATAAGACAATATGTAATCTACATAAATAGTGTAAAAGATACCAATAAAAGTAGTAATGTAAACACACAAGAAGGCAACATAAATTTGCACAAAGTGGGTTGCAAACATGGGACATCACTCATGATGTTGCGTAAGACATGCAAGGCCATCATGGCCGCATACAAAAACAAGTGTGCACACCAAACAAAGGGCAAGGCCCGCATATAATAGCAATCAAAACAAGAAAGTACAAACAACAGATAACCATGGAAGCAAATAATCCTACAAAATAAATGTTGCACATGAAGCACCCATTAGCATGTTAGAAAGATAACCAAGTATGTCAAAAATGTGTATAAGCAAGTAATGAAAAGTGCTAAGTACAAAATGAAACAATAATATCATGTGGAAGAGACAAATATGTATGCCCCTAGCAACCGTTGTAGGAGTGGTAGAAGGCAAGCATCCATGTTGCATGTAAGAGACATGTATCTATGATCAAAACTAAGCAAAGGCATGAACGCACATGTGTGTATAGTATAGATAAATGACATACAAGAGATCTATCTAGCATGTATAATAAAGTGACCATGAACAAGAAAATATAAGCATGAGTAAAAGCAACCATAGATATGCACATGTTGTGGATGGATGAAATAAAATGCAAGATGGAATGATAAGATCTGCATTCCCCCAAGTGAATGGAAATGTATGTAATGAGGTTCATTTGGTTTTCACCCTCATCAGCCAAAAATGAATTGTAAACGAGAGTGCATCATCGGGAAATGGTCAAAATGTGTGTTGTGTCTTACATGTTGTGATGAATGTGTATGTGTGTTGATGAAGATGCACGACCTAGAGAATCAGATATGTTGTGTGCGTGACCCTTAAATTTGAAGTGTGTATCATGAAAAGTTGATTGAAAGAGTGATGATGTAGCCTAAAACGTATATCACTACTAGATTAATAGAGGGAGTGGTGATGTATCCTAAAGCGTATACCAAGTTACAAAATGAAGCAATAGGTGACTATTTAGCCTAAAGCATATGTCACTAACCTAGTAATGTCATGTGATATAAGGTTGAATGATGAACGTGTAATAATGATAAGGTCCATTTGATTTGTAAACCCTCGGAAGTGAGTATGGACCGAGGAACTAAAGTGCGTCATAGGGTAGTGAGTGCAACGCGTAGAAGACGATGTGTAATATGTGTGATGATAATAGATGACCATATGATGTGTAGTGTATGATGTATAAGATGCAATGTAAGGTATGTATGTAAACTAAAAGTATGAATATGTGTGTTAAATAGGAGGTATGATGAGTGTTATGTAATGTTGGATGCAAGTGTGACACATGTGTGATGAATACTAGTATAGTGTATAACAATGTGTGGTGTACAAATGTGTAATGCAAGTATGTAATGTAGACCTTGAAAAGTGTGATACATGTATAATGATGACTAATACGATGTATTATGTGTAGATACCAATGTCAAAATGATATAAACTAAATGTAGAGTGTATGATGTAAAGTATAAGACATATGATGCAAGATGTGTGAAGAGACCTAGTGTGCAGTGTGTGAGGTTCATGTGTAGTATGCCCTCAACAGTCAAGTGTGAACCGAAGCACAAGAGTGTGTCATCGGGTAATGGTCACAAAGTGTGTAGATGAATGTGTCTATGCTATGAGAGTGATGTATGATAATGCAAAGATGAGAAATGTGCTAATGCTAATGGGACGGGGATGTGATATGTGTATGCTAGAAATATGGTATGTTGTGATGAATGATGCTACTAGGTTGGGGGATGTGTTAGATGTTATGCCCCCCAAGTGTGGAAGATGAAGGATGGATCATGTAATGTCATCTAAGAGATCATCAGTTTCAAGGTCAAAGTCATATGGATAAGCATTAGAGACTTGATAAGAAATAGTGTCTGGTTGATCATGTAATGAGCCATTAAGGCATAAATTGTACATACCCATGGCATATTCCTCATCAGTGAATGGAGGAAGTGGACAACCGTGCGCATACCAACGAGTGAGATTTTGTGAATATCCAAGAAAAGAACTATTGTAAATAAAGACATGACCAAAGGGCATGGGAAAAGATATGTCTGTATGATCAGGATCAAGAGTGCCCCAATGTAATCAAGCCATGATTTCCTAATGTGAGTGGAAAAGAGTGAGGAATGCATGATAGATAGACTGTAAGATGAAAGACATGTAAGCCATAAGTAGAAGTAATAGTGACAAAGCCATAGTATAGATGAGGAGCATGAGTAGGAGGATAGAGGTCCTCAAAAGCAAAACCAAGTCAAGTTAGACCATCATGTGAGAAAATGGTGTCATCACAAGTAGGATCAAATGGAATATGTTCCCAATATGAGTCATTCATAAAAAGTGTGTAAGTAAATGGTGGTCATGTTAATATATGTGGTACATGTGAAGGTGTAGGAAATAGAGTGACTTCCATAGACTAGACAGGCCCCTGATAAGGAATCATAGTAGTAGTAGTAATAGGTGGGGTTGAAAAACTACATCTATCACACAAATGGCACCTTCAAGTGGTGGCAAGTGAGGTTGTTCATCCATAGGTTGAGGATCATCTGTAGTATCAATACGTGGAATAGGAAGACTAGTATTAGGAGCGTGGTCACAATACTGGAATGGGTCACGGTCACGAAGAATAGTATACTCAATGCCCTCATGGAGGAATTTAACACAATGGTGTACAATAGAAGATGTAAACAAAATGCATGGCATGAAGTCATGGTCTACCCAAGTAAATAGTTATAGGAAACTGGGAAATCAATGACAAAAAACACATGGGGATAGTTTTGGGCCCTACAATGATAGGTAATGTAATGTGACCAACACATGGACAAACGGAACCATCATATGCACAGAGTGAGAGGCATGATGGACTAACATCACGAGTGGAAAGACCTAAGTTTTGAAGGAATGACATAGGACATAGATTAAGCTCAGATCCATTATCAATTAAAGTGTGCTTGATACCCATATTGAGAATGCAAATCATAATATGCAAGGGTGGGTCATTATCAAAAGTGTTTAAATCAATGGGAAGATTAGATTTGAATGATAAATGTTGAGAAAATGCATCTACAAAAGTTTGATATATTGAGTCAGGATGCATGTCAACACGAATGTGGGTAGTAGCTAGAAGATGTTGGAATCTATACCTTACATCAGGGTGTGTAAGCAAATAATCAGTAATGGAGATATTCATGATGACTAGACTCTAGGATGACAAAGAGTGAGGATCCTATATGCGTGAAGATCGAGTATCGGGTTCACCAAAATGATTAACTAAAATGTGGGATAATGGTAGTTAATCTAACTAGGAACAATAATAAATAATAGTAAATAAAAATGGTAAATAAATATAGAAAGTGACCCAAGCAACTAGGCTAATGAAAATAGAAACCCTAATATGTAAATAAGGGTTTGAAGGAGCTTAGCTGATTCGGTGAACTTTTTAGACTATGTCATGAGAGTTGATTAGAGAAATAAGAGGAGGAAACGAATATGTCGAGGTCCAAAACTTGCAGATCTAGACAATCTGAGTGGACTGGGCGCCTAGGAGATTATTAGGGCGCCTGTGGGCACCCTAGTTGCGTAATGGGCGCCCTGGTCTATGCAAGAGGTCCAAAACCATATTTGTAGGGTCACTATATGATTTTAAGCCTTCGCCACCTATCGCACTAACTTCGATGCACTGCGCTCTATGTCGTTGGTAATCAATAATGAAGAGAATATCTGCAAAACCCCAAGACAAGCATCAAACCCCTAAAAATAAAGATACATATGAAGGGGTTGAACTGACCTCAACTGCCACAATGGTGGACTTAATAATTGAGTGTTGCACTACATCTTAGACCTGATGTAGTTCTATGTGCAAGTGTGTGCAATCATGCCCTCGTGTGTTCTTGTGTGTCACGCACTTTGTGAAAGTAGCAAGCAATAACTATGTGTAGAAAATGTAATAGAATGGTGGATGGAATAGAATAAAATTCCCTCTTATGCTTGTGTGATGTAGATGAACCAGCCTTGTGCCTTGTGATGGAGCTAGATGGATGCAAATGGAGCCTTTGATGGATGCAACCTTAGGTGATGATAGTAATGCTTAGTGTTTGGTCCCTCATTATGGTTTCATAACTTTATATTTATATGGTTCTCTTGTTCTAATTTCGTAATTAACCCTGAAAAATGCCGACCATAAGAAATATGAAATGTCCAAATGGCTAGAAAGTGCCCAAAAAGTGGCGGGAAAGTGGAAAGAGGATCAGGGCACTGATCGGGACCGGGCGCTGTTAGTGCCCCAATACTAGCCCTGGCGCCCAATCAAATGCAAAACAACATGGAACGACAGAAACAAACTGGGCATGCATGTATGAGAGGTCGGTAATAACGACAAAAAGCAAAGTAAAATGGCCAAAAGACGAGGGTTAATTAGTAATTTCTTCACTCAAAACCATATGAATAGTAGTGTGAAACTCGGACTAAATAATGTCTAAATTGTGTGATTTTGTGACTACAAGTAATAGATTGTCGAATGAAACCATTTTGTAACAATTTTTTAATTTCTTCATGGCATTTTTTTCTATCTTCTAGAATCATTCCTTTATTATGAACTTTAAACTTTGAAATAATATTATTCCCATTAGCATCCTTGGTAAATTGTAAGTCAAGTGAGCAGAAATATTTTTACGCTTAAATAAGCATAAGGGTTTTTCGTAACATAGGTCCCTCTTAATCTTTTCTACTATATAATCAATATTTCCTTTACAAATGGCTATGGATTTGTAATTCATTCATGGTTGGATTCCTTTTCTAATCCGGTAAATGAATAATGGTTCTAAATGAATATTATGTAGGCATCTGGACATCAAGATTAAATAAAGATATGAAATCTTTATGTAGACTAAAGGTTCCACGTTGTTGTAGGGTATCTACACCTAGCACGCAATCGAGGAGAGCAGATCATGCCGATAAAATTGCAATGTTCTCTTGTAACCTTCAATTTTTTGGGACATACTGTATACCTAGATATGACTTCTTTTTTATCAAAATTTATTTTGAGGTAGGTTTTTGTCCAACAATATGGAGGAATAGCTCTAGTCCTAAGAAGACTTATATCGCACCAATATCTATCATTGCATCTATAGAATACGGCTTAATATTTGGGATGCAAATACCGATTGGGATAAAAGGATTTTGAACATATTTGATCATACATACCTCGAGTTGATTTCATTGGGACTTCTTGTTCTACTTCTTGATGCGAGAATATTTTGATAAGCTTCTTCTAAGATTTTTTTATTTCTTTTGTCTCCTTCTTATCCAAAGCTTATTCCTCAACTAGATTTTTATATCATTTCGTTTCTTTTGTTATAACTTTCTGGAGAAATTCTATTTTGTTCCTTCGTCATGTTCTTCTATATTTTGGCTTGGAGAACACAAATTATGATTCTGGATCAACTTGTATTTCTGCTTTAGTACCTTGTTCTTCTCGAAATAGAAAGAGGAAATTTCTCTCGGGGAATTCCTTGCTCTTCCTTGTCCATGACCTCTCACAGCCGGTTGTCTTTGTCGTACTTGCCTTTGTATGATGGTTTGGATGATGAAGAAGGCGATCTATGACTTTGTTGTTGTTGATATGCTAACTTCTTTCTTTATTTTTCCTTACATTGGACATCTAATTTTGCACGTAATTGGGCATGATATATATCTTCTAATTCTCTTACTTTACGAAGTAGATATGTCTTTTTGGTTGTATCCCATGGGGACGTCTTTCATATTCACTTTGTTTGAGCTCTAGATGTTTTTGCAATACTTGATAGATGATGGAATAAGAGGATGTGTAAAATTGGCAATACTTGATGAGTTGATTGTGTGCTATCAAAATCTGAATCTAATTGTTCCACAATATTAACTTGTATATCTTCAGATGATGCATAAGATATATCTAAAGAGTAGTAATATGAATCATAGACTAGACAATATTCTTGATCATTTATGCCTTTAGATTCAAGCATATTGATCTTTTCCTTTGCTTTATCAGTATCCTTTTTAGGACACTCATTGGCATAGTGTTTTCCTTTGCAAATGAAACATGTAGGCACAAACTTCTTCTTTTTCCCAAGGTATTTCTTTTTTCTGAAATATTTCTTTCTTCTAGGAGAATATTCAGAAGAAATATTTTCTTGAAATATTTCTTGTTTAACTTGTATCTATCCTTCCCCTTTGAAAAAAATGAACATTCTTTGCAAGGTTTTTTCTTGTGAGGAGAAGTATGAGATGGCTTACACCCAAATGGATCATTATCCATTTTACGGCATAATTTGGTTCCTAAGTCTTTTTAGGATTTTTGCAACCTCTTTTCTTCTTCTTTTTTCTTAACAGAGACGAGCATTCGTCTCATCAATTATTTGGTTAAAGGCTCCAAAACTTAATTCTTTTGGAATCTTACCCTGGATAGCCTTTTTATACTCATTAGCAAAATATGCAATAAAAGATTCAACATATCTGGCCTTCATTGTTGGATCATTCATGTTTCGAATTATAATATAATCTCTGCATGTGGCACTGATATTTTTTATTCTACTCATGTCACATATTCTTGCTTTGAGAAACAAAGTAGTATTTTTATATTTATCATTATCCACTGTTCCTAAAAATTCAAAGTGATAAGAGTGGCGTAGAAGAGCAATAATACCTCCATTGAGGATTTCTTATTTTTGGGGATTAACATCCCACCATTCTCTAGCAATGCCAACAAATCCATTGGCTATTGTCTCAACAATAGTTTTGGGATGCTTACGGATACAAGATCAACTGAGTATTGGACCATCCTATCATCCCATGGATCATTTCCTTGATCGTGTTGGAGTAGAACAATCCAACTTGTACCAATTTGGTTGCAAGGGTTGAGTCCTTGTAGTATTATGTAGTGGTTCACTAGAAGAGGATCCGACTGATTCATCCATAAGCACCATGCTTTCTACATCTTCAAGAGTAATAGTAGCCATACCAATATAACCTTTATCTAGGAGAGCGAAGCTTCGCTTCACGGGAAAAAGTCTGTGTCTTTCTTTAGAATCAGTTAAGTTTGCAACATCCATCCGAGAAAACCTTTTAGACCAATCTGGGACTATTTCTTTGGGTTTCTTTGTGTTCACAAGTATTTGTTCTACCTAAGGGACAATTTCTGGAATTGGTTTTGCCAATTCTTGGACATGATCAAATTTTTGATTGATTTCTACAGATGACCCATGTAATTGGTGCAGGCTATTTTGCAAAAGCTTGTGACCGGTTCTAATCTTTGAGGATATTTCCTTTTCTGTATCATCAGATTGGGATGCTAGAGGTTGTACAATATTGACAACTTCACTTGACACGGCTTTAGGTATTTGAGGACAAATTGACACATATTTAGATACAGATTCAAGATTTTTATCAAACTTTTGTACAGAAGAGGACAAAGAATCAAATTTGGTATTTAACAAATGCATGGAAAATTGTATATCACCTTTCTGGTGTAGCTCTATGGCCTTTAGATTTTTTTCCATTTCGACCAACAAGGCTTCTTAGTTCTTAAGCATGTCATGTACTATTTTGACAGCTTTATTGGTCCAATTCAACATTTTGGAGGATTTTGAGGGATCAACTTGTCTGTTTACATATCTTTGATACCAAAAGATGGCTTTTTGTTTTTCATCAGAAGAGATAACCTCACTACTTTCTAAAGGAGGAAGAGTAGGAGAACTTTGTACAAGAATTTCAACTTGCTTAGAAGCCATACGAATTGCAAGTTCATTTGAAGGAATGTATTTTTGCTTGATAATTTGCTCAAAGTCCTTACACCAAAGATAATCAGTGTTTGGATCATGAATCAAACTATTATGGCTATAGACATAAATTTGTTCTTTTCCTTTATTTGTGGGCTTATTTAAAGAAGTATGAATTGTCGATCTAGAAGAACTAGATCCGAGCAGTCCAGGGAGAGACCTTTTGGATCTAAATGAAAAAGTTATATTTGATTTAGATTCATGGATTGTTGTAGCATCTTCAAGATTAGGCTAATCTTTTTCTTTTTCCTTTTTGGAAAGTGTCTATTTCTTGGGAACTCTAATTTGAGACCAGGATATGAGTTCTAGCTCAATTTTATGGTTTCCTAGGTTGACATGACTCACCACATTGTTGCCTTTAGTTATGCCATGCTTAACTATTGGATACATGGTATTGACCAAACGATAGATGATCTTATAATAAATGGCTAATGGACATGATCCATGCTTCATGTGCAAACTAGTAGTGGCAAGATGTAAGTGGAGGACTTGCTTAAGTAGATCTTCTTTATGCAAGCTAACAGGGTAGTTAGGAAAAACTTCGAAAGAAATGGGGCCATTATGCAGACCGGTTTGAATAGCAGCTAATAGGAAGCTTTAAAGCTTTCAAATCTAAGATCCATTAAACAACACAAGACAGAGGCATTTAGACCTCTGAGAACAAAGGAGTAATTCCTATTTGCACAACTAATATGGGCAACCTTGAAAGTATGTTTTGTAAGCGCTTTTATATCAGTAGGATCTATTAAAGGGATATCATATTCATGATTACTAGACTAAGAGACTTGAATAGCTAATTCACGGATCTTAAGAGTAGTAACAACTATTAAATGAAATGCAGACAATTTATCATATACTTCATTATAAGGGATTTTAGGCAATTTCCATGCCGGTAACGGATCATATACTTCTTGAACATCTATTGCACAATTTACTAGAAAAATGTCGAGATAGACTTACTAGGTCTTGTTCATCTTCATCACCATGCATCTAAGTGCGATCTTTAAACTCCATTCTTGGTACTTTACAGTAACGATTCAACGGGTCTTACAAGTATGAACCTTGACAAGACCGCACTCACCTGGCGACTTACAAAGAAGGCTCGCCTCTTTGTCGACTTACGATATATACACTACTTTCATAGATGGAAGCTTAAATATGCAATCATTTACGAGAGAGAAGCGGAGTTGAAGCAAAATAGCAAGGTCTTATTTATTGATCATAAAGATGTTATTCAAGAACATGATCAATTTTTGACTCGATTTTTACATATGACTCATGAAGTTGGTATCGAGCATATCTAGGTAAGCGACCTATGTTCAAAGTACAAATTAAAGGTTTGAGAGAACATTGCAATTTTATCAAAATGATATGCTCTCATATGACTCGCATGTTAGGAGTAGATACCCTACTGACTTAGTGAATTAATCCAATTCGAAAAGGCATTCACATAAGGTTTTAATACTTATCTCTATTAATGCAACATCTAGAGGCAATCGTGAGGATCAAAAGAGATTTGTGTGCCTAATCGTGATAGTAAACTTGCACCAAAAAATGGATTTAATGGGAGAGGGTTGTTAGGACCATCATTTGTGTTCTAGGGGTTGTCATTAATGTTCATAGTACTAGGATTTTTATTTAAATAATAAATATCATCATTAACGTTCATGGTAAAGTGTCGATAACTAAAATTTAACTTTTTGTGTTTGTTCACTTGCTTACGCTCTTGGCTTCACCACCCTAAGTTTGTGAGTTATGCCTCCTATGTCCGGAATATTTGTTTTTATCTACCCCGCAACTAATGTTCCTTTCTACCTTGGAGTTGATGAAGAATAATTTAGATGACATGTCACTAAAATCCAAGCCACAAAATATCGGATTCAAAACAACTATAACCTTAAATTTTGGCAATAATCAAAGTAATGTGTCCAAAGTCTTACCCCACTCCTCACAATGTTCAAAGCATTAATAACACTTGACAAACAATGTAATGCGCCTTTTCGAACTCTAATTGAAACAAAAAGGAATTTGCACAAACCATAATAGATAGTAAACTAAAAATTATGGCAACCAACTAAAATATATAACAAGGTACAATAGTCGATTTTTATAACAAAAGGAAATTGCAATCTCTCTAAAAATGCATCTTTTACACAATCCAAAGCATGTAGGGAATTTTAGAAATATTTTAGAACAAATATAAACCAGAAATGAGTCTTCAAACCCTAACTAGAATTTATTTAATTATATATAATAACAATAGTGAATACCCTTACAAATGAAGGATTCCAAGCCCCAAATTGAAGTACAAATATATATTATAACTACTAAAAATATGAGAAACACAATGATGGCTGAATTTGAAGTTGGCATGCCCTAAAAGACCCCAAACACCACCTTAGGGCAAGTCGCCACCCTAGGAGAGGTCTGGAAATGTCTTCAAAACTAAATACACCTTATGAGATCACTTTGTAACAAGTTTGAGGGGGTCGTCCTCAAACCATTGACTTGTTGAGAGGTTTTGTTCTCAATAGGTTTTCGAAGAGAGTTTTCGTCCTCAATGGAAGAGAGAAAAAGCAAACATGCTCCAACTCTAAGAGAAATAATTTCCAAAAATATGCATAACCTCTTCCAAGCCAAGCGACCCCTTTAAATAAGCTAGAGGCGGCACCAAACACCAATTAGAACCTTCTAAAGAAAATCGATCTCCTTGGGGGCATAATGGTTCATTTTTCTTCTATTTTTCAATTGATTTTCTCCTTTACTCACCCAACCCGACTATACTTAAAAATTTACTAAAAAAGAATACAAAGCTCACAAAAACAACTGAAAAACATGACAAGATTTTCCTTTGCTCAATCCCTTTTTGCCCACGGAAAGTGGAATGGGCTCAAGGTCTTCAAAGAGGACTAACGTTGACAAGGGGACATCACAAACGAGGACTAGCGTTGACAAGGGGACATCACAAACAAGTCAGAAATAATTCAACAAATGTGATCCCCTTGTCATGGTCCTCAACAACCCCACTTACTTTTCCCCAATGCCACTCAATGACTTGCAAAACATTTTTATTTTGGGGACTGGAGTGAACCAAAGAATAGCAAAATTATATTGATATTTGTTAGCCCTAGACAATAACAATATTAAAAATAGCAAACCTTATAATTGAAATAAATCCGTTGTGCTTTGTTGACTTGCAAAACATCCTTGTTTTCTCATTGTCATGACCAGCCACAAGTATTTGAAAATGTATTTTGGGACTTACCTTGAACCAAAAAAAAACAAAACTATCTTGATATTTGTCAAACCCTAAAAATAACAATATTAAAAATAACAAACATTTATAATAGAAATAAATCCATTTCACGCAAATCCCAATGTTGTGTGATGCGTCCTTCCATGATCACTCTAATATAAACTTATGAACTTCCATAATTAATTCTCTAATGATTGATTGATTTCTCTAGAATGCAAGTGCTCAATAGATCAATGTGAACACTAAATGGATGTCCTATGATTCTCCATATATAAATGAACTACAATATTTCATGCATTTTTATATAAATTGAATTCAATTTATGACCCTATTGCTGCCTAAACCAACATCCAATGGTCAAAAAAAAGCCAAAAAGGCGAAACAAAGGGTCATGTGCTCACGATTGAAGGGGCCGCCTAATGGGATCCATGACAACCATAAACATTTTGGTGTGCCTAAGAGCATCATTAATGGCCCCAATGGGTGCATGAGAGTTAATGCTCTTGAAGAATAGATCAAAATAAGTGTGAATCAAAGGGGGAAAATATGATAACTAGAGGGAGTTGATTGAAAAGCGAAAAATGTACCAATAATGCCTAATTTGCACCAATAATTGACATTTACGCATTCATTCTAATATCATGCAATTTAATGACTACTAAATGCCTAGTGGTTATTGTTAGGTGTTTATATTGGCAACACACAATTTGAACCAACAAACAACATGGCATTCAAACCTAAGAATAAATTAATCAAACCTAAGATTAATTGAAAATGTTGGAGAACAATTCAATAACTCTACGATTAAAACTCAATTACACATGAGCTAATCAAGAATAAATGTTAATTTTTACTAGTTTTTAATATTAATTTTTAAAACAGTGCCAAAAAAATTCCATTTTTAACCCAAGTAATTAAAAACTCTTACAGTTCAACCATATTGTATGTGCTACTGTGGCAAAAATAGAGGGTATTAGACACCATTTCTACAAATTTTTATTTACATCAACTATCATTTTCGAACATCCAAATCACTTTCTTCTTTCTGGTATCTCAACTAGAAATGTACCCTGGTAAAAACTTTGGCACCATAAACCCTGCTAAGCAAGTCGTCAACACACAAGCTTGTACACCTATTGTTTAGAGTTATCTTGTTGAGGGTAACATTGTCAATACACATGCCAAGTTTGATTTTCTTCAAAAATAGAACTTGATCTTATGTACTGACCCCCAGATTTGGTGCTTGATTATCTTATTCTCTCAAATACAGTTTGCAGTTGAGAGTACCACCAGGAAAAGACGCATGTACAACTAAATTTGTAGAATATGTAAGGGTACTCGATTTGAATCTTTGAACACTTAATCGTATTCCCCAAACAAAGTGTCAAATGCTACTTTTGCTGCACTAATAACATGATAGAGGAAATTTGTACCAGCACGACAACTTTTCACTCCTATTGTTCAATCATGAAGACCAATGTTTGCATGAGTAACTCATCATCATACAGGTCTGCTTTGGGGAAAGCTGTGTGACTTTGGTCATCAGCAAGTCTTTTAGAACTCAGTCCCATCACCCACACTGACAATGATAGTTTGCAGTAGCTGCTCATAGCCTCCATGATGCTTCCGCATGAATGGTTTGCCCAGTATGTTGCAAACATCAATGAACAATTTTTTTGAAAACAACTCCACGTCGAAGGCTTGATAATATTGTAGTTAAGGCATTTGCCTCTTATTAGCTATAATCAGATTCCTCTAAATATCAATATTGATGATGAAATGAAGTAAAACCCCTGGTTATCCACTCACATTTGTGACTGAAAAAGACATTTCCTCTTTGTCTGGTTCTGCAACATTTAATTGAGCCTGCACAGTGATTACTACAGAATTTTCTACTTGCACTTCAGCTATGATTTTCTGTTTCTCTGCAAAATGAGATTTTTCCAATTGCTTCAAGAAACTTTGTGGACTTATCAAGTGAACTGAGGACAATTCACACCATTTTTTCTGATGGCTTGCCTCACAATTTCTAGTGTCATTGATTTTATTGCTTTTGTCGGACAAATCAGAATCACGTTGGTTTCCTGGGAGTCAAATTTGATATGGTATACTTTGCATCATAATCTAAGTTGCTCTTCAATCTCATTGTGTAATAAAATGTGTCGCAAAGTACTTCGCCTCAAAGAAATTTCAACTATGTCTACTTGGGAGGCACAGAATTCACCAGAGAGCTTTGACACTGTTCCCAAATCCTGCAAGTTCCCTCACAAAGGCTTGACAATTTGTTAGAAATCTTTACTCTTAATAGCTGCACTAAGATGAATTGCAAAAGTGATGATTCAGTTCTTAATAGTTCTTCCTCAGGTCCATGCAAACATTTTTTGAAAAGTATTAAGAAAAAACTTTCAAATATTAGAATAAGATGTATACAAGGTGCAGAAGTATAACTCTGCCATATTCGGAGATTCAAAAAGCATTTTTTCTAATAAAAAGAGACAAACTGAGCAGAATAATGCAGTAACTGTGATGCCTTTTACATGCATCAAAGAATGGACAAGACTGAAGACACTAGGGAGCCTAAAAACAATGTGTATGTAACAAAATTCTTTTGTCGGTCTGTCAAGAACATAAATACAAAACCTCAGCCACTTGGGCTGGTTTTCAAAGAAACTGAATTTGTGAAGTAGCAAAACTAAATAGAAATGAATCAAGAAATATACTTGTAACGTGCATGTTTTATGCAGATGCACCACATAAGAACGAAAACTTACAGATTATGTCACATTATATATACAAAACATAACAATGATGCCTTGTTTTGATGAGCTTGAGCATTCAAGGTATCACACATATGCTTGAGACATCTAAAGAAACATTCTAATCACAAAGGCAAATCTGGTTGCCACAAATTACAATTAAATGATGTGGGACCCACGTTGGTTTCTGAGTGAGAAGTCTTGTTTTAAGATACTGCCTCACCAATCTTACCACCAAATTCCCTCAAAAAAAAACGTAGCACTTTCCCAAAGTCTGTACTAAAGCGAGCTGAGTGTTACTTCAAGCAGAAAACAGCCTCAACCGTGTGCTTATAGGTGTCCGACACATAGGACAGGAGGACAGATTCTGACTGCAATCTCTACATGTCTGTCAAAAGAAGCAGATATCATACGAATCAAATACAAATTGAAGGATATCTGTAATAAATTCCTAGATGCGTGTCATATATCAATTAAAAACTGGTTTTAAATAAAATGAGTACCGTATGTCCACAACCAAAAGCCATGTCTCTAGGATTTGTCAAGCAAACTGGGCAAACCTGAAGCATACAACAATTAGAGTTTTTGACCAAAATAAAAAATATCAGAATATGGTGCAAGTAAAGAATGTTTTGCAAATCCTCACATCCCAATACAGAAATCATGTAGCCATGCAAAATAAATAAATCCCCTACCTGCTCCTGGCTTTCAAAGCTCCTTTCTTGTTGAGACAACGGTCCATGTGGAGTACCTTGAGAAGCTTGAAACTGAAAACTCGTGGAGTGAGGATAGGCTTTCATGGAAGTGTCATGTTGAATCACTGGCAACGGAGGTGGCAATGGAAATACTTCTGGAGCCTTTCCTGCATGACTGTGCAAAGAGAACATCAAATAATAGTGGGTTGCAGATCATTCAACCATTAGAAAATTTGACTATTCCAAGAACAAGAAAAATTAAACATTTGGAACTTATGCATACCCCAATAACTGGAGCTCTTGTGTTGCCTTGTATTGAAACGGAATCTCCATGAGTGCAGCTAGTGCAAACGCTGCCTCTTTCTCAGAAGTTGACATATTTTTAGACATGATACTTGTGAAGTTCACAAACTGCAAGATGAATGCTATCACAATTTAAAACCTGATATCAACTTCTGATTATTAAAATAAAATAATTATTGACTTTCGGTTTATTTATTTTATCTGCTCATCACAAGAAGACAAGTAATTTTCATGCATGTATCACCTGGAAATTATCAAATACTCGACTAGGGATGTTATCATCAAATTGCTGCATTGCATCCCACGGTCCATCTCCAACTCCAACCAACACTATTGATAAAGGAAACTTACTGCAAAAATAAGCAGTAGGACCTCGTATTCAAATGCTATCATGAATGTAATTAGCCATTGAATTTGAAAGATTTCCAGAATTTTCTTGTTATACCTTGCAGCAACTATAGCATCAATTGTTCCTTGTTCTTGAGGACTGAAGGACCCGGTTTGTGTATCACTGCTCCTGGTCACCTGTAAAGACAAAAAAATTAGTTGTGATCAGATGCTCTTTAGTAATGAATGAGTCAGACAATAGACTCAAGGAAAGGCAATGTTAACCACCAAGAAACAAAGATGATAAATTTGAAATTTAAGTGAAGCAAAACTAGCGCAACTCTAAAGTACATTCTGGAACACATCACTTCTACCCAATGCAAAGGCTTAAGTTTGAAATTCTTAAGCGCATAAGGTTACAACCTGCCCATCAGCAATAATGACAAGAACATGATATTGTCCACCACTCTTCTCCACAATGTTTGTTGCCATATTAATAATTGGAGCAAATGATGTTGGTCCTGCGAAAAAAGGTAGATCATGTAAAGTTTGCAAAGAACTAGTCCAAATATCAAACTGTACACAAATATATTTGTTATCAGCCTAACTAGGAGCTTATGGGTTGCTCCAATCTAATTATAGCTATGTATTAGAGTAGGAGTGCATATGAAATCATCATTGTGAGATTCTCATTGAAGTGTTGCATTGGTAGGTTGATCCCTCCAAGTGGCATTGCTATCTGAATCTTCTGTTATCTTCAATGACTTCCTAATTATCTTTTGTTATATGCTCTTTTATTGTTCCATTACATGCTATTGTTGACCTGGAATCTATGCAACTGTGGATTGGAAAGGCTCAGTTTGCTTCTGATCTTTGTCATGATGTTCAAACCCGAGGTACAAGTTTGAAAAATTCCCTTGTTCTCATAAGGAGAGTCCCATACTCCAATTAGACCTGTTTGCTATGTGAGGATCTAAAATTTCACCGACCTTATTGTTGCGTAGTTTGATACAGAAATATCATTACAAGTGATACCAAAGCTGAAATCTGGATAAGCTATTCTGCAATGGAATGACAAGGATCGGTGTAAGCCTCCACCCTTTCCAAGCTGAACCCCTAGCCCCATTTTTCACCGATGGCCAATCCTCTGAAATCAATGTGGGATTTGAAGAAGGAATGTCTAGGATAATTATGCCAGGGAAAGTCGAAAGCACTCCACACAAAGGATATCCACTGGAAACAATAGCTTGTAAATTGTCAACCATTGGGATAACTCTTGACCCGTGGTCGAAGTGGACGCCACTTCTCATGTGAATGCCACTTTGCAAGCTGATGTAGCATGTTACAACATGAATGGTTGGCCCTCATGTCTACAAACTAAGCTCTTGAACACAATATGAGAAACTGCCTTTTAAATGTAGGAATGTCAACAGTGTCCACCAAGTTAAGGTACATGTCAGTTTCTACAGAGAAAAATTAGAGGGGAAGAAGGTCATCAGGCTAGCAAAGGAGGTAAACAACAGGGAAACAAAGACGAAGCAATCTAGGAGGAAGGCGAAGCAACTGTATGTCACAACAATCACAAAGTTCATATCCATCCAAAAGTATACAACATAGAGGGTGGATCAGACCCATGGTGGCACTAAAGTTATATCTACACAAATAAATAAATATATATTATCTTCAAGGATGGTCAGAAGAATGTACGTGAGATATCCACTACATATAACTCTACAAATGAATTGGTGCATTTGTAGCTTCAAGTGCATCTTAATAACATATAACTAGCATGATAAAATTGCAAGTCCTTGCTTACACGTGACAAAGCCAGAACACACCCAAGGACTGAAGATCGCTACTTTACAAGTGGAAGCGATTTGGAGAGTATGTGATCCGGATCCTAGGACTTCCGAGGGACAGAAATCTAAATGAGGATTTACATGTCTTATATGTGTACGCCGAAGCAATATGAATAAGATTCAGAGATAGAGAAAATAAAAGAACAGGAATGGAAAATTGTATTGATCAATGTGGTCTGTACATGGCATACTCTTAGGGGAGATGTATGGTTGCTTATCTTCTACTATTTGCTTGCTATCTAATGCTACAGATATGTATGCATATATTACAAAGCCACGAAGGCATAAAGAACCATTATGGAAGATGAAGCATTTGGGCTTCCATGTGTGACTCTTAACCTTCTGATCTAAGTAGCCGAAACGTTTTGGATACGGGAGCGGGTACGGAGTATCCGATACGCGGATACGGCAAAAAAAAATTGACCCCGGATACGGCAGTATAAAAAATATATAAAAATTAAAAAATATATAAATTTTAGCCTTCTAAATAAGAATTAAGTTATTAACCAAACTTAATTCTTATTTAGAAGGCTAAAACACTTATAACACTACAACATTATACGACATTATAAATTAAAATAACGTTATATCATTATATTCCTATAGATATATTGCCTCACTTACTAACATAATAACATTATATGATTATTAATAATATCCGATAATTATAAATATTAAAATGACATCATAAAGATATTGATTATAATACTATCATAACACTATAATTAGAAATATTATTAAAATATAAAATATTATATATAATATTAAGCAATTTAATAACTTTATATATATATATATATATATATATATATATATTGTATATAATTAAAAAATTTATAAACTATTAATATTTTCCAGATGCTATTTTAAAATATATATAATATTAAAATCATTTACTATAGTAGTATAGTCTATAATAAAATTATAAATTTTAATTTTAAACTTGGATATATTCTTAAACTTCCACGTATTGATATATTCTTCCACGTAGAGGCTTGGAGTAATAAGATTTTGGTTGAAATCATATGCGTATAGCTTCAAAAGGATATCTGCTGTATGTTTCTCTGTGTATTGGCTGGAAAATACCCCGCCGTATCTTCCCCGCTCCCACCGCCGTTTCCGAGCCAGTACCCGTATCCGGTACGTTTCGTACCGGTTTCAGGCCCCCAACCCTGCCGTATCGGTAACATAGCTTCTGATGGTTACATGGCTCGACTACCAGGTGTGTGGTATGCTGACAAGATTCAATGGCATAACACAAGCCCTGGAAGTGTCATAGCGCAGCATGGCATAGAGTGTCCACGCAGCCACTGTGGGTTTTGGGTATTCCCAGTGTGACATGTCTGCAGATGCTATAAGGATGGCCAGTGATGTGCAGAGGTTTATGTGTAGTGCGTGTTGGTGCAGTGCTGTGCAGGCTGCATGGAGTGCGCAGAAACTGTGCTGAATGGAGTGTGGAATTGCGCCAAACAGCATCAAAATTGATCTTCAAATTTTGGTGTGGAGCAATGAAAGGGGGCACCACCCTCAACCCTGCAAGGGCTATGGGATTCGCCCCAATCCTGATGGAGGGGGTGATGTTGTCTTCTGAGTCATGCAGCACGTGTCTTGCTGCAATGTGTGGGAAGCGCACGATGTAAGGGGCCGCAAGAAGATACTCAAAGCATAGAATTGCACAAGTGTACAAGGCACTCAAGGAAAGAGCACAGGATAGCACAGCTGCGCACAGATCAGTATGTGCTGATATACAACGTAAAAGCAGTTGCATTAGCATTGGCTATGTGATTTGACGGTTTTTACTTCAATGAATCTTTTTGGCAATGATTAGAAAATATCTATGTTACAAATAAGCTACAGTTCCCCAGAGATCTATGGAGAGGAGACTCTGAATAGGAACAGATTTGTCATCTTAGTTGACTTAACACTATTATGCACTAGCATATATAGTCCAATCCCATGCTAATTTTAATGTTAGAGACTGTATTGCCATATTCATGTGAATTTCCTTAGAACGCAATTCAAAAAATAATGTGTTCAGTAATTTTTCCAGATTATCGATCTTCTTCTTAATATTGTAAAAATGGTAAACAACTTGGATAAACCTAAAAGGCAAAGAAAAGGGTGGGTATTTAAGATTCAAACCAGCCAGTCTCAAATGGGGAACAATCTCCCTATACCGCATGAGTGTCTCTTCAAATCCATGGCAAGGTCGGAAGTCTGGAAAGAAGCTGAACACTGAATGGTCATGTGTAGAGGCTGTGATATCCACAAAATGTTATTCTAAATTGATAGCATGAAAAGTCATAAAGAGGATTACAGAAGCGTGTATATCAGATGATTGTTCATATCTATGTATAGTGTCTATTTGTGAAGCAGTGTTATTTAATGTGAAAAAAATCTATAGTCACAAACCATCGCCAAAGCCAAAGCAAGGGATCAGATTATCTTCATCAAATGGAGACAGAGTTCGTCAATGATTGAAATTGCTTGCTCATATGGATTTGGTACGTTCCCAATCTCATGCAAACTTCGCCTATTAAAAGAGTGTTTCCCTGCATTTATCACAAAATTGAAAAAACACATCTATTAATTTTCAACACCTAATTTGGCTAAATCCAGAAGTTTTTCAAAGACAAAAGGGAGGGAGGAATTCATTACCAGTCCACTCATTGCTCTTGGTGAAGTCAATTCTCAGAATCAAGTTTGATGACTCAAGTCCAAATTCTCTCAGGGCAGCTATCACCTATAAAAATATTCAGCCATAACAAGTTCAGTTAAATTCCAAAGTCAAAATTTCTTGACTACAATGATTTAGACAAAGTCTAATTTGAGAGTATATGCATAAGAATGAAACAGACAAGTGGTCAAATAATTAACAATGCAGCTAGCCACATTTAAATCACATATTACATTTACAAGCACTAATTAAACTCGAGCCTCCCTTCCCACTAACATGTAGCAAAAATAAAAACTAAAAATCACTGACTTCTTAAAATTGTTTGAACTGCAACTAGGAACTGAAACAGCAAAATCAGTAGAGTGAATATCTTGCATGTTTGAAGCACTCTTAACCAGACTCTTAGCATAAATGGCATGCAGAGGTTGAAGAAAAAGCATACATTTCCATGAGTGAGCAAAAGACAAATGATACAGACTATTGTATTACAAATTTGAATACAACTGCATTAGGCCTGGCAGCCACCAGGAAATAGTCCACACTTGATGTGCTTCTAGCTGATCCCCTTCCAATACTCCTTAAAAGAAAACTGATGGCCAACTTGTTGACCATCCACCTACTCTTGTGCTAAAAGTGTGTATAGTAAAAGCATTTAAATAATGGTTCCAAGTTTTATAACATAAACAACTCTTTGGTAGCACGATTTAGAAAGTGCAAAGAAAGAGAGCCTAATTTTTACAATTTTCTATAGTTATTGAAAGAAATAAAATGACAAGATGTGAAACAAAGATGGCACAACATGCAGTTAAGAGGAAATTATAATTTATAAATACTCGAGTCTAAGGATATAAAACATTTATTTTTGCCACATCTAAAAAATTACCTTTTAATCGAAGGTTTTTTATTTATTTCTCTATTTTAGCAAATTTATTTTTTCCTCCTTTCATAGTTCACAATACAGTAGCCCACTCCTCAAAGCAATTGCTACCTCTAATTCCTGAAAGAACATATCCAAGAAACTCCGGCTAATGTCCTGGTCCAAGTAAAACAAACATCATACAAGTTCCACCTAAGGAATCTAGGTACCATCCATGACAACAACAGTGCCTGATGAATTCTTTCATTAACATCTTTGCAGTGCACCACAGTATATCTTCGATGGCTAATTCCACCGATTTTCTTTTACCTTCTCTCCCCTTATGGCATATAGTTCACTTTCTTGGTGAGTAAAAGGAAAATATTAATTACAACAAATCACACTAGCTATGGCCATTAACATTTGCAGATTTAGGGCATGTGCTTGAGAGAAAAACAGAGTGTGAATATAGATTTACGTGTGTGTGTGTGTGCATGTACAATTTTGACAAGCGAGATACAGATAAACACACAGTTACAAGGATAAATCTACATATGTGTGTTAATGTGGTTGTGTGTATGCACGTGTCCAGACACCAACATATCTAAATATGTACACAAGACATCCATTGACCAATTTATAAGAATACACAAAAACACAGGTCTGCATGGTGACTAAAATATTCATCTTCGTAAGGTTGAGGTGTAATGTTTATGGGTACATTTGAGCGTAATTCAAGTTTACAAATCTTAAGGATGCTGTGTGACGAATGGGGCGTGTGGAATTCAGAATGACAAGTGCTGGGCTTTATCACAATGTGTGGGTACACTCGTACATCGCCTAGCTATGGTGACCCATCATGTTTCACTGCCGGAAAGACCAACTAGACAGGAAACCTAACGTGGCTTGGTCCAAGCAAACTAGTGTAGAAGGGAATATAACTACTATCTAAGTTAGTACAAATAAAGTAAACATAGCCAACCATTTGAGGAAAATAAAGAGCAATTACTGAAAGAAACTACAGCTACCTCTTTATAAACCAAAAATGTAAGGAAAATACACAAAGACAGATTTACTCATACCGCCTACCTATGGTGAGCCATCATGTTTCACTGCGGGATCGACCAACTAAACCAGAAACTTAAAGTGGCTTGGTTTAAGCAAACTAGTCTAGACGGGAATCTAACTACTAAGCTAGTACAAAGAAAGTAAAGCTAACTAATCATTTGAGAAAATAAAGAGCAATTACTTAAAAGGAACTACAGCTATCTCTTTATAAACCTATAAAGAGCCATTATGCATGTTTTTGCTTTGTTCGGAGAATAGTTAATTTTTGGCAGATTTGTGGTGAGAACAGGCAACAAAAATTTGAAATTATTCCTCCTCCAACGTGATTTAAATGATCGGCAGCAGAAGTGAGCAAGTAAGCTCCAAGCTTATAATTTTGACATTGAGTACGTGAAGGGTAAGAAGAATATAGTTGCCGATGCTCTTTCCCGTTTGCCTTATGCTCTTTACTGTATGCCTACTTTCTACACAATTTCTTCTATTGCTGCTGATTGGAAGGCTTCTATCATGGCCAAAAATGCCAAGAATACCTTTGCTACTAGTGTATTGGATTCATGTTGTGGCAAATGACCTTATACTGTATACGAACATAATATTCTTGTTCCTGAGTCCAAAATGAAGGAGATAATTATGGGGACTTTGCATGAAGCACCCCTACCTGGTCACCTGGGCTTCTACAAAACTTATAAGTTATAGACAGTTGAGAGAGAGGTTTTCCTAGCACGGCCTCAAGGAGAATGTTCTTAGGCATGTTAGAGAGTGCATTACTTGCCAACAAAATAAAGAAGAGCACACTTCCCCAACAGGTTTACTACAGCCCCTGGCCATCTCAGGCCAAAATTGGGAACATATATCCATGGATTTTATCGTAGGTCTTCCTAAATTGAATGGCAAGGACTGCATTTTTGCTATGGTGGACCGGTTAACTAAATATTCCCATTCCTTTGCCATCCCTACAGAGTTCCAAGCACCATAGGTGGCTGACCCCTTTTCCAGAGAGGTATTTTGGCTACATCGCTTGCCCAAGACCATTTTTAGTGACAGGGACAGAACATTCCTCAGCACCTTTTGGCGGGAGTTATTTCATTTGACTAGCATCAAGCTCATTGCTAGTACCAGCTGGCAGCTATCACTGGCAAACGGATGGGCAGACAAAGATAGCTAATAAGTGGAACAAAGGGTACTTAAGGAACTATATCACTGATCAACAAATAATGTCGATTAAGTGGTTGCACCTTGGAGAGCATTGTTATAATGACATTTACCACATGTCCATTGGCATGACACCATTTAAGGCACTATATGGATATGATGCACCCAATTTCATTTATTTGTTGTTCACTAACAGTCATGTACCAGCAGCTGGTGACTTTGTGAGGCATAGAAGAGACAATCTGAGGTCGCTTAAAGACCATTTGCAGCAGGCACAAAATCAGCAAATATTTTATGCAGACTAACACCATACTGATAGATCATTTGAGGTTGGCGATAAGGTTTTCTATGCCTGCAGCCTAATAGGAAAACTTCCGTGAAACGAGATGGAGTTGAAAAGCTCAAATCTTGCTTCTATGGACCGTACAAAGTAGTGAGGAGAATTGGAGGGTGGCCTATGAGTTGGAGTTGCCAGCAGGCAATCAGATTCGCGATGTTTTCCATGTGTCTTTCCTTAAAAAGGCACTTGGATAGCATGTTGCGCCATCAGCTAATTTACCAGCACTGGATGATGAGGGGGAACTTGTATTGGCTCTAGATACCTTTATTGACACACAAGAGAAGAGATTGAGGAACAAGACCATGATGGAGTATTTGGTCTGTTGGATGCTACTTGGGAGGGTCCATTGCTACTTGAACATCCAGTGTTGCCTTTCTTGTAGGCAAGCAATCCCAAGAAGGTAGGCTTGTAATGTCCCCTTTGTAGTGAGTCAACACGTATGGGACCCACGATCCCATTTCTATACTTCCCGATGCGCAAGAGGTGATTGCTAGAGAAGTATAAATTGATTAGGATTGGTTCCCTTCATTTGTCCTTGGTATTTTTACGAATTTTGGGCCATTTCCTATATTTTAGATGCATTTCCTAAATTTTAGGAGGTCAGTTTATAATGTCCCTTTTTCCCATTTGAGAGCTACTAATTGGTCTTCTTGCCATTCCTTCTCCATAGCAAGGAAGTGAAGAAGACGGAGAATCTATTTACATTATTCTTCTAATATTTTATAATTTCTTTTAGAGTTTTCCCCTCTTAATGAGGTCGGCTAGGTTTAATGCCTTTAATAAGGCTTAATGAAATATTATAATGGTTCGTTAAGAGGTCGGCCTTTCTAATTGAGCATTGGCGCCAAAGAGGAAGATATAAAAGGAGATTAGAGACTTCATTGGCATCTAGACTTGGCGCATTTTTACTATACCTTGGCAAAGAGAGCTAGTTGCTCCTTAGTCATCCACTTGAGGACGAAAACCCTCTTGTGAGGCCTCATTGAAGGACGAAAACCCTTCATGTGGCTTGGGTGAAGGATGAAAACCCTTCATCATCCTTTGGCATTGAAGAAGAAAGTTGATTTGAAGATCTTTATGTCATTTCCAGCTATTATTGCATTTTTCTAGGGTGGAGTGACCTACCTTGGGTAGGGTTTGAAGATATTGGTGAAGAATTCGAGTAATCTGGTTTTGTAATCTGATTTGCCATATTTTTAAAGGCCGGAATCTGAAGTTATATGAATTTAGAGGGTTTCTAGACCCATATTTCATATTTATTTTGTGGCTGCAATTTCCAGAGTTTATTTAATTTCCAGCAGTGATTTCTAAAGTGTTTCTTTGTTATTTTGGCTTCTAAAAATCCATAAAATATATATATAAAATAGTGGCAAATTGATTGGTGGAGTTTTGTGGTGATTTTGGCAATTTTTGGTGCAAGTACAAGTCGCTGATTTTTATATTTAGTCTGCTGCAATTTCATTTTCAGATCTGCATTTAGAATATTTAATTAAAACCCTCAAAAGGGACATTACATAGTTGAAGGCAGGAGGACACTCACCGCTTGTTTCCTCATGGGGGATTTACAGAAGGGGGCTTTTTACTATTGACATTGTTCATGCCCTTGGAGATTTTTAAGTGTATGTGTCCGTTATAAGTGCCTTGGGGAAAACTTGTTCCTATTTCTTAGGGGCTTTTATAGGGCTATGGGAATAGGAGCATGTCATGCAGCCTATTGTTGGATACGAATGTGAGTTAGTTGTTCAAAATGCTTTATCTTAGGTCTTTTTGGCTAGTGGTTCTCAAGCAATGGTTGATTTATTGATGAGAGATTGAGGTTTATTGACTACTTGAGCATGTTAATGTTTTTACACTAGCGTCAAGTCGCCGTGTTATGTGGTACTTGAATATTAAGTGATATTAGTGTCATATCAAATTAAAATTATCTTTATTATTTGACATTAAGGCTAGGCACCTAGGGTTGGGAGCATGTCAATGAATAAATAGAGGCTGCCCAACCTTGAGAGAATAATTCTATTCTCATTTCACAAATTTTCAAACCTAGGGTGGGCGGCTACAACAAGCAAAGCTCACATATCAATTCAAGGATGACAACCATTGGATTTAGAGATCAATGAACAAAACCCTTCTAGCTTCCTGTGGGCAATCAATCTCATCCAGAGATTGCATTAGACTAAAGGCATTGTATTTTTATTGGCAATCTAATTTGTGGGGCGATTGAAAAGCATTATACAATAGCATCAATTCTTATTTGGGAAAGATCTTCCGCCTTAGTTCCACACTATTATTATTTCTCTATTGATGTATTCCCACAGATTTTATCAATAAAATATGGCTCGGGTGTTATCACTAAGGTTTAATTTTTATGCGGCAATGTTCTTTCTCCCAAACATCATTATGATTACAAAAAGAACTATAAATAAAATATAAAATAAAAAATTGATAAAGGTCATAAGTGTGTTCCTTCGCAGCAAGTAGGAACTACCTGATCAAAATTCAGGGTTTGCCTTTCAACCATCAAACGTAAAGCTTCCACAAAAGACTCATATGAGGGCGTCAATTTGTTTAGAACAAGAGCAACTAGGATGTCATCATCCATCTTTTTATTGATAGCACTAAGCTAGTCTCAGAGATTTTTCATCTGATGGTGTTTTGAGAGGGACCCACCTTTCTGCATCTTTGCTGAAAACACCAAATTCTTCGGGTACAAAACCTAGCTTTTCTCTAAATTCGGATACTTGTTCTTCAAACTAGTTCATAGCACACTTGCCTCAATGGCGTTCTAGACCTTGGGTATCAAATCATCGACATGGAGAGCTTCAACAATAGCAAGGCCTCCTTATGATGCTTGCAATAATCCACAAAGTTCGCAACAGGCCTTCCTTCTTAGCAAAGAATGCTTTTATTGCAGTCCCTTTCTAGGGCTGAAGCTGAAAAATAAAGAAATAGCACAAACCCCAAGTGAAGTAAATTCTGATTTTTATAACAGCAGACTGAAATTTGGAACAACATTGAACAGCAGCTTGCAAAGAGTGAAAATTCAACCAAATATCACCATAGAAATCATCCACAACATAGATAAACACTTTAAGAATATTTTGGGACACTTTTCACCATAAAATCCAATGAAATACTCAGCTGGAAATTTAATTATAAACAGCAGAAGTACAGCCAAGAGAAATGACCAGAAATGGGGTCTCCGAACCCTAACAAGGGCGAAATATGATAGAAACCAGCCTTATAAATTATGCCAAATCTGAATATCAAAAAATGATGAAGTTTTGTGCCCTAGAAGGCACCCAAATGATCTTCTATGCAAGTCGCTCCCTAGGAGAGGGGCTCCAAATAATATTAAAACCCTTGAAATCACTCCTCCTTGATGCCCTAGATGCAAACCAGCAAGATGGTCTTCAATGAGAGTCTTCAACACCACCAAATTGAAGGGTTTCCGTCCTCCAATCTCCCACAAGGAAGGGTTTCATCCTCCTTGGATGCCACACTAATGGATTGTCACCCAATAGTGGAATGGACTTAGAGCAATCAGCCCTAGAGACCAAGTATAAAGTGTATATGCCAAAAAGATGATGTGCAAATGAGCCCCTAAGACTCCTCTTATACCCTTTGGTTGGCACCAAGAGTCATAAAGTGTAGACCGACCTCTTAAGCTTGTTTTATCTTCTATTTCCATGTTGTAAATTTCCCAACCTTGCCAACCTCTTAATGAGCTTTAATTATCTTTTAATTTCATGTTGGGAGCATTATAATCCCAACTGACCTACCATACGGAGTAAAACACCAAATAAAAACATTAATAACAATAAAAGAAAATAAAAACAAAACCCAAGGACTTCCCTTGTGCAATTCCTTCTTGGCCACAAGAAGAGAAATGGCAAGAAGTCTTCAATTGGTGCTATTTTGAAAAAGGGGACATTACAACAATCCTCAAAATTTTGTGAGCCCAGACATTGTAAATTTGGCCAGTTAATTTATGCACCTTTGGCAGAAGAAGATTCTAAATATTTGTTGTTTTTCAAATAATACTCAATTTTCCAACCAGAAAATCAATGCAAAAGGGAAAATGTACAATCTAAATTCTGGATTTTTTTCTTCTGACTTGTAGATCAATGCAACAAAAAAGGAAATACAGTCTATATTCAGAATTTTTATTTCTAACCCGCAAATTGATGTAACAAAAAAGGAAATACAATCTATTTGATGCACAAATTAATGCAATCAAAAATACAAAAAAATGAAGTAGAACGTGGCAAATTACTTCAAAATTCTATTTGTATCTAAACAAATTAAAAATCACCTCATATCACTTTCTTATAGCAACTTCTAGCACAAATTTGTGTGCCCTAGATGTACAGCAAAAGGGTCTCACGTGAAATCACCTCACCGTACTTTCTTATAGCAACTTCGAGCACAAATTTCCATGCCCTAGACATACAATAGAAAGAATAAATGCAGAATCTTGTGCCCTGGACATATAGGAGATGGAACAAATGCACAATCCAAAAATCTCAATTGTATTTTCAAGGTATTTTTGTTTTACACGAAAGAAATCGTGAATGCCTTTTTTTTCGTCATTTGAATGCCCTTGCACAATTTTTACCAGTAAAAACCCTCAAAATCTACCCTTTTCACAATATGCAATAGTCTACTGCCGTTTTGGACAACAAAAACATCTGAAAAATCATGAATCTTCCTCCTAAACAAAGGTGCCCTAATCTATCTTCAAATGAGTGTAAATTGCCTTAGTTGACTGTCAAAAATGCAATTTTGTGTCTTTTCAAAGTCACAAACCCTTTTGTAACTCAAAAATCCTCCATGAGAGAGCGAGAAATTGGAAGGTGCATAGCATTGGCTCAACAAATAGTAGAGCATGGACACTTTTCCCATCTTGTTGTGAAAGACTTCCCAACGCGAGGAAATGGATGAGCAACATGAGGGGATAGATGAAAAGGATATGGTTATTTCTCCATCAAACTTCTTTCCTGTGGCATGTACCCTCTTCGGGGCTTTCTCACACTACAAACACCTTGAGCACCAATGGCTTTGATATCAATGTTGTAAGATGAGAAAGAGAGAGAGAGTGAAGAGAAATTGGAAGGCACAAGACACACTTTGATATTCGTGTGTAGGTCATATTTATAATGTTGTAAGAATGTTGTAAGTAGTTACATCAGTTGGAGGTGGTTAATGACTGATTATTAGTTAACACTAACTAATAGTTAATCAATAACTTTAACACACGAATGAAAAAGTACTAGTATGTACATATTAAATACATCCATCTAGAAAATGCCAAAAGATAGCAATCTCAAGGCCCTTATCTTGGATTTTTCGCATACCACATTGATTAATAACTTTAGTGCACTATGGGAATTTACCACCGACTAGTGATAAATGTTGTCAATCTAGCTCCACCACTATGTCAGGCTCAAAATGTTATTTCCGAAAAAACAAGCTCCAAACTCCACCATATGGCCAAGATAGTACGATGTTTTAGTTGAATTTTGCAAGCAAAAAAAAAAAAATCTAAGTGACAATCAAATCGACATCAAATTTAAGGTTGAAATTGCCATTTGACGGTCAAATGGACATCAAATTTACGGTTAAAAGTGCTCTTTAAGGGTCAATTAGGCATCAAATTTAAGGTTGGAAATCAATAGGTAACAACTCAAGGACATTAAAGTCCACTACCACCAACCCCCTTGACTACCATTGTAGAACGCTTATCGGCATAATAAGCTGGTTTGCCACATAAATTTGTGTTCATTTGTGCTCGTGTCTTTCTTTCGGCTAGAAAATCAATAGATCTGGGAAATCCCTAAAACCTCTATGTCGGTCTAACCCATCCTCAATATATGAATTTCATCAACTCGTCCTTCCTTGCCTTCATCAATTTTCAATATGTTTGCATTGATATGAGTGCAAAAGGTGATTTTCAAGTTTTTAAGACTAGAATGATCCAATTCAATTCAATAACTTAGTTTTTCTTATCAAAAAATTAAATCTATCAATTTTTCCTTCTACATGTTCAAATAAACTTGACTAATGTGTTTATTGGGTTAGTGTTGCTAATATTTTCACTTTACCCATCCCAAGCTAATTTCCATTTAGATATCACTCTATAAGTATAAAACTAGAAAGTTCATAATTAGACTATTAATCACCATGGTAATGTTTGATAGAATTTCCCATTTTATGAATTAAAGGCAAATCATTTAATGCATTTTCTCTTACCTTTTAGTAAACAACATATATGTTTCATGAGATATGTGAAATGTCATTCCATTATTAGTTCCTTTGATTAGAAAGTTGGCATACCATATGCTCACATATCATGTATAGTCAAATAAGTTTGTGGTAATTCTCAATTGAAATAACAAATACTTAAAACAAACGGTCATTGTTCTTGCTTCTTATGAATCCATGTTTTTAAGAACGTATTGCCACAAGGAAAATTCAGTTTTAGAAGTTGTGAACCAAATATAATGTCTTGAAGCTTGTTAACAATTTTTTTCTTAAAGACATAAATTTGGTTCAAAACTTTTACAAATGAATTTTCCTTATGGCAATAAGTTCTTAATAAATACATGGATTCTTAAAATGTTGTGATATACAACTTTTTTTTTTTTCTGTCGATGAAAAACCTGAACAGGATGCAATGTCAAGGAATGCAATCATTGTTTTTCATTAACTGTTTTAAACAACCTGCACCGCTGGAAAATGCTCGGAAATGCCTGGGCATGTGCGGGACATGGCATGGAAATAAACACCGTTTCCAGCATGTGACCAAGCATTTCTGGGTTGTTTCGCACCCGAAATACATACTAGGCACGTTTCTGTGCAGAAACAGCGAGGGGGAGGAACTTACGTAGATCTTGCCTATACACTGTAACAGGCTTCAGAGAAGCTTTGTACTCCAAAAATCAAGGAGTATTCATATCCACATTTATTCAAGATGAGTTCCACTGATAAATACCAAGTTCACAAAAATAAACTATCATCAGAATTAAGCTCAAGGCATAGAGGAGGATATGTCAATACATCCATGCAAAATATATATATATATATATTAGAGTAGTTCTGATGACACCAAATTGATTGGACAGGGAAATTTTGGAAAAATCTTGTACAAGCAACACTTATAGCTACATACATGGGCCACAAGAGAAAGGTTGTGATACAATGTTGATATTTTAGAGCAAAATTATGTATCATGCAACAATAAAAGAAACATCACAAACATATGGAGAACGATATCAAACTTTTATTAGTTAATCAAAACCACCTGCAGGAACAATGAGTTACCACTTCCTGCAGAAACAATTAGTTACCACTTCCTGCAGGAACAAATACAATTACAAATTTATGCCGGGACAATATACTTACAGCTTTCTCAAGAATTGCTCCTCATACAACATAACATCAATGGACCCCCTTAGTGACACTTGGTTTCAATGACTTTCCACTTCACCTTCCAAAGGACTGACTCTTTAATCCAAAAATGCACATACGATTCTCTTTATTTCCCTCCACATTTAGGACACAGCACTAGTCACTAATATATTTGTCATCACCTTATTTCTCACACCTTGAAACAACATATCTAATGGCCATACCATGACATCATAATAGAATTTCAATTAATTTTTAAGATACCTGATCAAGGGTTTTGTATTGATCTGTAATATGCAGGAACTTTTGTGGGCGCTTATGGGAAGGAACTACATGAAACTGAGTCTCAACTCTCGACTCCGATGGTCCTGGGTTTTCAGAACTAGAATGATAATCCCTCGAACCTTTATTACCCATTCTAAAGACAAATCCAGCACAGCATCAACTTAATAAGTTTTGGCAAGCAAACCTGTCATAAGAAGCCACAAGGAAAAATCATATTCAATGCAACATCAAGTTGTTAGGCCAAAAAGACACAATTTCAACATAGAATAAAGTAAATGTATGTCATCGAGAAGGAAAACATGGACAGTTAAGTAGACCAAGATTTCCCACAAAGGGCACTCAGCAAAAAGGTTGAAATCCATACACTATCAGCTTTTTGGATACGAATAATCAATGTTATTGATTCAAGTTTCCTAAAAAATGTGTTTTAACTTTTATGTGCTTATTATTAAAAGGCTCATTCCAAAATAAATGTGAAAGACTCTTCCCATAGCTAATGACTTAATATGATGCCACATAATACCCCATGAATCAATAAAGCAGAGGTAAAGTCATAGAGAAAATCACACAAACTTTCCAAAGAATACATTCCAAAACTGCTGAACAAATAGTTAACTGTATTAAAAAAATTGAAATAATCATGCACCAAAGCACGCACCAACAAGAAATTGGACATCACTAGCCCAATCCTCAAGTAGACACTATTGAACCTTCTCTTACTCAAACATGGCCAACTTGAAGGCCAAACTCAAGGTGGAGGTGATCTGTAACAGGCACTTTCTTAACAGTGAGCTTCAATCAATCACTCATGCTATGAACAATCTACGTTTTAGCCCCAAAGGGACCGATGAAATTATCATTGATACTCTCACCTGCCTTCAAGCTGGTTTAAAGAATCAATACACTTTCCTAAGATATTTGGATCAGCTAATCCACGATGGCAACAACACCACTGGAACTATTGCTCCAGTCCTAAGTTACTGGTACACGTTCAGCTTCAGGTACAGGGTTCAATTTTATTTCTTTTTTTTAATACCCTGGGTATGGTACAGCTTGGCTTCATTCGTATAAAAAGTAATAAAAACGTAAAAAATTATAGACAAAAAAACAAAACACTACTGACAGTTGATAATTCCAAATATTAATTGAGTCCTGACATGGAAAATTGCATAGCTTTATATTATTTGTTCGAAATAGGAAAATAGTCAATAGTCATAGTCAAACTCAAGAACTACATGAAAAAATCATCATATTGCTCTTCATCAAGAACATCCAAATCAGCAATTGGTTCATTAGAGTTTATTAGAACCACATGCTCTAAGAGTAACAGCAGTTTCATTTTTGTGTGTTTTTTCATATTTTTTTATGTTGTTTTTAATTTTATTAATCTCTATTTTTCTTATGACTGTCATACCCGGACCCGCACTGTTCATATTATGACTGTTGGGTACACAGGATAATAGAAGAATTTTGGAGGTACTCAACAGGTACCCAAACCATGTACGAGTAGAGAATGCGGGTGCCCCCACGGCAGTACCCAGTAACATAGCTCCAGTCAAAGAAAACGACAACAATCCAGATCTGAATGGCAATGGGGATACTAACACTTCCCTGGAAGATGCCACTTTCAAATCTGAATCCGATCCTAAGGAATGACCCCTTACCTATGGGCTGTATGTCTTATAGACTAAATACACCAGCTGAATATATTGATCGTGCTGAAAGCTCGCTTTAGTGGGTTAGTCCCTTCGTGAAAAGGACTGTTACTGTGACATTGTTGTCTTATGAGTTTCAGACAATTGTCTTTGTATGTACTAAAGTTAGCACCCCAATGCTGGCAGCTAGCTTTTATAGGTTTGTTCCTTTGAGAGGACTGTTACTGTGTCTTAGCTCTCTTGTGTGTCTGGGTCAATCGTCTTTGTATGCACTGACGGTTATGCCTCCCTATTAGTATCAATAAAAAATTTACTTATCAAAAAGAAAACAAGAAATTGGACGTGTATCCATCTCATTATAAAAATTATCAGTAAAAGCCTAAAAGGGGTAAAAAATTAGAACAAATCCCTGCTAAAGAGGTAAACAAAAGTAAGGCCTGTAGACCTTCAGTGAATTGGATAGCCCCTAAAATGTAGGGATCAAATTGAATTTCAATGAAGCCAGAAAGATCAATCTTGGTCAGGCATGCAAAGGAGGGATTTTCAGTGCCGGTAACAGTACTCAACTAACATATAATGTGGACTTTGGCTCATGATCCAATAGTATGGCTGAAACCAGGCTCTTCTAAAATGCATAAATCTATCTATTGACAGGAGGTGGAGAAGCATAAAGATTATGAAGACTCCAAGTCCTTATTGAGCATAGTTACTTCCCTCAGGGTCAGGGAAATGATTTCCAGTATGGCAGAAAATTTGCCTGTTTTGGGGGATGGCTATTAAAATAATATTTAAATCTTTAAAATAAATTTGAATTTAAAAAATAAAAAACAAATTAAACAAAATAAAGTAACCTGAAATTTTAAATGACAAAATACTGAATAAAACCATTGATCCAATAATTCATTGGATAATATGCATATCATAACACACATCCTAAATGATACATCAACATGCTAACTCAGAGATGAGAAGAGTACATGATAATTGATACATCAACATGCTAACTCTCAAAACAAAAAGTATAGTCCACAGCTCAGAAATCAAAGTTACCATTAGTTGTGGGGTTATTTAATAAGTTTTCTAATGTGATTTTAGGGTTAAGGTTTTAATTTTTGTTTGTATATTGTTTTAAATTTTTCATTAAAAACCTTTTTTTTTCTTTGAGGTACATGTGTCAAGGACGCGGGATATCCTTCAATCATCCGGGGTCATGACAAAGTCCCCAATGCATGTCTTATAATAGGGGATGTCCCAGAACCTTCTTGTGTTTCAAGGGACATCCCTAAGTAACTACTGTTATTAAGGCTTTTGGAGATTAATTGCTTTAATAGGTATTGTTGTTTCTTATCAAACTTGCTTTGACAAACATAGAGAATGGGGAAAAATAAAGACATAAATCTTCTAGCTAATCGAGGGATTGTCTTATGTTTGAGATTTGGTAACACCATTACAACTTCAGTGAGATACCCCATTGAGCCTAATCTGAGATTTCACATCAATGATCAAGCATGATTTTAAGGGTGATGGATGTCTCTGCTAGCATTTCTAAGTATTTATTGATGATATGGAAAGTTGGTAGAAGCCCAATTATGTTCCTAGTTTTCATATTTTTGTTATTGCATTCATGGATATTAGAACAATTTAGTATTATCGTAATAATGCCTACAATGGTTTGTTAGCATTGCGCAAGTGTAGTTTTGTTTGTGCTATAGATAGCACATGATTGTAGGTTGTACATAGTTTGTTTATTTGTTTATGCTTTTATTAGCGTAGGTTCAATATCCATTGTGAGGTTGTTCCACATATGTAGGAAGCCGGTACTTTGTTCATGACTTATATAATGAGCCACTAAGAATCTAATTGTCGCCGCTAGTAATACAATCCGATATGGCATCAAAGCACATCAATCGAGCTATTATGAGTGCTGTGAAAGTTTTGTTGAGGTGATTGAGTGCAAGATCCCATTGTGTGAGGGAAATCCCATTGTGTGAGGAAAAAGTGTTCCATTGTGTGTTGTGCATGTTAGAATATGTGGAGCAAGAAAGAATAAAGAAAGAATAGAATGTAAAAAGAACAAATGAAGAGTAATCAAAATGCATGTGTTATTCATTGTGTGTTCGTCCTTTTATTATGTGAGAGATGGTTACAAAATGGTTGAAGTGGTTACAACCGTTTATTAGTTAACACTTAACTAATATTAACATAATGCTAATTTATAAGCCTTATATTCTAATACCCCTCTTAAGGCTTACACTATAGAACATACTTGACAAAAGATTAAGGTAATAGAACCAAATAAGATCACACATTCTTCAAAATCTTTTCCCTTTGAAAACAGTGCTTTGACCAGGTAGAACTCCAAGCTACCTCCCGACCCTCATAAAGGTGTAGTTCCCAAGCTGAATTCCCAAGTTCTTGGATTCCACCTCCCGACCTCCCAAATTCCAAAATCTCCCGAATCATTGGACAACCATCCATATTGGGCTACTCCCATAATGCTCCATCAAGTTGTCTAATGACCCTCGTAAAGATAAATTCTCGAGATCCATGCCAAGTTTTACCTACACTAGATCCCTTACTATCTTCAAAGTGTGAGGCTTCCTTTAAAATACATATTCTCTATCAATGAGTTCATCACTTTCAGTATCCAGTGGATTTTCAACAATGGCTACATTAACATTATCTCCAGCGTCATTGGTCTCACGGCTTGAGGTTTCCCCTTGGCTAGATGAGAGTTTGCTCCCACAAGTTACGATTGAAGCAGACTATCACATTCCCTGTCATGATCGGATCTGTCGTCTTTGCTCCCTCGGGAGGTGGACACCGAGGACCATCTCATTTTCGGACGTCCCATTTATTATGAGCTCTGGAGAAGATATCACTACCTCTACAAAGATTCAAACAACACTCTAGCTACCTTCTTTAGATACACTAACCAACAGTGCCTGGCTCTTTATCTTCGTGAGGCTGTCACCTTCCGACATAGATCCCTACAGGAGGAGCCTAGAGGCTCAAGAGCTCCCATATTGATCACCTCTTTCTTTCAACCCATCCAGCGATTGGTAGCATCAAGCGTCCTTTGGATACCGATACATCACACATTGGAGTTGATAGATCAGTTAGGCAACGTTTCTCTCAATGGATCATTACTCCTCAAACCACCGAGATCTCCGGGCTTGCTATCTCTCGGCATCGTGGCTCTGCTCCGACACTGTCAGCGTGGCTTTACCCCTCTCCGACGACATGGATCTAATACTACTTGCCTAGCTCCTTAGACCCTGTATACTCATCGGACAATATTATTAGATCCCTCACAGTGATTGATAATGGCTCGGATGATTCCTCCACTTCATGCACAGACAGGGACATTCGATGAGTTTTGCCTCCAGTCTTCATTGTTGCATGCTCTTGGGGTTTTTGTTCGCCCCTCACTGCTATTTGTATTGGTCTCTTTGCCACTTGTGGTAGTGACGCGCTGCTCTATTTTGTCTTTTGTACTTTATTCCTTTGGTTCGTATTTAGGATTCTCTCTTCCTAGAACTTTCTATTGCTATTGGTTGTATCCTTCATCCCATTGACCTACTTTTGGTCATTTGTGGACATTAATATAATTTCTTTCCGTCTTTCTTTCTTTCATCTGGATTTTGACTTTCCAAGTATAAAAGTTGAGGCCAAAATATTTGTTTGATGGAATTTTCATTCAAAGACAAAATACCTAAAAAAATAACCCTTTCCCAAAATATAGAATGACCCGCAAATTAATGTAGCAAGATTTTAAAAACTGATTTTTATTTTTTTAAGCAAAGAAAGGAAACTATACCAGGCAGGTTTGTGCCCTAGACAATTGGCTGTGACTAAAAAATTGACAAATTGTGTGCCCTAGCAGTGAATGACCCTTGAAAAATTGCAAATCTAGAAATGCATGACTGTATTTTCTTTGTTTTGTACTAGCTACTTTCAAAAATCACATTTTTTCTTCCGTGTGATTCTGAATTGTGTTTCTGCAAAGAAATGTGCCCTAAATCATGTTTTTCTCTGTTGCATTCTGCCTGTCACATTTTGCCTTAAAATGTCTTATTTTTGTGCCCTAACTGCACGAACAGCCCCAAAAATCCTTCAAAAATGGCAAATTCCTATTTTTGTGCCCTAACACTTCGAAATGCCCTAAAATTTGTCTAAAAACACAACCAAAATTGTGCCCTCGAACGGTGTTACCATGGTTTCTCTTTTTTCACCTTTGTAATGGCATCGACTGATTTTTATGGTTATGTTCATTGTAAGTGCCCTCGAACTGAAACTGGGTCGTTTTTTGCCCTTTTTGATGATGTGTTTTTGCCCTACAATATTGCTCGTTGCCCTACGATATTAGTCTTGTGTCCAGTATTCAAACTGGCCTTTTGCTCTTTCATGCCCTAACGGGACTAGTTTGAACTTCTTCCCTTCTCTTTCTCCTTGCTTGCCCCGCTCTAATACCAATATTAGAATATGTGAAGAGAGAGAATAGAATGCACAAAGAACAAATGGAGAGTAACTGGAATGCACGCGTTATTTTCATTGTGTGTTCGTCCATTTATTATGTGAGAGATGGTTACAAAATGGTTGGAGTGGTTACAACCGTTTATTAGTCTAATATTAACATAACGCTAATTTATAAGCCTTATATTCTAATAGTGCACCCCGTGTGTGGATTAGCGAAGAAACCAGCACCTTGTCAAAGCAAGAAGAGAGCCTGTCAATGAGAGCCCATGAGAAAGAGATCATGCAGCCTTGTCTGTGAGAAGCATGTCTGCTGTAAACCTATGACTGTTGTATGAGGAACTAGAGGAGGCATTCTAAAATTTAAAGAAGCTGCTATTAGTTTGAAAAGAAGCAATGCTCCTACTACTACTGCTAGAGGATTGGCCGCTGCCTGAAGCGCAACTGCTAGGGATAGAGGGGCTGCATGGCATTGCTGGTCAAAGGTGCTGCTATTGTCCGCTAGTATTAAGCGTTATTATTACCAATACAGTACTAGGTGCTGCTATTGTGGCATGAGGAGAAAGGAAAAAGCATAAGGGGGAGAAGCAGCTATCTGCAGAGGCGTAATTATCTTTTGGCTTGTTATTAAATGTGCAGCTAACAGCAGAGAAGCAATTATCTATTATCTGCTATTCTAAGCGTCGAAGCAAGGGAGAGGAAGGGTGTAGAGTATAGCCCTCTAAGAGCTCCCAAACTGTACATAGGTGCAGCCCATGTTTTAATCTTATATGACAAATCAGAAGCCAAGTCTACTGAGAAACAAAGCAAACGTTGAAACAGAAAATAAGAAATCAGAGGTGCAGCAAAAGCATGGTAAAGGAGGACATTGTGTAAGCACAGCACAATGGCGCTTAGAGCTGAAAAACAAACAAAACAAAACTTTTAAGTTTTTCCCTAAAGTCTGCAAGTCATTAATACATAGGGAAAAAGTCACTGCAACATTATCTTGTTTACTATTTTCTTTAAGTTTATAATTATATAGACTTTATAAAAATTATTGAATATTTGCCTAAAATTAGCCTGGGAAGGATCTAATTCTGTTCTAAGCTGGAAAGTTATTTTGCCTGAAAACTTAGCTGGAGGTTCATATTAGTGAGACAGACATAGCACTGAAGAAACTATAGCATAAAGTCTTGACAATTTTCACAGGTAACTGTTTCCATGGTGCGCATGAACTAGGTCAGTGGACCAAATGGCTGGCATTCAGCATCTATTGTTACCCAATTCTCAAAAGCTGATGACCGGGAAAACATTTGGCGTATGGAATCATCAGATACTACCCATTGGTGAACACAAGGATCTTGATCAGATCATTCTTGGTGAAGAACCATATCATAATCCAGAAGATTACAACAACCAACATAAAGAGGCTTTAATGAATCTGAAACTATTGATTGCTAATACCCTAGTGCCAGAAGTAATGTTGTTGTAGCATAGGGTTTGTAAGAAACACTTAAAACCAAGTATCAGGCTTCAGATGCGGGAAGAGAATTTGTACTTAAAAATCTGTTATTATCTACTAAGATGCAGGAAGGAAGGTCAATCTCCGAGTACATATTATGACTTAAGGATCTCAGTGATCAACTATCTGCTATTGAGAAACCAGTAGATGATCAAGACATTGTTGATGTGGTGATGCACAACTTGCCATCATTATTTTGATTCCTCTATTGAGTTCCCTGCATTTGATTGCGAAGACTCGAGAGCTCAATTTTGAGAAGTCACCAACACTTCACTTGAATTCAACTTCAATTGATAAAGAGAGTGCATTCAACTTCTCTTGCAAGATCTGACAGAAGCATCAACTTCAATCGATATAGAGAGAGCATTCAGTGTGGGGTTTAACGGGAAATGGGAAGAAATACCAACAATTCATCACATGACTCTTCCAAACATAAGAGATCAAAACAGAAATGCATACTATAAAGAGCCTGGACATTACCATAGAGATTGTCAAAAAGACAGGAAGAAATACCAAAAATTCATCACATGACTCTTCCAAACATAGGAGATCAAAACGGAAATGCATTACTGTAAAGAGCATGGACATTACCATAGAGATTGTCAAAAAGACAGCATGACCTCGTAAGAGGTCAAAAGAGATCATGACATGCAATTGTTTGTTAGAATTAGAAGCATAAAAAAATACAGCAAGAAGATAGAGATGCACAAAACTGCACTGCTCAAATGACACAGGCAGAGGTTTATTTATATTGTAGGGATGATGGTTACATAGTTACAAAACAGTTATCAGTTATAACTGCCCAGAACCAAATGGTTCATTATATATTCAACACCCCCTCTTAATGACTAAACTTTTGTCCCGAAATTTTACAAATTTCCTAAAGCCCATATGTTTAGTCATTACATCTATAGACTGTGCCATAGGTTGTACTTCAAAATCAGCAGTCCATGATTGTGTTGCGGTTGTCGAATGAAGAAGAACCGCAAAACAAAAATCTGGTCCCATGAACAAAGGATATGGCAAGTGGTCCATTGGTTCTTTGTTACGTGATTCATTGACCAATGATGAATCACCAATGGCTGAGAGTGTCAGCCCCATCTCCAGAGTGCTGAAATCAAAACCTCGGAGAGGTGGATTGAAAAATCTATTCCAAGCTTGTGTAGCTTGCTGGAGTCTGTACAGAGACTCAGTTATCCTGCAATCGAAGTCACCTTGATCATGTCCTTGCAACACCATGTAGTGCTCATCCAACTTTCTCAATAAGAGAAATGTGACCAGTAGGAGTTAGAACCAACTCCGCAATAGTAGGAGAAATAACCATCTCTGTCTCATCCGTCTCAGCAGTGGGAGAAATAACCATCTCCGCAGTAGTAGGAGTGAGAACCAACTCCTCTTTCTTCTCATCTATTTGCTCATCTATCCCCCTTTGTTGGGAAAGATCTTTCACAACACAATGAGCAAACTGTTCATGCTCTATTGTCCTTCGAGCAAGTACCTCTGAGTGAGTGGTTGGGCATGCCATCTCACCATGCACCGTCAGTGCATTTGGAATAGTGGAGTCTCCGTCCACAACAAATTGTTCTTCAGAATGAGGAAATCCATCCTCCCAAGGCATGTCCACCTCTCGTACACCTAGTATAGTGGATACTCCCTCCACAATAAGTGCATGTAGGTTGACTGTATCCAAGTCAACGGATCTCGTGAGAAATGGCTTCCTCCCAATTCATTGCTGACCTCCCGCACATCTTGTATGGTGGAACTCTCCTCCAAATGTGCACTCATGTTGATCATAGCAGGATCAACAAGCCGATATTGACCACCTTCCTCAATACCAAGGGCAATTATCCATCTCTGTTTCACATCAAAGACAACACACTTCTTCCCACAGAAATCCACATAAATATTGGGATTTTCAGTTAATTGACAAATAGATAGAAGATTCTTTTGTAAAGAAGGTATATATCTAACATTTCGTACCAACAATTTATGAGCATTATTCAATACAATGCATATATTTCTTATCCCTTCTCTCGCAAGTGATTCTCCATCAGCTAGTACTACACGATTCAAAAGCAGATATTGGCGATAAACGAAACATACCAATCCCTACGACATGAAAAGTGTGCGGATGCACCAAAATCAATGATCAACTAGTACCATTGTCATGCGAGCATGATGTTGTAAGACAATAAAGAGCATGCCCATCATTTGAATCCCGTTCTTCTGCAATTGCTGCCACATGTCCCTCATCACATGGCTTTTTGTTTTCTGTTGTAAAAGATCATACTTCCGCTTTCGGCAATCCTTCTTAAGGTGCCCAACCTTATGATAGTAATAGCATGTGACCTGATACCGAGTGGATGATTCACCAGAATGACATTTCCACTTTCCCTTTGACTGAGTGACAAGAGCACTCTCTGAATGGTCATAATTAGATTCTGCCTGAAGTTGTCTCCGCTCCTTTTGCAATCAGATAAGAACTCACCTTGTCAAACATGAGTGTTTGACTTTCAGCCATTAAATGGAGTGCCTCCACAAATGACTCATACGAAGAAGGTAAGTTGTTCAAAACCAGAGCCACCATATCATCATCGTCCACCTTTTTGTTGATGGAAGATAGCTGGTCTCGGAGGTCTTTCATCCAAAGTAGGTGCTCGACGGCGATCCACCTTGTAACTACGGAAAAGGGAATATTCTTGAGGTATAAACCACGACTCTTTTACGATGTCGATATTTATCCCTCGGTGGCCCACAACGTGCTTTTGCTCTGATAGCATTACGCACTTCGGTATCATATCGTTGACACCGATAGCGAGAAGTAATAACGCTTCCTTATGGCGTTTGTTATAATCGAAGTTCGTCACAACGGTCGACTTTCACTACCCGTGATTATTTTATCACAATCACAAAACTCCACAAGCGTTAAAATCTTATGGCTCCAAACATTAAAATTAGTGCCCGTTAATTTTTGTGTCTCCGACAAAGTCAAGTGTGAAATATTTGCCATTTTATTATTCCAAAGTAACGGAAATAATAAAATAATATTGTGCCCACACCAATAAAGTATTACTTTTTCCAGCAAATATTATTTAATTATGCAAATCACCCCTCCAACTATATTTGCTTATATTAAAAATATTATTACTTATTCCTCCGAATTTGATTATTCAAAAGCAATGTGAATACCTTTGTTGATGAAAGAAAACAAATAATGCCCTCTAACCCTTCGAGAATATTCAACTTCTTTCTTCACCCTTCACGATGTTACCTCTGCACTAATTTCTTCTCCATTCGAGTTTACCTTTTCCTTTCTATTTCCCACACGACTTAGTATTTGTGAATTCCCTCCAGGATTATTTGCGACTGGGTATAGCTTCTGGTTGGTCACGTAATCAAGTGAACTAGGCACGTTTTTGAACTGGGCACATTCAACAACGAACTGGGCACTTTCTTGTTCACAGCGGATGTCTCTGCCTTCACACAATTTTTGCCACGATTTGCCACGACTTTTCTCAGCATATTTTCTTCAAACAACTGAGTTTTATTGCCCTCCTGAGCAGCCACGTTTTTCTCTTTTCGTTGGACGTTTTCAGGCACTCAAAATCAAGCTTATCTTCTGCCTGCGTCAACCATACTGTCGACCTCTCCTTTCATGGATGCTTCCTTCAATGATGACTAACTGCTCTGATACCACTGTTAGAATTAGAAGCATAAAGAAATATAGCAAGAAGATAGAGATACACAAAATTACCTTTGCTCAAATGACACAGGCAAAGGTTTATTTATATTGTAGGGATGATGGTTACATAGTTACAAAAGCAGATTTATCAATTATAACTACCGAACCGAATGGTTCATTATATATTCAACATTGTTGTTGAAGGAGATGAACAAGATGCAACAAGTGATTTTGCATTTGTAGCATCTCAAAACCAATCAAATGAGTCTACGGACCTAGTATTGCGACTCAAAGTGCATCCTAACAATATACATGTCAAGAGACTAGTAAGTTAATTTCGTTGAAGGTAATAGTAGTTGTTAGTACTTTGATATATATATATATATATATATATATATATATATATTATCTATGTTGCCCATGCAATACCAAGCACAATATGGAATGTATTTAGGTGTGGGAATACCTATTAGCAAGCACAATCTCTAGAGACAGTCGGTTCTGCCTATTCTAATGCTACCTTAAAACTTGCAAAAGGAAAAGAAACTAAAATTGTGGTGATGTGCCAGAATGGGTTTGATCCAATCTTTTGTTTTGAGTTATGCACAAAAACATCTTCGATAAGCAAGCTGATTAGATGGGCAGTTCAACAACGTATATGCGGTAAGAAAATGACCTAAATGTAGAAATGAGGTTAGTGAGCAAGGCAAAAGCTGAAGGCACAAGAATACACATCTTTTATCTATTGCTGAAAAAGATATAACTTAGATTATTTATTTTTGTGGGATTTTACTCGTGCGATTTTTAGTCTCGTCCAAATGGCCTCCATGAGTTGTCATTAATCTGATAACATTTTTCCTTGTGTATTTGTTGGTAATAATCACAAGGCAAGGAGACCCACTTTGGCACACAAGTACTGTAAGCATTTATTAGTAAGATACATACTTACAATTGCTTAGATAGGAACTTGAAGACTTGCATAAATCTGAAATCTAACGCTAAGACACTGCAGATAGAAAACAAGACTTTAAGCAAATTCAAAGAGTAATGATCATAGAATATAGAAAGACTATCTATTACAATTCAGAAGAGAAGAAAGAAAAGTGTTAAGAAAGTAATCAACCTACAAATATGTTTCTAATCTCAAAATAGAGTGTCGGGATAAGAGTCCTGCTTTTAGGATAAATCAATTGATTTTGTTTTGCTTTTATCCTCATCTCTAAAATTTATGGTTGAGGATTCATGAGATGCATTGAGTGCGTTCTGAAAATAGATGCATTGACCCCCTGCTTTTGTCTAAGAATAGATTTAAAGCCATGTTTGAGGATTAAAAATAATCCATTCATGCTCTTCTTCTACTTATAGCTTTATCTCTAAGTAATTATCAAAGGCTTCATCCAAAATATCCTCCACTTGAGTTCTCTAACTATTTTAATATTAAAAGCTTTAAATAAGCTTTTAAATTAAAATTGGTGCACATCCAAATATATTGAAAGCTTGGAAAATCTTTTAATAAAAGCAAAAAGTTTTTGTTAATTCTCAACCACTCGTTGTATTCTCTTAGATCTCTTTAAATTAATGTAAATAAACAATCACATTCATCCATTGCAACATTGCAACATATTATTAAAATAAGAATTAATCCTTATCTAAAATATATGCAATATTTAAATTGTATAACCCGCATATTTAATTTATGAATTTTAATTTGAGAAATCAAAAGGTTGGAAATATTACAATATTGTCGAAATGCGGAAATTTCTTGATAATAGTAGTGAATATGTTTCCCTAGGTTATGGTTGGATCATTTTGTTAGAGGATATGGAAAAATTCGCATCACTTTGAACAATTCTGTAAACAATACTTTCAAGACTGTTTGGTGTGTCCCTGATATGAACAAAAAATTGTTGTCCATTGGTGAGATAACAAAGAATCCTAATCTTTAGGTAAAATCTCAAGGAAGTAAATGGGTGGTCTCTACTATTCATGATAACAAGGTAATTGATGTTGGCATTGGTAAAAAGGGGTTGTATAAGTTGGTTGATCCCAAAACAACAAAAGAACATACACTACGAGCGATTGAAAGTAATATTGTACTTTGGCATGAGAGGTACGGTTATCTCAATTATCAATATATGTATTTGTATTAAATAAGACTATTATCCATTTAGGAAATTTGAAATTTGTGTACAAGGTGTCAAACATCCATTTGATATTGGAAAGGCATGGCGAGCCAAAGGAGTCTTGGACCTGGTACACACTTATTTGCATGGTCTAATGAAGACATCTACAATGTCTGGAGGGCAATATTTCTTGTTAGTTGATGACTTTCATAGAATATTTGGGTTTATTTTCAAAATAAAAAGTCAAATTATTTCTCTAAATTTGTTACATGGAAAACTTTGGTAGAGAAACATACAAATAAATAGGTCAAAGCACTACGATCAGATAATGGGGGCAAAGTTCATTTCAAAACAGTTTCAAAATTTCTGCAAACGAGAAGGTATACATACATAGGCGATATACTTTTTCGTACACTCCAAGCAAAATGGAGTCGCGGAAAGGAAAAATAGGACAGTTATGGAGATGCCATGAATGAGGAATTTAGAGTCGTTGGTTCAAAATTGAAATGTACCTTGTTAGTACTAGGCAGAAGTTGTGAATACAGCAATTTAGATCCTTGCATAAGTCCATGTAAAGCCTTGTTGAATGTTGCTCCTGAGGAAGCATATTCAGGCAAAACACCTAATGTAAGTGACTTCTGTGTTTTCGGTTGCATTGCTTTTGCATTATTTCCTTAAAAATAGGAGTGGTTCAGATGCCAAAAGCAAAACAGATATGTTTATTCGCTATAGGCAACAAATTACTTGATATCTCTGCAAACAAAATCGTGATAAATAGAAATGTATATGAGAAAATACCATTTTTTTCAGCTGATGGTAAATATATGAATAGTGGTTTATGGGTAAATACTACTAATTTTGGAACAAGTTCAAGTGTTGAAATGAAATGGTGCTCGAGCGAGAAACACCAAAGGAGTCAAGTTCCAAGGAGGGATCTAGTGAAGAAAAGAGTAATTCTCAGTCTTCAAAGTCAGATCAAATGGGCCAAAAAAGAGACCGAAGCGGTATTATGCCATGATGATAGATGTATGGAAAGGTGAATTGACACAGGAAATGTAAGGTCAATCTACATGACTGGGAAAAGCAAATGGTGCAACATGACAAGCAGGTATTTGAGCCTAGCACATTTTAAGAGGCCAGAGTCAAACATAAATGGGACACTTCCATAAAGGTTGGAATAGGTGGTAGGGTGTGTGCAATATATGTCCCAAAATTCTTTATGGATGGTGAGCTTTAGGCATTTGACATTAAGAATATCCCTTAGAGGATATAACATGGCCCTTTGTTGTTTAGTCTTGGATATATTATTATATTATGATAGTATAGTTTGTGTTGGAATTAATCACTCTAACATCAAACAAGTGAAATGTGAAATATTCAAGACAAGTCAACACTTCAGGGTACAACAAAATAAATCTAATAAAAGCGGTATTCAACACCACTTCCAATTTACTCGATAGTTGCAACAATTAATTACCCATGTGCTTATCGACAATTAATTACCCATGTGCTCCGATGACATTGATTGGCAACCATAAGGACTCTTGCAGATATTTGTTGCATTAGCAGAACGGGCAAGTTCACATCTGGACTCAATCATAATCATATTTTTAATGTCTTGACTAAATCATTTGGATTGTATCCGATATAGCCGGTAAGTGAGGGTATTAGAATAATTTTGTTTTATTGTAATAATGCCTACAATAGTTTGTTAGCATTGTGTTAGCATTGTGTTAGCATTGTGTCGACATAGTTTAATGATTGTAGGTTGTTGTACGTAGTTTTTATTTGTTTATGATTTTATTGGCATAAGTTCAATATCCATTGTGAGGTTGTTCCACAAATGTAGGAGGTTGTTACTTTTTCCATGGCTTAAATAATGTGTAATGTCCCCAATGGACATTATTTTACCCCTAAACGGATTTTAGGTAATCCCAACTTTAAATATGCAAAATACAGACAAATTGCAACCAAACAGAAATCTGATTTTTGCAGAAAATTAAATCTAGGGCAGCAAACAGAAAATAATGGATAACTCCAAAAATACTTGCTCAAATCTCTTGAAATTTTAAATGGAGCTTGCTAATACAATAACAGATATTATATAGCTGTTTTTGGAATTTTTCGAATAACAGAATGCTGCCAGAAATTTACTGCATGCCCGAAACAACTGAAAACTTCTAAAATTAATATCTTTTGCTAGAGAAGTCCAAATGAGCTGAAACTTTGGATCTTGGGCCACAAAAATATGAAGAATAATATTCCAAAAATAGTTTTCACACAAAAACACGAAACCCTAATTTTGCCCTAAAAAGTAGGTCGCCCAGCACATTTAGGGCATCAATTCAGCTCCAAAATTGACAAGCTAGGGTAGATCTCTCACTACCGAAGAATGCCCTGCTAGCTAGGGATGGATCTCTCACCACCGAAGCTAGGGTTCCCGTGGGATCTTACTCCACAAGCTGGATATTTGCAAACAGCAGTTGCACATGAAAGAATATGCATAAGCTACAAGCTTAAGACACAAATTAGAAAATATCAAATGGTATGGAATATGTTTCCCTTCAAGTCAACTTCTCCTTATAAAGGAAGAAGAGACCCAAAACAATCTCTACAATATCTAAGTAATTCCCAAGGATTTTCCCTATGCAAACATTTAATATTTTCCCATATTAAATGTTTTTCCAACAACTTTTTCCCTCCTAATGCAAGTCGCATTTTTCTAGGGGAAATACATAGTAAAATGGGCATTTATCCTTTCTATGTTCCCATTCCCCCTTCTAAGGCAAGTCGCATTTTCACCTAGGATGGATAACAATTTATATTTGGGCCTTTTCTATCCTTGATTTAATAATTAAGTCATATAAATTATTATAAGTGCTCTATATATTTTTTTCTTTTATTAATGGCACTTTATAATAATTAAATATAACTTAAGCCACCCTTATATTTTTCCTTTGGCCATCGGGTTGAAAAAATAGGCCAAAGGTCTTCGAATGGGAAGGGGATATTACATAATGAGCCACTAAGAATGTAATTATCTGACTAATAATACAATCGATAATGGAAGGCAATGTTTTTCAATTTTGCAAACCATCGACAATTTGCTCGTGTTGAGATATTCACGGTGATGATTTTTCAAAAATCTGGTAGGCAACAAGGTTTGAACCCAAGCCACCCCAAGACTCTCATATTGTAGTTTTGAGAATTTATTAATATAATGTTTTTTATCTTTTAGCAAAAAAGTAAGTGCTAGACACAAAAGGGTTCAATAACATTAAGAGAAGCATAGGCATCACTTCCTTTTTGATTAATAGCATTTATGGAACCAATAAATGGGTCACACTAGCTACGCTTGCCATGGCTTGATGGTGGGCATTGATGGCATGGTCTCATGCTTGCTTGTATAAATTTGTAGATTATGATTAACAAGAAAAAAGGCTTATTACTAGCAAATCATACCATCTTAATAGGTTTTGTGATCCCAATGATATTGTCTTTGATTTCACGTCTTAGGATGCCCTAAATTCCAAACAATTGTCATGTACTAGAAGCGGGAAACACTTGTAAGAGAGTAAATCTTTGGGTCAAATTCATTCATTGCTGATAAGGCAGCCCAAAACCCCAACGGACATGTGGCAAGGTTGTCATGTAACGATCGGGAGCTACATTCAAGACTGATCCAAGTTCAATATTTTAAGAAGGTGACCAAAAGCCCAAACTACAATAAAGGCAACCCATGTCTTCACGGATTTACCAAGCAAAAATATGGATGCCCCTAATCCCACGTGTTACGTTGGCTAGGGTTATTTTCTATGACTTCCTAAATTTTTCCCTTTACTCCATGGTCCCTATTATTTTTAAGAGATTTTACCCCATGGTCCCTATTATTTTTAAATTTTAAGAGATCTAACCTTAGTCCTATAATGCTAAGACAATTTGATTTTCACATTGATTAAAATTTACGTTTGGTTGACATCAAATTAGGCGGTGGGAAGTGAAGCTTAATGTTCACGAGTTACTCATCTTGAATATTCACCTTTAATGTCCTTAATACATGGCTTTCACATGTGACCTTCCACAATCTCCCTTGGCTTCTCATGCATTTGTGGCTATGTGCAATGCTTGGTGGAGAACTATAGAGATGTTAAGGGTGTTTTTAGAATACAAAAATGCCTCGTGTTTATGTTCCCATAATTCATTTGGTGTGTCTTTCTTTTATGTTTCTTCATTGTTGCTCTACCAATAGAGATTTGTATTTGGATTTACATATATGAGGCTTTAGCTCCAAATTCACTTCCATGGTAGACCTTGAGGGGTCATAAACACCACAAAGTTTTTGTGGCTCGACTTGAGGAAGAGAAACTTATCAAGGAAGAAGAGTATAGTTATCCCCTCAATTATAGGAAGCTTCTTCGGTAGCATACCATGGGTTGGTTTTTCTATGGAGTTTAAAATTTGGGAAACTATAAAGATCCCTCTAAACCCTGTCACTCATGCGGTTCATCATAATGCTTTTAATGCGGTGAAGGCATGCCATTTTGAGATCCACGTAGCTTGATTTGGGACAGTCTTTTGGCAAGTACTATCAAACCTTGTTGGGATAATAACTCCTTATTTGTAGCTCAAGATTCCAACTTATATATGCTTTGGAAAGATCACAAAAGGAACTAGGTTTGATGCCCCTAAAGGTTATGCTAAAGAAACCCTACAACAATTATTCTGAAGACCATATGACGCTCAAATGGCATCAAAAATGCAAAATACAAAAAGTATTAAAAAAGCTAAAAATAGAAACAATATATTTTTTTATGAGTATCAAGTAATGAAAAACCTCTCAACTTCTTGGGGGGCACTTGTCACGTGACTTTATGGATTCCAAGTCAAAACACTTCATTTTCTATATTTAGGTTGTTTATTTTCTACCAAAAATGCATATGAAATAATTACCACCGAATTGAAGGAATTACAACTCAAATTGTTGAACTCTTTGCTCGAGAAATCATGATTTATCAGCGATAAATCGTGTGCCAAGAAGAAAATGATTAATCGCCTGGAAAATTGTGATTTTTCGTGGCGATTTATCTACGATTTTCAGCAATAAAACTCCGGAAAATCGCTCAGAAAAATCGTCGAAAACCACCGTCTAGGGTATAAAATGTCCAAACCAAAAAAACATGGTCATTTCAAAGCATTTTTTAGCATTTTCATCCTCCATGAATTTATACGAATTAACCACCCACGTTTTGCTAGGGTTACGAGTTTCGACTCTTCAAAGTTCAAGGAATACTGCGAAATTAGCTGCTAGGGTTTGGTTTCACAAATGGCAAGAGTAAGGTTAAATTTCCACATTCATTTTTATTTATTTCCATTGCTCATGATTCTCATTCGAGAACTAAAATTAATATACATTCAAACTAAGTTTTAATACAAATTTGTTATTACATACCTTCATGTGGATTGCAAAGCACTCACAATCACAAGATGACAACACACGAAAGTCAAAGTTTAAACTCTTATTCATCGCAGTGAAATAAATACAAGTAACTTGAGATCTTAATTTTACGGTTTCATGAATTTTAAAATGAGTAGTCAATAGTAATACAAAGCCATAGAAATAGAGATAGAATTAATTACATTTAACAATCGAATTCATACGAACTAGTCATTCTCCAATCAGCATTCTATGGACCTATGGCATTACATAGATTCGCTTCTTGTGTCCTTTAACAATGTTTTACATTTAATTTTGTTAAAATATAGAGCTATAGAGCATTATATAGAATGTAATGTGGTTCCTAGCAGTTGAAGAGGTTGTAACCAAACAACCAAATGTAACTAAATGTAACTACCTCTTCCTATAATAAATAAACCTCTGCCTGTGTCATTTGAGCAGTGCAGTTTGCTCTCTCTCTAATTCTTTCTTCTCTTTGCATATGCTAACATTGGTATCAGAGCGTCCAAGGTTGCAGTTCGAGGAAGCCTCCAAGAGGTACGAACTACAAATTTGAGGAAGCCCTAACAAGGCACGAACTTGATAAAACGTGGGGTATTTGGAGAAAAATACCAGACGCTAGGGCAAAGAAGGAAGAAATTCCTCCATTCGAGGCCTAGAAGAAGTGGTTCGAGGGTGTGAAGTCGAGGGTTTGTTCGCAGGCACAATTCGTGGGCAGACAAGGGCAAAAACACAGTCAGTTTTGCACAAAATCGTGGTTGCTCAGGAGGGCAATAAAACTCGGACATTTGAAGAAAATACGTTGGGCACAAAGTCGCAGAAGGCAGAATCGTGGGTTCTTGGAACCTGTCGTGTGAAGGAAAACCGTGGGAAGAAAAAATGTGGTCGCAAAAGTCGCAGAAACCCAGTCTTCTAAAGGAATTCGTGGTTGGTGGCATCCTGTTCGTGGCTGGTGACATCAACAGCATAATCCAGTTCTGCAAAAGTATACCCAGTCGCAAATAATCCTGGAAGTGGAGGGCATTTGAATGCTAAGTCGTTGGAGCAGAAATCGTGTGAAGAAAGGAGTTAATATTCTCGAAGGATTCGAGGGCATCATTTGGTTTCTATTCTTCCTTCTGAAAAGTCGATGAATTAATATTCATTTTTCCAACAAAGGTACCTTGCTTTTGAATAATCAAATTTGGAGGAATAAGTAATAATATTTTAATACAAGCAACTATAGTTGGGTGATTTGCATAATTTAATATTACTTGTTGGAATAAGTAATACTTGGTGGGATAATATATTATTTTATTGGTGTGGCCAAACTATTATTTTATTATTTCCGTTCTTTTGGAATAATAAAATGGCAAATATATCACACTTGACTTTGTCGGAGACACAAAAATTAACGGGCACTAATTTCAATGTTTGGAGTCATAAGATTTTAACGGTCGCGGAGTTTCGTGATTGTGATAAAATAATCAAGGGTGATGAAAGTCAACCAGCAACGAACTTCGAGGATTATGACAAACGTCATAAGGAAGTGTTATTGCTTCTCAAGTTATCACTGTCGGATGACTTGATACCAAAAGTGCGGAATGCTCATGTAGCGAAAGCACGTTGTGGACCGATCGAAGGATAAATATTAGACATCGAAAAGAGTCGGGTTTTATACCTGAAGAATATGCTCTTTTCCGTAAAGTTACAAGAAGGTGGATCGTTGTTTGAGCACCTACTTCGGATGAAAGACCTCTAAGACCAGTTATCTTCCATCAACAAAAAGGTGGACGACGATGATATGGTGGCTCTAGTTTTGAACAACTTACCTTCTTCGTATGAGTCATTTGTGGAGGCACTCCATTTAATGGCTGAAAGTCAAACACTCACGTTTGATAAGGTGAGTTCCTACCTGTTGCAAAAGGAGCGGAGACAACTTCTAACAAAATCTAATTGTGACCATTCAAAGAGTGCTCTTGTCACTCAGTCAAAGGGAAAGTGGAAATGTCAATCTGGTGAGTCTTCCACTCGGTATCAGGTCACATGCTATTACTATCACAAGGTTGGGCACCTCAAGAAGGATTGTCGGAAGCGGAAGTATGATCTTTCGCAGTCAGAACAAAAAGCCATGTGATGAGGAACATGTGGCAGCAGTTGCAAAAGAACGGGATTCAAATGACGGGCATGCTCTTTATTGTCTTACGACATCGTGCTCAAATGACAGTGGTACCGATTCTTTGGATCATTGACTCTAGTGCGTCTGCACACTTTTCATGTCGTAGGGACTGGTATGTTTCATTTACTACAAATATTTGTTTTGAATCAGTAGTGCTAGCTGATGGAGAATCACTTGCAGTAGAAGGGATAGGAGATATATGCATTGTATTGAATAATGCTCATAAATTGTTAGTACGGAATGTTAGATATGTACCTTCTTTACAAAAGAATCTTCTATCTATTTGTCAATTGACTAAAAATCCCAATATTTTTGTGGATTTTTGTGGAAAGAAGTGTGTTGTCTCTGATGTGAAACAGAGACGGATAATTGCCCTTGGTATTGGGGAAGGTGGTCAGTATCGGCTTGTTGATCCGGTGTGATCAACATGAATGCATGTGTGGAGGACAGCTCCACCATTCAGGATGTGCAGGAGGTTGCAATGCCTTGGGAGGAAGCCATTCCTCACAAATTTGTTGACTTGGATACAATCAACCTACATGCACCTATTGTGGAGGGAGTATCCACTATACCAGGTGTACGGGAGGCGGACATGCCTTGGGAGGATGGATTTCCTCATTCTAAAGAACAATTTGTTGTGGACAAAGACTCCGCTATTCCAAATGCATTGACGGTGCATGGTGAGATGGCATGCCTAGCCACTCACTCAGAGGTACTTGCTCAAGGACGGTAGAGCATGAACAATTTGTTGTGTTGTGAAGGATCTTTCCCAACAAAGGGGGATAGATGAACAAATAGATGAGGAGTTGGTTCTCACTCCTACCACTGTTGAGACGGAGACCACTTCTTTGAGATAGAGATGATTATTTCTCCTACTTATTGCGAGTTGGTTCTAACTCCTATTGCACAAATGGTCACATTTCTCTTATTGAGAAAGTTGGATGAGCACTACGGTGTTGCAAGGACGTGATCGAGGTGACTTCGATTGCAGGATAATTGAGTCTTTGTCAGACAGACTCAGCGAGCTACCACAAGCCCTGGAATATATTTTTCAATCCACATCTTCAAGGTTCTGATTTCAGCACTCTGGAGATGGGGTGACACTCTCACCATTGGTGATTCATCACTGGTCAATGAATCACGTAACAGAGAACCAATGGACCACTTGTCATATCTTTTGTTCATGGGACCATATTTTTGTTTTTTGCGGTTCTTCATTCGACAAACGTAACACAGATCATGGTGATGATTTTGAAGTCAACCTATGGCATGATCTGTAGATGTAATGACTAAACATATGGGCTTTAGGAAATTTGTAAAATTTCGGGATAAACTTGGTATTGTTTCCGATTTAGTCATTAAGAGGGGGTGTTAAAATATAGAGCTATAGAGCATTATATAGAATGTAATGTGGTTCTTGATTGAAGAGGTTGTAACCAAATAAGCTGTTATCCCAAATTTCCCAGCAAATTTGGTCAAGACAAACCCGCACATGGAGAAAATATGAAGGGAAAACGTTTCGGACCTACAAGCTCGCATTCCAGAATGAGGCAAAGGAAAAAGTCAAAGTTTGAACCCGAGTCAAAGCCAAAGCGGGGAGGCAGAGGAAAAGGTGAAAATTTTCCTTTTCACAAAATGGCACAAAGGAAAAGATTGGAGCACACCTCCCAGCCAACAAAAGGGAGCCACGTGTCAAGCGGGCGCGGAGTTTTCTGGATTTTGTGATTCTCACGGAAAAAAGGGAAAAGATAAACTGCGGACCCGTAGGCCCGATTTTTGTTCCAATCTGGCTGCCACGCGTCCCAAACCAAAAGGGGGCTCATTTTTAAACTGTTTTCCCCGTCCATTAAGTACGGACTCGATACAAACTTCGAAGGGGCATATCTTTCGGCTCAGGGCTCGAAATATTGCAAATCTAATGTCGTTGGAAAGATCTCAGCCTCACCAACCAAATGGAGGAAACATCTTCGGGCCTTCAATGCAAGATCCATCTGTCTCAACAACTAGATCGGATTCGATTTGTTTTCGTCATTTCCTTTTCCTTCAAGGCGCCGAACCAAGGATTGATGCAGTAAAGACGGATTTGGGGGTAGATTTTATCAGAAGCATTAACAACGGTGGTTGAGTTTCGACCTGCTTTTCCCACTTCTCTCTCTCTCTTTCTTCTCTCTAATCAAATCTATAAATACGAGGCAGGATTCATTGTAAAAGTTGTTGTTCATTCTTCTTCCTGCCTCCCCTCTTCTTTTCTTCCCCAGGGTCGAAAATGGAGTTTAAGCCTCCTCCCTTGGCTTTGTAATGGCATTTTCTTGCCTCTTTCCCATTAATGGTGTACTGTGTGAACTCCTAGAGCAATAAAATATGTTTTCGTGATGCGTTTTGTCCATCCTTTGCTCATTTTGTTGTCTCTTCTCGCCTCTCACCATTGCAGGGTATATTGTGCATATTCTGATGTTTGTTGCAGGTCCTGGGAGTTGTGTTTAATGGGTTTTGAAGTGGTGTTCTGTGTGAAATCTATCTCTGGTCTGTGGTGCATCTTGTCCACCCTCTCCTCTGCTCACCTCTCTCCACTTCAGGCAGCTAAGATTGTGACCAACACTTCCCTTTTCTTGGTGCTATCACCTCGTTAGTGTAGGATTTCCCTCTTTATGCACTCTCTCTCCTTGGTCCCTTGGAATTGTTAGATTAGGAGTAGATAGTCGCATTTCCTTCCTTAGAAGTAGTTTAGTGCTAGGATTAGGAAGAAGAAGCCGGCTTTCTCCGGAGGGCCATCTCAAGTCCGCAAGTCCCACAGCTTGAGAGATGGTCACATGTTATGCAAATCACCCTAGATGAGTGCTTAAAAAGCAGATCCATAACTCATTTGGGGGTGTTGTGATTTCGCATTAACAATAACCAAATGTAACTAAATGTAACTACCTCTTCCTATAATAAATAAACCTCTGCTGTGTCATTTGAATAGTGCAGTTTGCTCTCTCTCTAATTCTTTCTTCTCTTTGCATATGCTAACAAATTTAAACTTATGTAATATGTTTATAAATGTTTTTTAAAGTAGCGAAAAGTTGCCGAAAAATTGTCGATTTCGAGTCAAATTTTGGTCCTTGCGAGTAATTGCCAATAACGATTTTTTAAACTATGGTTCAAATCATGAAGGAGAAGAAAAGAGAGAACTTAGAGAGATGGTAGAGAGTCTTGTCGCTTCTCAGCTCTTCACGAAGATTGCTACCATTTTGTACTATGCGGAACAAGGATCGATAGCTCCACCTCTTCTCAAAAATGGTTACCTTCTTTTTGTAATAGCTTGAGAGAACTAGCCTATATCTCTTCTTGGAGAAAACCCATAGATACCTCCCACATCAATGAAGCAATAATTTATTTTATTCGGAATTTTTTTCTCTAGGTATATTTTATTTCCATATATTCGCAGTTCATTTTGCTACAATTCCACAATATTATTGTATGCTGAAATTGTTGTAACTAAACTGCATTGAGATTTTGTAATTTGGTTTGTTGTCCACTGGATTCCCCATCCAATCCATATCATTTTGGTACTGTTTATACGGTTCTAGTCAGCATCAAGGCAGTCCTTACAAAAATTCAGGTATGTAAATTTGTAAGCAGAATGCCATTTCTACGGTCCTGGCAATTCTACAAGACGATGTATCGAAGTTTGTTTTCCAATTAAAAAATCAATGCTTCCAGAATGTGGCAGAGTTCGTGTGTGATGGATTGCTGAGTTTGCAAGGTTGGCGGGGTGGGTAAGGTGCATTGGAATGTCATGATGTCTACACCAGCGGTTTTTCCACAACTCCAAAGTGGTTTTCAGTCATTCGTGGTTTTTCTGGCTATGGTGAGTAAACTTCTCTGTGATGTCTGTTGAGGGGTTGTGGATTTAAGAGCGATGACACAATCCCTGTATTCTTAACTCTTTTTCACTTAAGATAAACATTGTCAATAGCCTGGATAATTGTTTTGTAGCTGTTAGAGTTTTAGCATTGTTATAATTCAGAGTTTCAAATTTTTTTGGGTAGAATTGTGGGAAACATTGTGACGAGCCTCGTCATTTTGACATATGTATACCTGTTTTGGTTCTACATCAGGTCTAATGTTTGTCTGGTTTGCATGCTTTCCAAAGTTCTGCAACGTTCAGTGTCTAGCTTTTTGTATGTGTTTTAGATTTTCAATTTATCTGTTTGATGAATTGTCCTTTTTTAACAAGGGTGGGAGCATCCCTTCAGCTTCGATGCCACCACTGAGAAGAACCTGTTTGTCAGGTTCATCCACGACTTACAGCTAACCTTATCTATCACTGAGGTATACCTATTTTGTCAAATTCACCCGAGACTTACACCTAGTTTTGTTGGATTCAGTCTGCCGCAGCCGAAATTGGATGTGATGAATTACTCAAATTTGGGATACCGACTCCTGCATTTTAACCCGGATCCTCTACGGAAAAGCCCCGATAATTTACAACTTAAGCTTAACCCCAATCGACATTAAAAACAATTTGTCTTTAGGAGTTCAGCCTCTGGCATGTAATTGTACCATACAGTGATCTTTCAATGCAATTAATACTCAAATTTCCAATAATTTTTATAGCAAAATCCCTCAAATGCCTTATGAAAGTGCTATAAAAATATTAGGGTCTAAAGGCGTTGAAATTCAATACGCTCTTGTCAAGTTTCAGTAAAACCCTAACGAACAAATTTAAGACGAAACTGCTTAAACAAAAGGCCATGCGATACGGAATTAAGATAACATGCCGAATATGCAGTAGAAATTGGCGCATGAGATGAGTAAACATGTTTACCTGAGAAGATTTTGCCGTGGACGAGTGTGGTAAGTCGTCAAATAGATGCAGATCCCAGAGCTTTACTATGTGCTTTTCAGACCAAAAAACTAATAATTTTCGGGCAATACGTTGCGTGACTCCCCGTATTTTCGGTATTTATACCACGGAACCGCAATAATGGCGTTCACTCTTTTCAGTTATTTAAACATGTAACAGTACATACAGCCAGTTCTGTTGACTACTTTACCAAACAATGGGTGACAATGGGTGGGCGGGTCCGCTATTTCTATTGAAATTTGAGAGGCACGAATGCCTTTCCGTCACCATAATTAATTGTTTCCAATCCACCCATCATAAATGATAAATTTTTGTTCAATGTAAAAGTTTATAATGTCTATATTTTATGATCCTGCCGCAGCCAGAATATATAGGCTTCAATTTTCAATTTTTAAAACTATGTTACATCAATCCCAATTTTCCATTTGTCATTTAGTTTTTGGAAAATAAGTATTTATTCAGTTTTTTTGAATAGTTTATTTTGCTTTCATGATTGAATTAAATATTTTTAAGGGTATATTACAATTTTGAAATAATAAAAAAAAGAAAAAATTACAAACTAAACAAAATGTAACCCCTAAAAAAATTAGCCAAAACTATAGTTTAAGAAAAGCAAATGGTTTTCTTGGTAAACAAACGACATATTGTAATTTGCATTGAATAGCATTATTGCTTAGTCATGTCAATGAATTAATGTGAAATAAAAAATGGAGATAGCTTGTCATGTATATTAACTAGATGGAACAAAAAGTTGCACAATACAGCTATGGAAAATCTTCTGAACAATTTCATTAAAACTTTTGTGGATAGTGTCGCTAAACAGAGCTCGACGACATTTTTAGAAAGCAGTGAAAAATCATCCATTTCTGAGTCGTTTAATTAGCACTTTAAGCGTGAGAAGCTTGTTCATCATCTGCAAATGTTAAGGACAAACGTTTAACGAGACTCTCTTGTTAATTAATTTATTTTGTATGCGGCTTGGTGTATACGGGGAGGATTAGAGTGTTTTTGAATCTAGATTCGTGGAATATATTGTTTTCCTTTTAAGTCTACCGAGTCCTTTTCGCCCTGTTATTTCACTTATGGATATTTATTCTCATAATAATTGTCTACTTTATCAATAATTTATAGGAAAAGAGGATGTTCTCATGAATCTTGGAAAATCTATCATGTCCGCTTTGGGGGCATTTCCATTAGTCCATATAAGCGATGTTTGTAATGCACAAATGTTTCTAATGGAGCATCAATTGTTCGGGGAGATACATGTGCTCTGCTCATGCACTCTCAGTCAAGGAGCTTGCACTATTTTTAACAAAAGCGTTATATAGGATCAAAATTACAGACAACTAGGAATCCTAACCAAATATATTGTGCTTTTATTTGACATATCACATAATATATCTTTATGTTTTCTTATGTTACGTATAAAAATTTTGAATGAAAGAAATGAGTGAATTTGTAGTGAGGTGAATTCATTTCAGGCTACAGGGTGTTGTGGATTCACTAGTTGTTCCTCCAAATACACAATTTGTTTGAAAAACTCATAGAATTGGGATTCAGTTTCAAGTACGGGCTTGAAGATATATTTGATGATTACATCTGCTCTTACAAGAAATTGGGGTTGTCGCCTACACAAGTAATTACCAAGTGTCTCAATTGTGCATTTTCTCTAAATCTAATTACTAGCTCATTCATTATGTGTTTTTGTTAAAAAAATGTTAGTTCAGAGGAAATCAAGGTTTTCCCAATAAGTTAGAGTTGTGGAGCTCTATTAGAGGGTGAGCCATGTCTAACCTCTGACTAACTCTAACAATATTTTTTAGTGTCTCTAAATCATAACCTACAACACACATGCAACCTATTACTTATATGTTTATTTTAAGGCCCACAAAATATAATGGGATCGGTGAGTGTGGTTCACCATATAGACATCACTTAAATATAATGAATGCCAAATGAACATTAATACTAGTTAGGATGGATTCGCAAGAATCACTACTCATGAAATGCAAGTCTTGAACAAGTTTTCCCATGCATTGTTAACATTGGACTCATGTAAACAATCAGGTATTCTCAAGATCAATTCGATCGATTATGATCATCGGACAGGGACTTGACTGTAGATAATAGTACTCTTGTTATGTACGATCATTCAGAAAATAATTTTGGTAACAAAAATAACAACAGCAATTTCCCTCCTACCGTTGTAATGCAGACAACGATTACATCTTCAAAGAGAATATTCCAAACCCTTAGTTGTTCTATACTTTCCAGAAATCGAGATCCTTAACACTTGGTAATCAAGGAAATTTAAAACTATGGTAAATGAAAAAAATGTTTGTAATGTAAGCTTTCATGTGAAAAATTATTGTGTAGAGGTGCCAGTGACATACAACGACACAAAAGTGGAAGTAATAGTCTCTCTTGAGACAATAGAAGACGAGTAGGGAAATTCTAGTCGTGGTCCTCTCATAAACGCTCTCGAGTATTATAGAATGATTGATAGTGATCCTGAAACTGATGCAAGCGATGGTGAGATGATAATTTTAGTTTATAATCTTGTTTTTATCATGTTTTACAACTCTAACATATATATTTGAAAGCAAGACATATGTTGCAACATCTTGTTGTTCTAGATCGAGTACACATTTTTTTGCATGTTCTCCTATCTCCAAATCGCCATAAACACTGTAGGCACTAAGAAGAGTGCACCAAACGAAAGCATTAGGTTGAAATTGCATTCTCTTAATACAATCCTTAGATTCCTCAAGGTGCCCAACTTGGCCAAGCAAGTCAACCATGCAGGCATAATGCTCCATGCCTGGTATGATTCGATATTGTAACCATGTTGAGCACATGTTGCAATAATTGTAGTCCAAGATACTACTTCTTGATTAGGCATGTTGTCAAATACTATGCGTGCATCACCAATTTTACCACACTTCCCATACATGTCAACAAGTGCATTCCCCAAATACATATCTGACATCCATTTTATATTTGATTACATGAGCATGGACCTTAGTGTCATTTTCTATGGTTATTAATTCAACACATGAACCAAGAACAATAATCAGAGTAAATTGGTTTGGCTTCATACATGGCAATTGCATTTCGAAATAGAGTTTAATGGCCTCATCACCACATGTACTATTTGCATAACATGCAATCATTGAATTCCATGTGGCTACATTATGCCTAGCCATCCTGCTAGACAAAAAGCTTGCATCCTTTATGTTGTCACATTTGTTGTACATGGTAATAAGAGGATTTCTGCACATGTATGTGACTGAAATCTAGAAATAATGCTCTGTCCATGAATTTTTTTTCCCTTTTTGAGACCTAATATATAAGAGCATGCAATAAGGACACTAGAAAAAGTGACTTGTTCAAACTTCACCCTAACTAGCTACATTAGGGAGAAGAGCATAAATGCATCCTTTGTGTGATTAGTCTGGGCATAGCTTAAAAGCATAGTATTCCAAGAGATTTCATCACGATTATGCATTTTTCCAAACAATCTTCTTGCATCCTCAATATTTCCACATTTAGCATGTATATCCACCAATGAATTTTCCACAAACAAATCTAATCCAAATCCATTCTCAATAACATGAACATGAACATGAACCTTTTGCCACCTTGCATAGATCTTATGCTTCCACATGACCCCAAGACACCAATGAGAATAAGACAATTAGTTTTTACCCCCTTTAATTGTATTATGTAGAAGAGGTTCAGTACCTCATTACCAAGGCTATATATAAAGAATAACAGTGATCATTACAGTCCATAAAACTATATTTCTTTCAACATCGTTGTCAGAAGCCTTATGGGCATTTTCCATAACCCCACACTTCACATACATATCAACAATACCGCTAATAAGATTAAATTCTCGTACGCCAAAACAAAGAAACTTAATTTGACCAAAATAACTAAGGTAAGTTTGATTTATCCACATATTTTACAATCGCTTTGTAGTTTGATTATTAAATTCCTACAAGCATCTCTCAAATTGAAAGAAATGCACTTTTTTTTTTTTTGAGAATTCGCCAATAGCGGAAAAATCTATGCAAACATCATTGGCTACATCTGAAACCCTAGCTATGGAATCCTCCCACATAGGCCCAAAATATGCCCCACTCTAGACATGATTACTAAAAATGCCTCATTGTGCAAATGCTCCAAGCTCCTCCAAGAATACAAAGTGTTGGAAAAGCTTTGGGCCATAGAACCACCCACCAAGCAAGAACAACAACAAGAGACAAAAATCCTATTGTTAGTCTGATTGTAGATTGTCTTGTCTCCTTCATTGTAGACTGCCTTGTTTCCTTCAATTTATTTACTCGGAGACTATACTGAAACCCCTAATTATGGCATGTGAATCTACCAAAACTAGAAAACATTCCCTCGACAATAAGCAAGAAACATAAGTTTTCAACTTCAGAATTGTGAGGCTTTTAAGTGACCATACACGAAACCCGTGGCTATCTGGTTCCGCAATGGCTAAACCAAATCCTCAATTTCTGACAACATAGATGTCTACAACTTCAATTTTGCAATTGCTTTGATAGTATATGCCATCCATGGCACCCACAGTAAAATTCACCAAATCTTCATCGTGCTTCTTTACTCCTAATGTTGTTGCTGTCGAGGGTGCCTCTGATTCTGCCATTTTTTCTTTTCCTTTGTGCTTTGTAATTTTTTTCAGCACCTGCAACATTGGTTTTTAAGTGGAGACCATTGTAGTGGTTCCCATTATGATATGACAAAAGGATGTTTTTGTCACTATTAAAATTGTTTGTCATAAAACATTTGGCGCTCTTCAACAAACTGGTGGATTTGAATATTTGTTCTGCCTGAAGCTCCAAATTACCACCTCATCTTCCATCCTCCAACATTTCTTGATAGTATTTTTCAAAACGCAAGTGCCTTCTTCCACATGGAAATTCTTAAAATATTGAGGATGTTTTATCATGTACTCCACCACCATGTGACCATACGCTTCATGTAAGTTCTTGGTCGCCATCTAGTTTGTTGTCAGTCATAGCTCGAACATACATTTTCTATCTCCTTTTAAGTTCGTGCTTCTTAACCCAAAGGCATATAAATGGGCTCTGAATTTAGCTTCATTGTAATCAGCCACATCCTTCCTTATCCGCTGTCTACAAAGTACCTGAACTTTACGTATCCAACTCGACAATACTCACATTGTTATCCTTCTCCTCTTGTTCATCTTCTTGTCCTGTTTGACTCTTTTTTCTCTTCTTCCTTCTCCTCTGTTACTTCTCCTCTACCACTTCCTCCTCCTCCTCCTCCACCTCCATCCCTTCCTCCTCCTCCTCCACCACTTCCTCCTCCACCCCTTCCATCTCCTCCTCCTCCTCCTTGCTTTTGGGGTTAGGAGAACACTGAAGTTTTGATCTGACACCGTCTCTTGATTAAAATTGTGCATATTGACAGCTTGCAAAAATAGCGGAAGCTTGTGTATCTCTTGAGATCTCCCTTAGGAAGGAATCTTCTCCAAAGAAATTTCACAATAAACCGTTATAGTGATCCCCGCAAACCTTCCTAAATATCACCCATTAGCATAGTCAAGAGAAACAACCCCAACAAGGCCTTAGTGACTTTTCAATAAACATTTATCACCTCACTCAAGAAAAAACAACATTTGAAGATTTGCAAGCACTATTGAATGCAAAAATGGAGATAAGAAAAGTGTGAGTTGTAGCACTTTCTCCTTGAATTCAATGTCTTTTATACTAATATTTTCACATTAACTGTTTCACTTTTTAAGTTTAGTTCTCTCTTCACTTTACACATGTACCAAATTCTAATATACGACACTAATTGCTACACCTCAAATTTCTTATCATTGTTCTTTAGGTACAAGGTACATTGATTGCCTCTAATGTCTACTCCAACCCATTCGAACTTGTTTGCCAAAAATAACTTCACTGTCAAGGACCTTTTGCACCACAAAAAACAACAATAACATGTTGAAAATGCAACAATGAAAGTGAATTATGTCATGGACACCAATTACTCTGAAATATCACAACTATAGTAGGCAAAAATGTCAAATACTTTATTTTTGGTCCTTCATTGGCCATATTGTTTCCCGCACTCACATAAACAATTCATGGAAAATACCTACAAAAATCTCCATCGTATATCCCCTTTTACCTTCATAGTGTTATGCACCTTTACATTCAATCAAAGTAGCACCATTTCGACGTCAACACTATCATCTACCAATGAGGTACATAACCATCTACACACATCCACTCATATTATTTTCATCTACATAATACACTCGTCAAAACCCATACACTACTAAATCTGGACATTTTTTTCTTGTCTACGTAGATACATTATCATACATTATTCGATTGAAGTTTGTTTAAGATTCTTGTAGCAAAAGCAATTCAAAAGATATTATTCTTGTTCACTCCAATAATATTGTTAAAGTTATATAAGAAACAACAAATCATATCTGCAGATGCTACTATTACACAAGTTTCCCAACCATTTTTTCCATAAATGTTTTGAAATTGCTAGTCAACAATTAACAAATAAACCAATTATAAAAATATGCTTTAGTTCATTCCAGCTCTCTGCTCTCCCGCGATCTCTTCAACAAGATATGTCATTCCATGGCCTTATTTATTCGATTTTTTAATTTATAAAATTTTAGAAAAATTATTTAACAACCTTGTAATTGGTTGCTCAACATTGATTTGACAAATTTGAGGCTTAATTGCAACATTGATTTCCTTTAATTTTTTAAAATTTAAATTTTAGCAATGATATGTATACCATCTATAATGTTAGATTTGACACTTTGAAAAGGAAAATTCAAGGCTGATTTGATTGATATAAAATTGGTAATTGCACGTGAAATGACATCAAAGGGAATCTATTAAAGGAGTGAATTTAGAGAGAGAGAATAAGTGGGAGAGGAAGAGGGTGAAGAAGAAGGGGTTCGAGGGTAGAGAAAATGTGATGGTGGGAAAAATGGAATGAAGAAACAATGTGAAACTAAATCTTACAACAATCGGTATATGCGCTCAACTTTAGAGTTGTGGTTTTGCTCGGACTTCATACATGAGTTTAAAGGTCCAAAATAAAAAGATTGATAATTGAGCCCCTCCGGGAATGGACATATAAACAAAAGGAAGATTTTATTTGTCGATTGAGGTTTGTTATTTTTGTATTTTACTTTTTTATGGTGTCATTTTTTTGTTGCATCGCATTTAATTTGCTAGATAAGCCAAATACATTGACGGAAATTCAAAATAAAAAATTGAGAATTAGAATTGTGCATGTCATGCACCTATTCCATAGATCATAATCTTTCAGTGAGAAGGATATTTACTACATTTTTTCTATTGTATTGTTTCGATCTCACTTCATGTCCTGGGAAGGCCTCATCATTATACGTTGCGACTCACTACAAAGCTTGGCTCTAATGGAATCTCAATAAGTTTGTGCTCGATAATACAAGGCACAAATCTAAAACTAGAGCCAATTCCAAGTAGAAAAATAAAAACCTACAGGATAAACTAAAAAATAAAGCTAAAAAATCAGCATATTTTTTTCATGTCTATAAAAAAATTCCCATAAAATGTGTGAATTTGCGAGCAAAGAAAAATGCCCGAAGGTGAGAAAAATCACTATGGAAGGGTTGAAAAAGCACAGCAAGTGCAAAGATTTGTGGCTTGCAATCGAAGGCAAAGTCTATAATGTAATTAAATGGGTGGACAAGCATGCAAGTGGCGAGCTCATTCTTTTAAACCTCGCAGGGCACGAGATAAGTGATATATTCATTGTGTATCATCCTCCCTACATGTGGAAATATTTATTAACATATTTTATTAGATGTCTCTGATGGCGAAGATGTTTTGGAGTCGACGAAGGATTACCATCTCTTACACTCAAATCTACACAAAGTAGGTATGTTCAAAGGCTGTTTGGCCATGTATCACAAAATTACATTTTGGATAATCACAATGTTGTCGCTTTGCGTTTGTAGAGTGGTTTTTAACCAACATTTTCATTAATATGATTTCGGTGGTTTTCTAGGCTTGGCGTGGATGCAAACCGGTTTCATCGGGCATGATTTGATGCACTTTGGGGCAGTGAAGAGGCGAAGTGGAAATTGTGATACAACTACACAAAAATGGACAAGCGGACCTCGTGCACATTATACATGTCAGTGCAATGCGAGATTAAAGGGGCCAAAATAAAAAGGTGAGAATTCAACTAGGGCCAAGTCTGAAACCCAACCACACTTGTTTGTTTCTTGTAGTACTTTACAAACATGATTTTCGGTCTCAAGCTTGAGTAATTGTAAAATAGCAATCATAGTTACAATATTGTGTTGGTCCCAATAAAATATTTCGGGGAAAAATGGGCCTCAAACTTTTCTATATGACAAAGAAATTACTACCTATTTTCACATTGACTTCTCCATGGCAAAAGAAAAAGATTTTAAACAGGTCATTAAGTTTGAACTTCTTTATGGTGATCAAATGAACATGCACTTTAATATTGAAAATCAAAAGTTCAACGTCAAATCCCCTTGCCATTGTAAAATGGCTATCAAAATAATAAAAATGACATCCATTTTGTAGGTAGAGTTGAAAAACGGTGAAAATTTAATTTTGCAAGCATTTTACAAATAATATCACGATTCACCAAAGCAAAAAAAAAGTTGGGAAGATATGCTAAAAGTTGACATGAGAAAAATAAATTTATGTATAAGAGTTGACTTTTCCTTGGTTTGAATGAAAAAGTATTTGTTTACTCTTAGAATTAGTAATGGCGTCCATTTTGGCGATTAGAGTAATTTAGCATATCCCTCTAATATTTTTAGTGACTTGGTATTTTAATTTACATTGAGACAATTACCTAGAGAAAACTACTTCTTCTTACGGTCGGTATGATCATTGTCGAGAATCAACAAGTTACACTCCCCTTTAGATAATTTGGAGTATACCTTCGGCGTAATAATAAAAGAGTTTCGATGGATTATTTTGGAGTTATTGTATTTATTTGAAAATTCATACATTATAAAATTCTATTGTAGACATAAAATCACGCACATATTACTATTTTACTATACTTTGCCAAGTATGTTGTTATATGCATGGATCTTAAGTAAGAAAAGTATTCATTGGTGACACACTCCCTAGTCCATCCACTTGTTTGACTTGATTTCTATTGTATTTCTCTCACACATCTATCACTTTTGTACCTAGTTTTGGTCAGGTCATATGGATCCTATCTGTCGGTCTTTTCACATCTTTTGTCATTTATCCCGAACAACAACGCCCATTCAAGACATTAACGCCTGGCGTTCTTATCCTCTTTGTTCTTTTCACTTATTTTGACATTTGTGGTTGGCCTTTTTGGTTTTCTTATCCTTATCCCGAGGTCATAGTCAACATGTCGTGTCACTAGTGTCAAAATTCAAACAAGAGATCCATATATATACACAACATACACTTTATTATAAGGGCAAGTAATTCTAAAGGGAAATCATATCTACATACTATCAAAGGGACTACATTTTTGGGCTACTTACTCTACATATACTGCATAGGAAGGGGAAGTTCTGAATTCCATTTCACACACTTACATTTTACCTAGCCGTAGCCCATTTGTTATCTTGGTGTCATTAGCGCGAGGGCAACCTAAGGACACTATTTCATACACAAGCACAAAGAACTACATGGAGTTTGGAATGTAGTGCAACACTTGGTCATAAGTTCATCCTTTGGATGACCATTGCGGTCAGTCTAACTTCACATATTTTATTTTTCATTCCAATTTAATGTGTTTGTGAACTTGTGGTGGTATATAGTGTTTGTGTTGCACGTTACAAGTAGCTCGATGATCCAAGTGTGAATATTAGGTGATCAACAGGAAGTGATAGTGAAACCCTTGTGGCACATGAAAAATTAGATTTTGACCCTCTGCGTAGTCATTGGTGCCTATAAGAGGTCTCTTACGCCCTCGACCTAGCCGAGGCCCTTGTGTCCAACTTTGTCGCGAGTTCCATAATTAATTTTGAGCATTTCTGACACCTTTCCTAGCATGTTCATAAGTTGTTCCAAGATAAGTGTAAATCCGATAAGTACCCTATCTCTCCTATTTGCTTACACGGTTGGATCTTTAAAGTGCTTAACATTTGCATTTTGTTGTATATTATCATAGTAGTGACTCTAAAATTAGATTTAATAAATCTATTTTTGTGAGACCATTTGGTGAACCCCTCTTGTGACACACCCTTTTACAATGCTTATAAATGGGAATATATATGTGTGTGTGTGTGTGTGTGTGTGTGTGATTCCCATAATGACTTTATGCCTTCCATGATTTAAATACACAACATTTAAATCTAGCATTTATTTTAAATTCAATCCATCCTGATAACATAAAAAACCACATGTAGTTCTATGGGTCAACTAGATCTATTTGATCCCCCACAGTTCACTCTTTTGGGAGTGCGCATACAAAGTATACTATTGGTTTAACCTATAACATGTATTGATAATCAAGTGTAGTTCCTAAGTGTCTACAAGGAATTTGTTCAATTGAATTCTGAGTGGCATCTCACACCTCAATTGGGAACTTGGTGAATCTGACAGTGTAATCAGCAACTTACACTACTTTGGCCAAAGTTTATGAGACATGCATGCATGCTCAGTCTCGTGATGACACACTCGTCAATCGAAACTTGTCCTCTCACCACATCACTTCATTTATTTATCTAGATTTGAATCAATTAGTTTTGTATTTTACATTACTAGTTAATGCACAAGGTACATGACCTGTCCACGTGCATGAAAAGTCACTTTAGTGCCCACGTAGTTCAACGATAATTTATCGAATCGAATTATTATTTGATCGATACTTGGGATGTAGTATCCTAATAGTCTAGGGAATGATAACGAAAAAATAAGTAGTACCCATTCTACTTAAATCATCATCTAAGTTAACTTGTTAAGTTCACTTACTATATGGTCACCTATGACGCTTATAGTATAATTGCTTCCTTATTGCACAATACAATATATGAAGTTAAATGTCCTCACATTATTATATGCATCACAGGTACATTTATCTCATTCTCCTTTCACACTAGGAATTTGAATCCCAACATAATGAAAATCATCATTAAAGGAAACGTTTTCCATTCAATAATAACATATTATTAAATCAATATCCCAATTACCATCCATATCATTTCAATTTAACAATAACATCATCTTTATTAATTAACAATGATTCCAATACACTATGGATTGCCAACAAGTAATACTTTATTTATTACAGACTTAACTGCCCTTTTTCTTCTTTGATATGACAACAAAGTATAACTTTTGCTTTACAAAATGTCATGAAATTTAAGTACAATGAATTCCACTTAATCATCAAAATCAGGCAACTACGCATGTGTAATATTTCTTTAACCATCCAAAAAATGGCACATCTTCGTTATTTGTAGGAGGTAGAGAGGGTAAAAATGGTGAGTTGAAAAAAACTAGCATGAACTGTCATTCTCATCATCCTTGAGGTTTATCACATTATAACATATATGTTCAACATCCCTACAATCCTACCATTTCCATTTTTATGGAAACATCAAGTAATCAAAATATTAAGGCAATTAAATTAATCCTCATTACCTTCATACCATTCATATCATAGGAGAACAAAATACATCATAATAACCAAATTATTATTGACCCATCTTAGATTACTACAACATCATATCATAGAGTCAGTTCTATGGCAACATAATTCTATTTATTTAAAACAAGTAGCATGAGTCGATCCACATCAATAACCACATTTGCTATCAATTTCATATAAGCATAAAATCACCTGCATGAAACTCAACCGTATCATTCATGAAGCTAGTATTACCTTATTCAGTAATGCAAGAATTTATATTTCATAGACTTCCAAAATACTGAGGATAAGATAAGATACTGACCAAACTTGGCCATTATGAAATCACTAGATATTTACTACTATCCCACCTTTGTAACAAGATGCTACTAACCGACATCGACATAGAAAAATGCACTGGCCATATATACCGTAGCCAATTGCGATAAATCGTCGGACTCCATTCAAAATGCAATTGGTCAACACAGTAGTAATATGCTATCGATTGACATCAACGTGATGTAATCGGTTGAAACCGACCATGATGACGCTACCAACTAACACCAATAGAATGCAACCAGTCAATACCGTAGAAAAATGCTACCGATGACACCAACAACCAACGAACATGTTATCAATCAAACCGTAGTAAAATGCTATCAGACACCCACCGGACATGCCGCTGCCAACCAACATGACAGTAGTAAAAATGCTACGGTCGAAAATAGAAATCTAAGAATGTTACTAACCGACCGATAGTAGCAAAAATGCTCCGACAAACCGACAACATCCAAGAATTCTATCGACCGAAAACATCAAGAATGTTTCTCGCCGACAGATTCAAAAAATGCTACTGAAGTCGACTCTTAGCACAAATTTTCTTATAGCCCATGAAATAATAATTTCCCCAAGTTTAAACCAAAATTTCTATAGAACCATCCTTGTAAGGTTTTGGGTCATCAAACAATAAAGGGATCCATGAACCCAGAAAAGGGTGACCCAGATAATTTTTCCTTATATAGAGCCTAATAGAATGGAACCCCATTAATTACGGACAGATCAAGACAAAATGGGGTGAAGAAACAAGTTTCACAAACCAAAACAACCTAGTGGCCCGAGATTTCCAGTAGAACACGACATAACCCTCATTTATCATCAACAGGGAACATTCAACATATATAAAATAAAGCAATAACAATATAGGAGAGAGATTTAACATGTTCATGCCTAAAAGAGGCATCGAAACTTTCTTGTTGCTTCTACACAATTTTATAGTAGTCGAGCCAATCAACAAGTCCTTTTCCCATGTTTTTGCAACCAAACCTCCAAATAAAGCAACCCACAACTAAGAAATAACACCATAGCTTCAATAGTGGTGTAGGGCTTGAATATTTCTCATCGCCATTAACAAACCTATTACAACCTCAATGGCTAGTTTCAAACTTGCATGCATAGGTCAAGGCGAGAATAGAGCTCGCGAGGGAAAAGAAACTCAAGCACAACCATAAGACAATAATAATAACGACCATTCATGCAAATGGTTAGCTTCCAAGGGAAGTTTTAGGGATTCCCTATGTCATTAATGTCATTAAATGCTTGACCTACTAAGTACAAGTTTCAGGATTTCCACCACCACCACTTTTTCCTTTAAAACATCACATCAACTTAGCTTAGTTGGATGCATGGCATTCAAAATCTAATTGGTCAAAGATTAGGGAAATCGACTCCTAATTAGCTTGAGTCGATGAGATAACAAATAATTTTAATACCCAATGTTAAACCACCAACAGGGATATCCCAAATTAGCATACCAACATAGAAAGATAACCAAATGGTAAGACAAAAACATCATCCACAACAAGAATGAAATAATCATTACCAAAGAAATAAACATAAATAAATTGTAATTAGGCGGGGTGTTACATACTTCCCCTTTAAAAATCATCATCCCGATGATTAAAATCTAAAACCATTAATAGATAAGATAAAATTAGATAAGCATACCCATTCTTATATAAAAATAATCATCGATTTAAATAAAACATGAAACTGTTCAATTTTCAAAATATTATCACCATAGTTCATTGGTTGTAACAGCCCATATTCAACAAAGTTTGAATTTTACATCATTTTTCGATTAACTTAACAATAAAATATTAAGTATATCGTATTAGATGTCAAAATATAAGTTTTATCACTGAAATAAGTGTGGAAAAGTAGTTTTTATATCATCAAGATTTTCCCAGGTTGCACTTTCTTCAAAAAATTGGTCCCATTGGACCTTACACTAAACAATATCTTGATTTCTTAAGTGTAACCTGCGAGTTTCCAACACCTTTATTGGCTCAACCATGATGATTCCTAGATCCTGAACCTGTAAGGAGTTCTAGTTCGAACATGAGATATATTAGATACATACTTTTAAGAAAAGAAATATGAAAAACATCATGCATCTTGGACAATGTGGGAGACAACACTAAATGGTATGCCACATGATGATCACTTCAATCACTTCAAAAGGTCCGACAAAGCAAGGTGATAGTTTTGGATGACTTACCAAAAGATATTGAACTTTTCTTGGGCTTAACCCTTAGGAAAACATTGTCCCCTTGTTCAAACTTTTTGTCAACCCTCTTTAGATCTGCATAGCTCTTCTGCCTATCAACAACTTCTTTTAACCACTCACGAATGAGCTTGAATTGTTCCATTTTTGTCAACCTCGAGTTCTACTACTTCTCTATCCTCCATGATATCCTAGATTTGATAGGATTTCTACACCTTCTCCCATACAACACTTCAAATGGATCCATTTTCAACGATGAATGGTAAGTGTTATTGTATGAAAACTCAACCAGTGGAAGGTATTCTTCCCACTTGTACTGTTGATCCATGTAGTACATCTTGAGCATATCCTCCATAATCTGATTGACTCTTTAATTTTCCCATTAGTTTCTAGATGGTACAGAAACTAAAATTCAGCTTTGTCCCCTAAGGATGAATTTAAGGTTTTCCAAAATGAGAAGTCATTCTAGGATCCCGATCATAAATTATCAATTCAGGTACTTTGTGCAATCTGAAAATTTTGTGCACAAACCTTTTTGTAAGCATCGAAAGAATCATCTTTTAGATTTCTAGTATAAAGTGAGCTACTTTAGTTAGTTTATCAACTACAAACTAAGATCACATCATGTTTATTCTTTGACATTGGCAATCCTTGCACAAAGTCCATGTTGATTACTTGCCACTTAAATTGTGGAATGTTTGAGGGTACAACAATCCCGTTGGATGCATATGTTCAACTTTGACATGTTGGCATTCTAGGTAATGTGAAACATAGTTTACAATGTCTCTTTTCATCCCTTTCCAAAAATATTGTTGTTTCACATCAACAAGCATTTTAGTCACTCTGGGATGTCTAGAATAAGGAGCATCATGAAATTCTTTAATCACTTTTGTCCTTAAATATTTTTCTAGTGGTACATAGACTCGGTTCTCATACCTTATGACTCCTTCATTATCAAATTTGAAGCCCTTGTACCTCTTATCATTTGGATAAGTAGTTAGTGTTGTTTTAACATGTTGATAATAAGAATCAACCAACATTTCCTTTTAACTTCATCCTTGAATTGGGTTCTTAAAGTCACAAGAGTATAAATGTGCTTCCTACGACTAGTGCATCCACCACCCTATTTTCCTTACCTTTGATATAGTTGATATCGAAGTCATACTAGTGAGATAAAAACTCTAACCATCTTCACTGCCTTAGCATTTAAGTTGGGTTACGTGAAGATGTACTTTAGCCCAAGATGACATGTTTTTAGTTCAAAGGGCTTTCCAAAAGGTAGTGCCTCCATACTTGTAAAGCATGTACAATGGCAACAAGCTCCAAGTCATGGGGAGCATAATTAACTCATGTACTTTCAATTTTCTTATTTCATACATAACCACATAGTCATTTTGCATAAGTATACCTCCCAATCCTTCACCAGAGGCATTAGTCACCACATGAAGTTTCATTGGGATTTGGAACCTTTAAAATAGGTTTGAAGTCAATATTTCTTTAGCAAACTAAAGCACCTTCACACTTTTCTGACCAGATAAATTTCTTATCCTTTTTCTGAAGGGAGGTGATTGGAGCATGACTTTAGAAAAGTCTTTCATGAATTTTGGTAATATCCAGCTAACCCCATGATGCTTTTAACTTCATGCACATTTTTAGGAGTTAGCTAGTCAACTATAGCTATAATAGTGATTTTTGATGGATCCATAGAAATTCCATCTTTGGTTATAATATGCCCAAGGTATTGTACCTCATTTTGATAAAATGAGCACTTTGAAGTTTACCATACAATTTCCTCTTCCTTAGCACTTCCAAAATAGTTCTAAGATGCTCATCATGTTCCTCCACTTTTGGAATAAATCAAAATATCGTCCAAGAATACTAGCACAAACTTGTCCAAGTATTCTGAAAGACATTATTCATCAAGTTCATAAATGCTTGTAGAGCATTGGTAAGTCCAAATGGTAACATAGTGAACTCATAATGCCCATACCTTGTCCTAAAGGTAGTCTTATGAATTTCTTCTTCTCTTATTCTTAGTTAATGTTGATTCACAGATCGATCTTGGAATAAACTGATGCACCACACATCTAGTCGAAGAGGTCATCTATCCTTGGAAGAGTGTATCTATTTTTATAGTGGCCTTATTAAGCATTGATAATCGATGCATAACCTCAAAGTTCCATCTTTTTCTTGACAAAGATGACCGGTGCTCCCTAAGGAGACACACTCGGTCTGATCAATCCTTTGGATAATAATTCATGAAGTTGCAATTTCAGCTCAACAAGTTCAGTTGTGGTCATTTATAGGAGCCTTAAAGATTGGTTCGTTCTGGTTTGATGTCAATAATGAAATCAAACTCTTGTTTGGGTGGAAGTCCTAGTAGCTCTTCTAGAAAGACATCGTAGTAATCACGTAGCAACGAATGGTCTTCCACCAAGGTCTTATCTTCTTCCCTAAAATATGAATTTTTACCACAAAAAGCATACATCCTTTATTCTTGGCCTTCTTGAGTTGCATGGTGAGATTTTCCTTACATTAAATCCTCTTTTTGTTCCTTAAATTTTCATTATTTTAATAGATCATCACGACATTTTATTTGTTTTTCAAAATAATCTATAGTCACTTGGTGTTGTGACAACTAGTTTATTCCTATGACTACGTCATATGAACCTAAGGGAGCTACATAAAGATCTAGTTCAGTGGTGAAACTTGGTAGTTCCAATGTTTGCTCTAAACAAAAATTGGTTGTTCTCGTATGAACAACATTGTTTCCGTAATGTACAATCCATGAGTTATTCATATGACCAAATTTCCTTTTTAATTTAGAAGATAATTTATTAGAAACAAAACATTTTGTTGCTCAGTATCAAATAAAATAGTTACAGGTAGTCAAACAACTTACCCATGAACTCGATGAGCATAGCTTGTTTCTCTACTTTCCTATCAACCATCACAACATGTATCTTATATCTTAATTGTTGTCATTGTTTTCCTTTACATATAGTGGATTTCGCATAATGATCTAAGTTGCATTAAAACAACCTATTATAGGTCCCTTTCTTTCGGACTTGTTTTTAGAGTTTGTTGAATATTATGCCCATTCTTTTTAAAATTTATAGTAGGATTTTTTTGCATGTTTCTTTCCATTTTGGGCTTATTACCAAAAATTTTTTCCATCTTACCTTCTTAGGTGCCAATGGTGAGGGTGAATTGAAAGTTTTTTTTTTTGTTCTTCCGGTGAGAGATATAGCTAACCTGTAACTTCTACTCTTGCCTTATGGCCTTTTCAAACACTACCTCCATAGTTGATGGTCCATGAACATCAACTTCTCCACCTATGACAAGGTTAAACCCATGATAAAATTCCTTATGTGAAACTTCTCATTAGTCACGATCTTGAGGTACATATTTGATAATTTCAAAAATTTTCCCAATATTGAGTTACCGTTATCTTGCCCTGAGCTAAGGTCTAGAATTCTGACATCTTTTGGTTGTAGTACAACTGTGCAACCAACACTATCTAAAATAGGCCTTGAACTATTCCTGAGGTTATGTTAGCCTCATCAACCCCCATTTCCATCTTCTAGTTGTCCCACCACGAGGAAGCCTCATTAGAGAGCTAATAAGCTCCTCAAACATCCTTAGTCTCTTTAGAAAAAGTTCCTGATGGTGAAATAATTTTCCATCTCACTGAGCCAATTCTTGGCCCATCACCTAAAGTTGTTCCATCAAATTTAGGTGGGTTGATCCTCTTAATATCATTTGATAGCTCTGCTACCAATAATGCCCTCTTGATTCTCGGGTGGATTTACAACATCCGCATTTAGATTCGCACAATAATAGGTGCCCCGAGGCTATTCTAATATTGCCACATTCATTACCATTATCATTACCCATCACTTGTTATTCCATAACAACCATGCGTTTGTGTGTTCTGAAGGACAATGAGTATTTCATCCAACTTCTACATTGTGGCCACTTCACCACCCACATGTTGATGATTCACAACGTGACCTCTTATCCTAACCATCTTAACATATTAGACAAGAATTAAGTTCAAGTTAGCGTAGGGACTCAATAAGTCCAAGAGTTGTAACCTTCAACTCTGATACCAAATGTAACACACCCTTTTACAAATGCTTCTAAATGGGAATATATAAAAAAATATCCTTCCCATACTAAACTTTATGCCTTCCATGATTTAAATACACAACATTTAAATCTAGCAATTTTTAAAATTCAATCCATCTGATAACATCAAAAACCATGTGTAATTGTATGGGTCAACTAGATCTATCTGATCCCCCATAGTTCACTCTTTTGGGAGTGTGCATACAAAGTATACTATTGGTTTAACTTGTAACATGTATTGATAATCAAGTGTAGTTCCTAAGTGTCTACCAAGAATTCATTCAATTGAATTTTGAGTGGCATCTCACACCTCAATTGGGAACTTGGTGAATCTATAGTGTAATCAACAACTTACACTACTTTGGCCAAAGTTTATGAGACATTCATGCATGCTTAGTCTTGTGATGACACACTCATCAATCAAAACTTTTCTCTCACCACATCAATTCATTTAGTTATCTAGATTTGAATCAGTTAGTTTTGTAATTTAATATTACTAGTTCACACACAAGGTACATGACCCATCCACGTGTATGAAAGTCACTTTAGTGTGCACAAGTTAAAACGATAATTTATTGAATTGACTTATGACTTGATCCATACTTAGGATGTAGTATCCTAATAGTCTATGGCAATGATAATGAGCAAATAAATAGTACCCATTTCTACTTAAATCATAATTTAAGTTAACTTAAGTTTACTTACTATATGGTCACCTATGACGCTTATAGTATAATTGCTTCCTTATTGCACTATACAATATACAAAGTTAAATGTCCTCACATTATTATATGCATCATGGGTACATTTATCTTGTTCTCCTTTCATACTAGGAATTAAATCCCAACATAATGAAAATCATTATTAAAGAAACGTTTGCCATTCAATAATAATATATTATTAAATCAGTATCCCAATTACCATCCATATCATTTTAATTTAACAATAACATCATCTTTATTAATTAACAATGATTTCAATACACTATGGATTACCAACAATAATATGTTATTTACAATAGACTTAAGTGGCCCCTTTTTTTTCTTTGATATGACAACATGTATAACTCTTGCTTTAAAAATGTCATGAAATTTAATTACAATGAATTCCACTTAATCATCAAAATGAGGAAGCTACGCATGCATAATCTTTCTTTAACCATCTCGAAAAAATGGAATCATCATCATCGTATGTGAGGTAGAGAGGGTAAAAATGGTCAATTCAAAATGAACTAGCATGAACTGTCATTCTCATCATCCCTGAGGTTTATCACATTATAACATATATGTTCAACATCCCTGTAATCCTACCATTTCCATTTTTGAAAACATCAAGTAATCAAAAGATTAAGGCAATAAAAATAATCCCCATTACCTTCATACGATTTGTATCATAGGAGAACAACATATATCATAATAACAAGAAATTACTATTGACCCATCTTAGATTACTACAACATCATGTCATGAATTCATTTCTACGACAACTTAATTCTATTTATTTAAAACAAGAAGCATGAGTCGATCTATATCAATAACCACATTTGTTATCAATTTCATATAAGCATAAAATCAATGCATGCAACTCAACCATATCATTAATGAAGCTAGTATTCCCATATTCATGCAAGAATAATATATTTCATAGACTCCCCGAAGTACCCGGATAAGCTAAGAATCGACCAAGCTTGACCATTATCGAAACCGCCCGGATATTTGCTAGCTCGGTCACCACCGTAGCAAGATGCTACCAACCAACATCAACAAATTGCACCGGCCATACCGTAGCCAATCGCCACTATCATGACTCCATTCAAAATGTAATCGGTCTACACATTAGCAATATGCTACCACCAACGTCATAGAAGAATGCAACCGATCGACACTATAGCAAAATATCACTTGGACAACACCAATAGAATGTAACCAATACCAATACCGTAGAGAAATGCTATCGGGTGACCAACCAACATGCTATCACCGCCACCATAGCAAAATGCTATCGGTGACGACACCCGCCAAACAAGTTATCAACCGATAGTAGCAAAAAGATATCTTGGTTAACAACATCTAATAATGCTACCGATCAACATGTAGCAAAAATTCTACTAATCGATAGTAGCAAGAAAAATACTACCAAATGACTTTTAGAAAAAAATTCCTAAAGCCTAACAAATAATAATTTCCCCCAAGTTAAACCATAATTTCTATAGAACCATCCTTGTAAGGTTCTGGCTCATCAAACAATAAAGGGATCCATGAACCTAAAAAAAGGAGTGACCCAAATAAGATTTCCTTATATAGAGCCTAATACAATGGAACCCCATTAATTACAGACATGTCGACAATCCATGGGGTGAAGAAAATAAAGTTTTACAGACCAAAACAACCCTATTCTAAGATTGCCACTAGAACACACCATAACCCTCATTTACCATCAATAGGGAACATTCAACATACATAATAAAGCAATAACAACATAGGAGAGAGAGTTAACAATTTCATGCCTGAAAAGAGGTGTCTAAAACTTTCTTGTTGCTTCTACGTGATTTTCCAGCAGTCGATCCAATCAACAAGTCCTTTTCCCACGTTTTAACAACCAAACCTCCAAATCAAGCAACCCACAACTAAGAAATAACACCGCATCTTCAATAACGGCGTAGGGCTTGAATCTTTCTCGTTGTCATTAATAAACTTGCTTACAACCTCAACAACTAGTTCGAACTTGTATGCACAGGTCAAGGCAAGAATGAAGCTGCAAGGGAAAAAAAACTCAAGCACAACCACAAGACAATAATAATAATGACCCTTCATGCAAATGGTTAACTTCCAGGAAGTTTTGGGATTCCCGTGTCATCAATGTCATTAAATGTTTGACATATTGAGTACATGTTTTGGGATTTCCTCCACCACCATTTTTTCCTTTAAAACTCACATCAACTTAGCTTAGCTGGACACATGGCATTCAAACTCCGATTGGTCAAAGATTAGGGAAGATGAATCCTAATTAGCTCGAGTCGATGAGATAGCAATTAATTTTAATACCCAATGTTCAAACTCTAACATGGATATCTCAAATTAGCATACCAACATAGACAAATAACCACTTGGTAAGACAAAAAAATCATCCAAAGCAAGAATGAAATAATCATTACCAAATGAATGAATGTAAAATAAATTATAATTAGGTGAGTGTTACACCTCTCTTGCTCAAAATCCTTGCCCTAGGATCCCCAAAACCCTCATGGATAAAAATAGATCCTCTTCTCCTAAGCAAGCTATGGAACATATTAGTGTGCAACCTATCCTTGATGATGTTGTACAAGCTGAACTTAGTGATCTTTATCGTTATGCTCACTGTGATTCCAAAATTCTCCAATTGCTTCTTGATCACGAATGCACCATTCCCACTAGTTTTCACAACTCTAGCATTTCCATAGTCTCACTTGACCAAAACTTCACTTCATGTTTCCCTTGTTCTTCCATAGTCACCCATGTTGCTCCACCTTCTTCTAATCCTATTATAGCACTTGATAATACTATTATAGATTTTATGTTTGGTCTTTCTTGTGACACTATAGATACAAATAATGTTACTTCTACTGATGAAAATGTACATGTGCATGATGTTATTTCTACTAGTAGTCAAGATGAATGCAAAGTTGTATATTCTACTCTTCCTACTTCTAAGAATGTTTCCACTGAGTGCAATGCTAAATCTCATAATAGTTATCCTATTACTTCTCTATATGTTGATGACTCTTTCGATGAATTCCTAGCATGTTACTAATGATGTTCTTTATCTTCCGACTCGTTGGATGTGAATTAGTACTCCTCTTTCTTCTTTTTCGAGGTTGTTGCACATAACGATACATCTCTTATCACGTCTTTTGATTCTACTTCTAGAACCTCCATTGAAATTCCATGTTCTTCTCCCCTCTTCCACCTCTTTATTCTTTTTCTATGACCTGTTATTCATACCGATTATACTATTCCTATTAGTACACCTCTTATCATATCTTTTTATTCTACTTCTAGCATCTCCATTGATATTCCATGTTCTTCTCCTCTTCCACCTCTTTCTTCTTCTTCTATAATTGTTACGTCTTCTTCTCACATTCCCATGATCACTCACAATAGAAAACTTTGACCTCTCAATGAGCCTCTCGTTTCTTCTACCATCCCCTCACATGATATTCTATCTCTCATGCATGTTGTCGGTAATTTTCATACTCTCGCTCTCGAAAGTGAAGCCTACTATGATTCCATTGATATTAATTCTTTACATGGCAAGCCAATCCCTAAAAAATTTCACAATTATAATTTCCCTAAGGATTTCATCATGCCTACATTTACATGTTTTGATGGCATTGAAAACCCTTATTTGCATCTCAAGCATTATCGTTCAACAATGGCCTCTTATTCTAATGACCACTTGCTTCTTAAATCTTTTCGTCATAGTCTTGTTGATCATGCTCTTCAATGGTACACTCATTTTCCTTATGGATCTATTAGCACTTACTTGTGATATGGAGGATGCTTTTCTTAGGCGGTTTATGGTTAACAATGGTCCTAGAGTTACATATGATCATTTACCTACTTTGCATCAAGGAAAGAAAGAACCCATTATAGATTACATTTTACGCTTTAATTCTTGTATGCATTAATTATTATTTGAGCCAATTGATTTAGAAAATTAATTTATATTTTGTCATGGCTTGATTCTTGCATTGAAATAAAAAATATTATATGATACATGTGAATCTTTTACACTTTTGTGTTATAAAGTTATAGATCTAGAACAAGATTTAATTGCAGCACATGTTATTCCATCTCCTCCTACTTATAATTCTTCTATTACATCACTACCTACTACTTCATCTCCTCTTCCATCCATTGAGTGTCCTCCACGATCACCATCTCCGCCTCCATGTAAGTGTCTTCCTTCTCCTCCACCACGTTGATCTCTTTCCACATGTTGTTAAGCCTCACGATGTTTTGCGTGCTTTGCTTGATAAGCACTTAATTAGCTTTCCATCTAATCATGATCATCCTCCTCATTGCTTGCATCACTAGTGCGATTTACCTTATTGTAATAATTCCCCTGAATAATAATAACTTGAATAACAATAATGAAAAACTATCAACAATTGTGTTTAACAAAAATCAAAGCTATGAAAAATTAAAACGAGGGTAATGATAAGATGTATTAATTGGCATCCCACGTCCTAGATGTCTCAAACACCGACTCGAACAATGAAGTCTTAACTTTTGATAAGAGTTTCTTTATCGACAACGAGATCTCGCAAAGATGACAACTGAAAACTGAAATTACTCCAGGGGATAAGGTAGTTTGGACACATAAAAGGAATGGTCAAGGAAGGCGAAGAAACAAATTGAAGGTCATAGATAAAAAGTGAGAATTTATGCTTAAGGAATGTATGTATAGAATGAATGGTCAAGGAAGACGAAGACATGAATGTAAGGTCAAAAATGCAAATGCAATAATTAAATACATGCATAACCATACTTCGCCAATGAGTTAGATTGTTCCCACCCAAAGAAAATATGCTATGTGCTCTAGTTTTTGTCTCGATCTCACTTACAACATGCACATGATTGCAATTCATGTTTAAAGGGACTAAATTTAAAAATAAGAAAACCCAATAAATGTTTGTTTTAAGTTTCAAGTTTAGTGCTTGTAAGGGAACAAGCGATGCATGAAAAAGCATCGATAACCGAGCCACTCAAGCACCTGGCCATGAGAGCAAAAGGTGAGTTTCATTAACCATTCAAAAGAGAGATTTTTAAATAAAAATGCGGGAATTAAATGCCTGCATGTTCCACCCCTATTCCACAAATTAATCAAAATGTGAGAATTAAATAGATATATGCCCCACACCTATTCCCGAGTTAGTTTTTTCTTAACTAAATAATATATGTTATGTGTTCCATTTTTAGTCTCGATCTCATCTCCATTATTCACATCAATGTAATTTGATCTTCTTGCATGATATATTTTATATTGAATGATTAGAATACGAAAATAATAATCTATTTTTAAAAAGTTTGCAAGCTAGACACACCCAAATTCCATGAACGAGTGGGTGAACATCAAAACCAAAACATCAATAACATAAACAAGCACATATAAAATGAATCTTCAAAAAATTATCGGGTTATTTACACCGCTACTTGAATGATGTCGAATACAAACAAATAGAAAAATGATATAAAAGTATTGTATTAGAGTTTAATTCTATTTGAATATGCATGTTGCATTCAAAATAGTGTGAGTGAGCCCTCAAAGATACTCGAAAGTCGGTAGAAGGTTTGCTAATGTAAACATTCTTCATAATGCAAAATGAAAAGAAAGGATAAATTATTTCATAACTAAGAGTGTCTCAAGAACTCAAATGGGACAATCTGTGTGGTCAAGAGCTCTCCACTTCAATGAAAATGTAATATTGTTAAGACATTTGAAAGAAATGTTTTACCATGATATACAAAAGGCCATAAAAGTAAAGTAATTGCCACTTGGCCCAAAGTGGACCATTTGGAACAAAAAGATCAACCTAATCTTGTTAAACAATGCCTCGTATGTGCAAAGAGAATAGGTTGTGTGGGTGTAGACACAAAATCACGCACTTGGGTACATTTCTAGGTCTTAATATCATACTTGCATTCATATGATTCCTAAGTGAGAAAACTAGTAATTGACAACTACCTTTGGCCTCTTTGTTTTGTTTCTTATCTTCTTTTTGGTATTTTACACCCTACAACCTAGTTAGAGCTTTACTTGTTTATATTTTATGGCTTCGGACACCAGTGCCCAACCAGGACGTAAATGCTTAGGCGCCCTCATCCCCTCTGGGTGCCCCTAACCATTTTCTATCTTACTCACTTCTTTTGGGTCTCTTTTATCTTTTGGGCATCTTATTTTCTTATGGGTCGGCCTTTCAGTTGTCAATTACGAAATTCAACCAAGGGAATCATATAAATACAAAGCTATGTGACCAAAATAAAGGACCAATCTCTAAGCATACTATCTAACACCTAAGCTTGCATCTAAAGGCACCTAAAGCACTTCAAGGCATCTATTTGGCATCCATTACAAGGGACAAGGGACTGCATTTTATACATACACTTCATAGGAAGGGAAGTTCATTTTTCCATCCACACATCTACTTACATTGGTACATCTAGATATTTCCCGCTATCAAGTGCACTTGCAAAAGGGATTCCTAGGGAACGATTATTTCACACACACACAAGAACTACACGAAGTCTCGAGATGTAGCGCAGCGCTTGATTGTAAGTTTACCTTATTAGGTGACCATCGGGTCAATCCGACTCCCCATCTTGCATCTTTCTTTTTGGGGATTTGATGTAGTTTGAGGTTTTTTGCGTGTGAACATTTTACGTAGGTTGCGGGTGACTTCTATGATCAAAGTGAAACATATAGGTGACCAACAATGACTATCAGGGACACTTGTGCGACACCAGAAAAATTAGGTTTCGAGCTCCTTCGCAGTCATAGGCACCTAAAAGTAGACTCTAACACCTACTAGGAATCCTTGACCCAATCCAGTCACCCTGGTCCAAGCTTATCCGACGGTTCAATAATTTATTGTGCATAATTGTGATAGTCTGCCCTTCCTGTTCATCAGTTTTCCCATCTGGCTCACCTTCGAAAAACATAAACTAAGTCATTATTTCCCTCTCTTGCACTTAGGGTTTCATATTTATCTATCTTATTACTTGTGTCAAATATGTACTTTAGCATTTATTTATCATACATGACTCTACAATTAGGGTTTTACAAAATTTTGTTTTTGTTAAATCATTTGGTGAACCTGCATTCAAATACACTTAGATCCTTCTTTTTCTTCTCTCATGGCTCCTAAAATTCCTCAAATTTCTTTACATGATCTACTTCAAATGCATCCCAATTGTAAATTTGTTTTTCAAAAATCCCTATATACAATGTATCTTCCTCGCAACATATCACCCGCTCAAGTGAGCGCCATTTTTATCATCTATTTGATGACTCTATTACTCATAATCCTCCATATAATAAACCCATATTAGAGTCAATTCAAGCTTTACATTCTTTGTTTCAAGACAAAATTAAAGCTATGGAAATAATGATTACATCTCTTAAATATGAAAGTCAATATCTCAAGGATGTTTCTCGAGCCCATGATTGTTCTTCTTCCACATTACATTCTCCTTCTATGTCTTCTAAATGTGCTCATATTAATGAACGTAAGTCTTACCATTCCCTCGCACCTCCGAAGATTGATTTCAATGATAAGCAATAGGATATTCTTCCTTAACTCCTCACTCATCAATTGATCAACTTGTCATCTATTCATTACTATCATCCTTATCGACTTTCACAATATCAAGGTCATCCATATTGCAATTATGATCAAATCAATGGACACAATGACAATAATTGTTATGCTCTAAAATGACAAATGGACCACCTTAAGCATTATGGTCTCATTTCATTTGCTACACAAAATTCTACATGTTCATCTCCAGTTGCTACATCTCACTATGTTCCTAAATCTGATCTATCTATGTCTAATGAGCATCATGTCATCACTTCTAATGTTCCTTCTTCATCACTCAAGTGCCACCTATACAACCCACTCCAACTAATAAATCACCTCTCGAGGTTCATCCTCCATCACCTCCTACTATTAAGTCTTCTACCGCGTCACCACCTCCTAAGTAACTTCCTCTCAAGTCTCCTACGATGTTACTAATCCCAAATAAGAAACCACTCACTAAGCAAGACCAACAAAATCTAGACGACCTCCTTCACTTCCTCCTTTCATTCCAAAATCCAGCCCTAATCCTACTCTTGCTCCTACCTATAATTGTGATAACAATATTCTTTCTTACGATACATTTCAAACTCCATCACCATCACAATGTATTTTTTACATCGTTACATTAGCTCTCTATAATTGACACACTTGGAGGGCATCATAACTTCTCCCCCTTACATTGTAATCAAATGTCTCTATCATCTCATGCAATTGATTCTCCATGCTTAATGTCTAATATTTCCTAAGCATCAATACAAACCCTTTGATACACGTATTGTATTGTCACTACCCTATGACACACTCTCGTGCTAAGGTTCACACTTTACTGTTGAGGGCATACTACATTTATGAACCTCACACAGTACACATTTCACGCTTCACACTTCATGATACATCTTTCTAATAGTCCATTCTCACACATCTTCATTACCCTATGATCCACTCTAGTTACATGGTTCATACTCAACTGTTAAGGGTCTAAATCTGAAATGAACCTCACCACATTCACTCTTCACACTCTACACTTCATGATCTATCTTTTTAGTGCACATTTTCAAACCATTTCCCGATGATGCACTCTTGTTCTATGGTTCATTCTTGATTGTTGAGGGGTCTTTTATAAATGAACCTCATCTCATACTCATCCACATCCGTTGGGGGAATGTTGTTCCTATCACATTCACATTGCATACCATTCCATCTCACTCACACAACATATTACATATCTTGGTTGCACTTATTCTTGCTTGCTTATACTTACATGTACATTTTGTTTCCCATGTTATACAAATACTTAGTATGTAAATATCTTTTCTATATACACATGCGTGCTCACTTGGTCCTTCATTGTGAATGCAAACTTCTTACAGATATTTACACACATCAATGATGCTTGGAATTGTACCTCTTACCAGTCCCACTGAGGCTCCTGAGGGCATCTACATTTACTACTCTTACACATCACAAGTGCTTTATTGTTTCATTATTTACTACTTCATATTCTTTCTAGCACACTACTTTTCATTGATATATACATGCTTTGACATACTCTTTATCTTTCTAACATGCTAATGGGTGCTTCATGTGTAGCATTTGCTTTGTAAGATCATAAGCCACCATGGTTGTCTGATACATCTTGATTGACATTATTTTTCATTGCTTTATACTTGTATATTATTGTTTGTATGTTATGCCCTATGTCTTGTTTGATCATTGCTTGTATGATTTTGGTTGCTTCAGCCCTAATTATCTTGTGACATTGCGAGCATTGTCCCATGTTTGAAACCTACTTTTTGCGGTCCATCTTTTATGCACCTTTACCTGTTACATTACTTCTATATGAAATTTTTGATAGCTTTTTCTATTAACACATTTTTTTATCCACTTTGTTTTCATGTCCCTTGGTTTCTACCATGCACATCCCCTCACCCCTATAGGGACACAAATTCAGTTCATCATTGGTCCTCTCCTTTGGGATGCATTCTCCTAGCGATGTCACATACACCCCAAATGAGGGGGCATACATTAGGTGAATCAATCACCCCATACAATAACTTAAAGCTACATCACAATACAGTTCAACACAGAATCAACATAGTCTATAGTTATAGAAATGACCTAGAATCTAACTTGGGTCCTTAGTTCAAGCCACGGACTCCGGCGCAGAGATACGGACACTAGCGCGCTACCCACTCCCGACCTCTCCCGAGCACCTATATCACGGGGAAAATATAACTACTTTACCATATCGATATAGTTTACAGAGCGATTTTCATAGTAAAAGCATAGTCCTCCAAAGCCAAACAAAATGCATTGTATCTCCATTTCCATTAGAACAAATACGGAACTAAAGCACAGTACAACTCGAGAACAAAACAGATTACACCATCTCGCAATGGTGTATAATAGAAGAAGTCATGGAAGGAGGGTAACACTAGACCTGTCTCCCCAACATTTTTCTGTTGTGGCATGAGATCACCAAAAAAACTCACACTTGATGTGAGATTGCCCAAAAATCTCATTTTTGGCATGAGATCACCCAAAAAAATTGCTCTTATACAACATTTTTAGGACATCTTTCTATTTGTTTACATGTATTTTCATCAGGTGCACACTTTCCTTTTACTACTTTTATACATTTACATACTTTTGTAAGAGTTTTCATAATACATGACTTTGATTACTCTTTCGCTCTTATTTTGTAGGTCTGTCCTTAATACACAACAAGAAACAACCCTACATCAAACAAAACAACAGATACAACACAATATGCTTCACCCCTAGGGTCACTTCCTCTTTCTTAGCTTCCATGCTTCATTTTTATCACTTCGTGCTCTCACTTGTCTCTTTAGCATGCTATTGACATCGCATTCTACATGGTCATCAGTGCACGTATCTCTTATCTAATTATGTTATCAAGTATTCACTCAACAACATAAAGCGGGGCAAATGTAGACACAAAATCGAGGCACTTGGGTACATTTCTAGCTCCTAAAATCATACTTACATTCATATGATTCCTAAGCGAAAAAAACTAGTAATTGATAACTACCTTTGGCCTCCTTACTTTGTTTCTTGTCTTTTCGGTTTTTACACCCTATAGACTAGTCGAGTTTTACTTGTTTATTTTTATGGCTTCAAACACCAATGCCCAACTAGGATGCCAACGCCCAAATGCCCTTATTCCCTCTAAGCACCCCCCGACCCTTTTATATCTATTAGAAATTCTGACTAGGCCTTCGAGAGGGGGTGAATTAATGCTCTTTAATTTTTTTGAAGCAATTTACAGTTATTCAATCATCCAGACTTAACTATCGTAACCATGATAACCATGAACATTCAACCATGAGAGAGAAAGAGAAACAACCATATACGAACACACTAGAAAACAAGATTTCCTGTGAAAGCCCATCAAGGGACAAAAACCCACTAAAATAAGAGCACTAGCTTGGACATATTGTCATATAAAGGTTATAATCATTTCACCATGTGGTGAGCACCCACTCACCTTGAAGCACCCACTCCAATACAAAGCTAAGCACACACTTGACTGATTTTGCAAGCACCTACTTGCTATGAAGCACCCACTCCAAAATTGTTGAGAAATAAGTCAAAAACTTTCATAAGAATTTTTATCACCTTCACCACCTTGTTGCTTTCATCAACATATTGTGATCCTGTTTCAACTCTACTTCCTCTCTACTTTCTTCTCTTTTCTTCACCTATTTTTTCATCGGTTTCAACACATTAACACTCTTCTCACTTTCTCAATACTAACACACAACTCTCATCATTATCAATAATAATTACATGCTCAAAGATGAGCTTATATGAACAATAATGACCTCTCAATATGATCTTTTTGCTTTTAAATACAATGACTCTTCAAATTACTCACTTTTTCCCACGTACAAGTGAATGAAAAGGTTTTTACAAAACCGCCTCACACTTTGTCTTCTTGCATTTGACATGCGTCAGTACATCTTCATGATTGAAAGCTCTTTTAATATTCCTTGAGGTCAAATGATGAGGTTTGAAGCCTTGACAACTTCCCGACATCCGCCACATTTGAAAAATATTCCATTTGCCTCCATCAACCGGTTTTGAATCGACAAACTACTATTTTGTCTTATCTGTCATGTTGGAATCTTTCTTGTGAGCAAAGAGAATAAGTTAACACTTATCCTTCTCATGGAAGCACGTTACAAACACTTCAAATATTATTTGTAACCTGATTTAGACCTTCGTACTTCATCGTTTACCTTCGAGTTCTCACAAGAGCACACTTGAAAGTATTAGGAGCAAGAGAACTCGATGTTGGTTTTAAGGACTCGGGAAGCTTTGTGACTGAGTTTTCAAATCATTCATGACCACCAAAATTTCTGAAGGCTTTCATCACCAAGAGAAGCTTGAAAAACACATCATATCTTCAAGACTCTTTTTCCAACTCCATCATCCTCATTCATGCACATACATGAAAATTTTAGATCACAATCAAGAACATGTTTGAAACACTATAAGGAGCAAGTATCCAATTGATGTCAAGATCGAGGAAGGAAATTTGTGACTTGTGGACCATATTCAATACACAAGACAAGGTAAAACGTAACTATCCTTCTTAACTCATGCATTGGAGCAAGACAATCACAATTTTTATAAGTACAAATCTACATCTTCAAATTTTGAGCAAGCTACTCACTTTCTCAGTTTATCATGACCTCAAAAAAATATTTAAAGGATGGTTAAAGATGTTACAAACTTTCTCAAGCTCATACCTTGATTCACTTCAAAGGCCAATGGCTCAACCTTGCATGATTTTCAACATACTCACTTAGTGAAACTTATAAGCATCAAGAACCGGTTTTGATCTCACTTGAATCTAACAACTTGTAGACATTTTCATGGTCACTTTTTGCATGAAAAACTCAAGGAGAACCTATACTTCATGATATATCATTGTTTGTATAAAACGAAGAAATGACAAACCCTCAAGGATGTATAGTAGGTCTACTTGATTGTCTTGACACTTCAAGTTTGATTCATTTGTATTACCACACCAAGCCATTTTCTCTTACTAAGGAACGAGCTTTAATAGGTTATGAGTGACCAATATCATCTGTCAATGCTCATCTAGCACTCAAACATGCTTATCTCAATAAGAAACACATATACTTCACAAGACCTGGTTTAGACACGATTAGCCCTTGGTGGTAGATGGGAGAGTTTGACAAAGAACATATCAAATATGCAAGAAGCATGCCTAAAACACTTTGATAACAATAAGTACACATCACCTTCATGCCGCACAACTGGAGATTCACCTCGATACCTTAAAAGACACGATTCTTTGCATAAATATTGAAAAACAAGGTACAATCCATACAATACATTCATGCTTGACAAACACCATCATCACCAAAATGATCTAGAATGAGTTTTCTATACCCCTAAGGTGTTTTCACAACTTGAAAACTTTATTTGGAGTCAAAACATTCAATTTCATGTCCATCGCTTCAAAAAGGAAGTTGGAGAGAGAAGAACCCTATTATTAAATTGAATAGGAATTTTTTGTTTTTGCTCCTTTTAACCTCAAATTTTTACAAAAGATTTGTATCTAAGTTCTCTTCAAAATTACTTCTATGATTTATCTAAAGGATGATTTTCAATTCTACTAGAGTGTTAAGAAGTTAGAGTTCCTAGTTTGCATTTTCTAAAAACCCGGTTTTGGTAAAACTTTCATAACTTGCAGAACACCTCTATGAATTCCAATGACCAATTTATCATGGTTTTCTTTGGAAATATTTATGTCATTTCATTTGTACAACATTAGTTCTCTAGTCCTAAAGAGTGTATTGTGCAAACTGTATAAGTGCTCAAATCACCTCCTTAGTCACTTGTGAATCCCTGTACACCTCATATACCATCATATTATGCTCATGACATGCTTGGTTTTCATCCTCATACCTTGGCTCATCATCCTCACTTGTTTATTGGGCTTGTATTCACTAAAAGGCTTTGGAATGACCATATTCATGCCTTATAACCTTGATTCTTGGCATGATACTTCTCCTCTGCATGTTATTCCGGCTCATCATCTTGCTCCAACCATGCTTCCATGTTTTTCCTCAATCCATTTCTCATGTCTCCGTGCCAACTCGCTTAGTTTAGGACTAGGATTAAACCTGACCATGTTGATTTGTTACATACACATTTGCCTCTCACACACATCTCATTAACCATGTTTGACCTTATGGAACCTTCGTACAACCTTGGAAGAACACATTTCCACAACCTGTTTGCTTGACCATGCACTTAGACCATGCCTAAAATCGTGACTTAACATCTCATGAAGACACTGGACAATTTGGGAGGACACCTAAACCCTTTATACATCATATGACACCACTGACCACTTGATATCAATGACAACAATGACTGTGTCATCCAACAATATCCCCTTTGTCGTTAATGGTAACTACCACCAATAATACCTATGCCTATAAGACTTCTTTCTCATGTTTCTTGGTTCACTCTCCCCCTTTGACATCTATGACAAAGGTACTTGAATACTTGACATGAAAACAATGACAACCAAAGACAACAATGAGTGTAGGTAGACTTACTTGTTCACAAGCTCCCCTTAGAATTGTATTATTTCTCATTGACACCAACCAACAACAAAAGTGATTCATGAACATGTCTTGGGCATTGAAACAATCCCCGAGAATGTATTCCTCTCATTTGTCTTCATCTTGGCTCTGACTACCTTCTAGACTTGTTCTTTCAAGACATCATTGCCAAGTCAACACATTCTACCTTCATTCCTTGGTTTCTCAAGTATGTAGCATCTATACTAGCCTTTAGTGACCCCTTTCTTGACTAAAACAAGCCCCTATGGACTTGGACAACCTCATTTGATGGTAATTAGCATGATTGACCAGCTTATTTTACAAGAATCTTTAACTTCTCATAATATACATCTTGGATTCGATTTGATACATGGATCACTAAAGCTTAGCTTCAGTACATTTGATTGAACTTTGACACGCTCTAAGAGCACAATCATCTCATGAAGCATCCTTCCAATGTTCCCCCTGGGTACAAGCCATCTATATCTTATTAGAAACACATGATTTGAGGTCTGAAACATGCTAGACACATCAATAATGTAGACACAAATTTTATTATGGTCTGAATTTTTTTGCAGTTGTTCTTCACAAAGTTTAGCAACACTTCCCAATTACTAGCTCTGGTTCCACTAATCATGCATAGATCACTAACTTCTCCTTTGACATGAGCTAGTTTTGAAATTATCATAACTTCATGGACATATCAGTTCATCTTTAATGTTGTGATATTGAGAGTGCTTCATCCAAACTTGTGAAACTAAGCAAAATTTATGCATCTTGATTTACATGAAATGTATCATTGTTTGCTAAGTATCTTGCATTGTTTGATCACTATATCCACATTATCCTATCACCTTCAACATCCTCTAAAGGTTCTTTAGGGCTTATAGTGCTCTATCAATCATTAGGAGGGATCATCAATTTTGTCGCAGAGCCTTATTCCTATTCTCGGACTGTCCTTCTCTTACCTCGAGTCTTTTCACCCAAATGAAGTAAAAACATGACATTCTAGCCTCCAATGACTCTCCCGCACCTTGATAGCCTATTACACACTTCAATAAACCTTAGAAAAATTATTAATTTGATGTTAAAAGGTTTCACTTGACATTTCTTCACCTATCTTCCTCTAGACCTGCCTTTTGTGCCCCGAGACAATACAAATTACAAGTTCCATGGTTGGAATGATTTAAAAATGCCCATCAAAAATCAAAATTATATTCAAATACCCTTTATCATCAATAAGGTGTGCCCTAAATTTCAAAACTCGACTCTTTCTCTTCTTCAAAATCCACTTTTCTCCTTTCTCGCCCTTAACTTCCTTCTAGCCCTACCTTTAAACACTTTTAGGTATAACTTTTCATTTGTGAGGTTATCAAATACAAACAATTTTTTTTTAGCACCCATTTGCAAGATCTATCTCGTAGGAAGAGTTTCATGATTGAATTTTATCTTAATAAATCACTTCCTCTGTTAAACAACTCCTCAAATTAGGTCTAAGACTATATCATTTGTCCTTGTCATAAATTGTTATCAATAACTTTTGGTTGAACCTTACCTTTCCAAAAATTATTCTTGAATTTTTCTTAGGACACATTGGGGATTATTGGTTCCAACTTTTAGCCTCGAGACTAAGTTCAAGCTCTTCAAAGATCATTTGTTTTACAAACCCTAGGTAGGGTTCCCTGAAAACCCGAAGAGGAGAATATGTTGTAAAAACATGCAAACTTCGTTGTGAGGCCCAAGAACATACTGGAGGTTTATTTTAAAGTTTTAAACATGTTTACTTTACCAATGGGACTTTAAATACATGTATGAGCTTCTTCTAATATGTTTCCTAATTGTCCTGACCTGTAGGTGCTCATTGAACAACCTCCAGTCAACTTGATTTACCCTATCGACACTCAAGACCCAAAATTAGGTCCTAGATCATTATAAACTATTGTCTTCCAATCACGGTTTGAGGTTGACTATACTAATGCACTGTTGTGCTCTGTTCACTTTGGGTGTCATGACATACTAAAATGGCTCGAGGGTCAAACAAGCTTCCTTGATGACCGTTTTAATCTTAGACACAATCAAGTCTCTTTTAATGTTCATACATCTTTGTATGGAACAATAAACCTCAACAAGGTTTGAATGAGACCACTATTTGAAGAAAATATTCTTTAAATCCTTCAATTTGATATGCATGCAGTCCCTCAAACTAAGGTACTCAATTTCCTTGCACCGAGCTTCCTTAGATGCTTCTTCGTGAACATCCCGATTGATATCTAAGAGAGCTTACTACAAATGCATTATAATGCCCATTTTTCTCGAGACCAAAGCGTGTAATTATCTTCGGGGAGGACACTTGGAGTTATTCTAACCAATTCGATGCTCATATGTAATTAACATGCATCTTCATCCCACTTCTCGTGATGTCCATATTTACTTGATGTACAACCACCATTTACTTTTGTCCTTCAAGGCATGTACTTATGAGATTTTCCTTGTCTAGTCTTAACAATCGATTTAGTGCTTATTGCAACATTTATGCAATATCACTTTTGGGACCATCATCACCTTATGATATAGAATTTTTCTTCATCATTAGGGCATTCTTTCTCATAATCACTTTGATGGGCTCAGGGGTTAGCTCCCATAATTTTTGACTTTGATAAGACTAAAGTTTGAACTTTTCTCTAGGCATGTTGAGTTTATCTCAAGGCTTTGTTATGACTTCATGTTCACTCGTGGAACGTTGCACTTTCAAATAGTCAAGGAACTCATAACCCTTTAGGTGACACTTTGACTAGTTTAGGCTTTCTTACACAATCTTGAGTAACTTATGACACATCTTTCAAGGATTACTTTGTTCATGGTTTTATTTTTGACAACTTGATGAATGTATTGGGCTATTAGACACTATTTATCAAAGACTTATTGAAAACATACTAACAACTATTCAAGGACATGACCTTGGGATGCTTCCACAACCTATATGCAACCTACTCAAAATGATTCTTTGGCAACAGATACTAGAGATGTCATTATGGACCTTTGGACTAGATTTACAATCTCTTATCAACTTGGATACACACATAGAATCTTCAAGCATCTTGTACACACTAATCATGCACCAGGACATCATGAATAATCTTAGCAACATACCTCTTGACTCTTTACTTGAAACCTTGGATGACTACCACGTAGTGTGACATCATACACCTTGAATGAAGCTTGATGAACTGAATTTGGGGAACTTGATCAACTTGCTCAAAAAAATCATGGAGAGGAACCTTCAAACCTTGATCAACTACAAGAAAATAAGATACTTTTAACTTTATAACTTCTATCTTTTGAGAGTGATTTCTTTGAGGTAGCCAAAGATGATAAAGACCTTCAAAGTAACCATATACTTTATTTTAATGGTAATTGCATTCTAGAAGCCTAGAGAAGGCATTTCATATTCACAAGAGCATTAGAACATTATGAAGTCCTTAAAGGAGTCAAATGACTCCACCTTCCTTTTTCTCTTACAAATTTACTTTGTGATTCCTTTACATGGCTGTCTTGGAATGATGATCTCCTGAGTTTTGCTTATTAAGCACATATGGCTCTCTTCATACATGGGCTTATCATTTACTAGAGCAAACATACCTCTCATAAGGCTTGATGGCTAATTGAACTTTATGGTCTTGATTGATCCAACTTCCTCCTTAGCTTTGTCAATGCAATTTTTCACCCTAATTGAACTTGGCTCTTCATTTGCTGGCTCTGATTCTTTCTTGGTTGTTTTTATAGGAGTGAGCTTGATATCATCCTTTCTCTTGTAGATGAGATTCCTCTTATTACAGTGTCTTGCAAAGTGACATGTTTTGTTGCACTTAAAACATACAAGATGACTCTTGTCTCTAGATGCTTCCTTTTCCTAATCCTACTTCACAGGTTCTTCAAGACATAATTTAGCTTATGTGACCCTTCTCATGGTAGTTGAAACAAACTATATTCTTTTCATATTCAATCCTATAATCTCTCCATGGGTGTTCTTTGTCTACTCTCCTTATACAATCCCTAGCTCTATGTCCAAATACATGGCATGAAAAACAAAATCCTTGAAATTTACCTAAGAATCTCCTTGCATTTGGTTGCTTGAAGAACTTCTTACGTTATTTGATATGCTTCTTGGTTTCAAAATGTCCTCGACATGATATATGACTTGTCTCGCCCTTTAATTCAGTTTGTCTTGCCTATTCTAATTCATCCATTAGAGTCTTCAATTCGCATTTAGTTTATCACGTTCTTCAAAGATTGGCTTTGATGGTTGCCCTACATGACTCGTGACTAGACTCGTGCTTCAATTCATCTGAATTTATTCATTTTTGAGAACCAATCTGAACTATCTTTGGTTTTAGCAATTCATCGAGAGGCGCTTGAAATTTTCTCAATTATTTGATATGTCATCAATTTATTTTTAGCTTGCTCTAGCTCAACTTTTAGGGTATTCATTTCTTCTTCGTGTTCTGGGACAAGTTAACTTTTTGTCTCTTAGAGATTTTGACACACTCTCAACAACCGATGCCACCTCCTTGAGTTCTTGAAGATGATTAGCTTCCATGAGCTTGATTTAGATTTTAAATCATTTATCGGGCTTGAGTAATCTCATACTTCTTCTTCAATATTGTTTTAGCTTCACCACCCATGCTTGTGCCTCAAAGACCTTCTCTTAAGCTGTTAAAATTGTACCAAGAGAACCATCCATGATACCAATTGTTAGAAATTATAGGCACTGAGAGGGGGTGAATTAGTGCTCTTTAAAACTTTTGAAGAAATTTACAATTATTCAATCAACCAAACTTAACTATCTTAACCATGATAAGCATGAACATTCAACCATGAGAGATAAAGAGAAACAAACACATATGAACACATGAGGAGACAAGATTTACTGTGGGAAACCCATTAAGGGACAAAAAACCACTGAAATCAGAGAACTAACTTGGAAAAATTGTTCTATAAGGTTACAATGATTTCACCATGTGGTGAGCACCCACTCACCTTGAAGCACCCACTCCAATACAAAGCCAAACACCCACTTGACTGATTTTGCAAGCACCTACTTTCTAGGAAGCACCCACTCCAAATTTGTTGAGGAACACCTCAAAATTTTTTTATAATAATTTTTTTCGCCTTCACCACCTTGTTGCTTACATCAACATGTTGTGATCCCTGTTTCAACTCTACTTTCTCTCTACTTTCTTCTCTCTGTTCTCCTATTTTGCTATGGTTTCAACACATTAACACTCTTCTCACTTTCTCAAGACTACCACACAACTCTCATCCTTATTAACAACTATCACATGCTCAAAGATGAGGCAAGAATGAACTCTCAATATGACCTTTTGCCTTCTAAATACGAATCTTTAAATTACTCACTTTTTCCAACGTACAAGTGAATGAAAAGGTTTTTACAAAACCGCCTCATACTGTATTTTTGCATCTAACATGCATCACGTACATCTTCATGGTCTGTAGGCTCTTTTAACATTCCTTGAGGTAAAATGACGAGGTCTGAAGGCTCTACAATCGCCTCGATATCCCCGCCATAGTGACAAATATTCCATCTACCTCCATTAATCAATTTTATAATTGACAAACTACTATTTTGTCTTATCTTTCATGTTGGAATCTTTCTTGTGAGAAAAGAGGATAGATTGACACTTGCCCTTATCATGCAAGCATGTTACAAACACCTCAAATATTATTTGTGACGTGCTTTTAACCTCCATACTTCGCCATTTACCTTCAAGTTCTAACAAGAGCACGCATGAAAGTATTAGGAGCGAGAGAAATCGAGTGTTTGCTTTAAGGAATTAAGGAGCTTTTGATCGAGTTATTAAAATCATTTATGACCACTAACATTTGTAGGAGGCTTTCATCACCAAGAGCAGCTTGAACAACACATCACATCTTGAAGACTCTTTTTCCAACTCCATCATTCTCATTCATTTACATACATGAAAATTTCATATCACGGTCAAGAACATGTTTCGCACACTACAAGGACCAAGTATTCAATTCATGTCAAGCTTGAGGAAGAGACTTTGTGACTTGTGGACCATATTCAACACACAAGACAAGGTAGATCATAACTATCCTTCTTAACTCATGCATTGGAGCACGCCATTCACAATTTTTATAAGTACAAATCTGCATCTTCAAAGTTTGAGCAAGTTACTCACTTTCTCAATTCATGATGGCCTCAGAAACATCTTATAAGGATGGTTAAAGATGTTGCACACCTTCTCGTGCTCGTACCTTGATTCACTTCAAATGCCAATGGCTAAACCTTACATGATTTTCAACATACTCACTCAAGCAAACTTATAAGCATCTAGAACTAGTTTTGATGTCACTTGAATCTAACAACTTGTAGACATTTTCATGGTCACTCTCTGCATGAACAACTCAAGGAGAACCTATACTTCATGATATATCATTGTTTGTATAAAAGTTATGAAGAAATGACAAACGTCAAGGATGTACAGTAGGTCTAATTGACTGTCTTAACACTTCAAGTTTGAATCATTTATATTACCACACCAAGCCAATTTCTCTTTCGAAGGAATGAGCTTGAATAGGCTGTGAGTGACCAATATCATCTGTCAATGCTCATCTAACACTCAAATGTGCTTATCTCAACAAGAAACACATCTACTTCACAAGATTGGTTTAGACCTGATTAGACCTTGGCCGTATATGGGAGAGTTTGACAAAGAACATACCAAATATGCAAGAAGCATGCTTGAAACACTTTGATAACAAAAAGTACACATCATCTTCATTCTGCATAACTCGGAGATTCACCTGAGACCTTCAAAGACAAGATCGTTTGCACAAATCTTGTAAAACAAGTGCACATGTCTGATAATAGCTTCATGTTTGACAAACATAATTATCACTGAATTATTTAGAATGAGTCTTCTATACCCTTGAGGTGTTTTCACAACTAAAAACTTGATTTGGAGTCAAAACATTCAATTTCATGTCCATCACTTTAGAAAGGAGGTTGGAGAGAGAAGAACCATGTTAGTAAATTGAATAAAACCTTTTGTTTTTGCTCCTTTTGACCTCAAACTTTTTGCAAAAGTTTTATATCTAAGTGCTCTTCAAAAATTACTTCTATGATTTAATCGAAGGAAGATTGTCAAATTTTCTCGAGTGTTAAGAAGTTAGAGTGCCTAGTTTGCATTTTCCAAAAACCCAGTTTTGGTAAAACTTTCATAACTTGCACAAAACACCTCCTTAGGTCTTGAAATTTTGACCACACCTTCACAACTCACCCCTCTATAAATTTAAATGAACAATTTATCATGGTTTTCTTTGGAAAGCTTTGCCCCATCTCATTTGTCTAACATTAGTTATCTAATCCCAAAGAGTGTACTATGCAAACTTGTATAAGTGCCCAAATCACCTCCTTATGCACTAGTGAAGCCATGTACACCTCGTATACCATCATATTATGCTCATTCGCATGCTTGGTTTGCATCCTCGTATCTTTGCTCATCGTCCTCACTTGTCTACTTTGGGCTTGTCTTCATTGAAATGATCCGGAATAACCATCTTCATGCCCTATAACCGTGATTATCGACTGATACTTCTCCTCTACATGCTATTCTAGCTCATACTACTTTAACCATGATTTCCATGCTTTTCCTCAATCCATTTATCATGTTTCCATGCCAACCTGTTTGGTCCGAGACTAGGATTAAGCTTATAACTACTTGACTCTTCATGATTTTGACCATGTTGACATGTTACGACACATTAGCACCTCACACACATCTCATCAACCATGTTTGACTTTATAGAACCTTCATACAACCTTGAAAGAACACATTTCCACAACTTGCTTGCTTGACCATTCACTTAGACCATGCGAACGCTGAACTCATGACTCTACATCTCATGAAGACACCTAGACAATTTGGGAGGACACGTAAACACTTTGTACATGATATGCCACCACCGACCACTGACATCAATGACAACACATGACTATGTCATCTAACACTATCTTAATCACTTCTTTTGGGTTTCTTTTATCTTTTGGGCATCTTATTTTCTTATGGGTCGACCTTCCAGTTGTCAATTACAAAATTCAACGAAGGGAATCAAATAAATACAAAACTATGGGACCAAAATAAAGGACCAAGCTCTAAACATACTATCTAACACCTAAGTTTACATCCAAATGCACCTAAAGCATTTCAAGACATCTATTTGACATCCATTACAAGTGGACTCGTATTTTCTGCATACACTTCATAGAAGGGGAAGTTTGTTTTTCCATCCACACATCTACTTACATTGGTCCATCTAGCTATCACCCGCTATCAAGTCCACTTGCACAAGGGTTTCCTAGGGCACGATTCTTTCACACACACACAAAAACTACATGGAGTCTGAGATGTAGTGCGATGCTTAGGACGTAAGTTCACTCAATCGGGTGATCTGTGTGGTCACCCAAATCCCCATATCAGTATCTTTCTTTTTGGGATTTGATGTAGTTTGAGGGTTTTGTGCAGTGAACATCTTTGCGGCAGTTACATGTGACTTCGTGATCAAAGCGCGACATACATGTGACCAACAACGACTACCAGGGACACTTATGTGACACTAGAAAAATTAGGTTCCACACGGTCACATGCGCCTGAAGTAGACTACAGTGCACAGCGCCCGACCCGACCCAAGCTCTCTCGGTCCAGGTTTATCCGAGCGGTTCCATAATTTGTTGTGCGAAGCTACGACAATCGCCCTCCTTGTTCATTAGTTTTCCCGATCAGGATCACATTCGGAAAAAACGTAATCCAACTAAGTCATTCTTTCCCTCTCTTGCACTTAGGGTTTCATATTTATCTAGCCTATTGCTTAGTCGAATATGTACTTTAGCATTTATTTTTGTTAAATGCTAAAGTACATATTTATCTAACATATTTATCATACGGGATTCTACAATTAGGGTTTTACAAAATGTTATTTTTGTTAAATGAATGGGCATCCGAAATTGAAAGTGTATCTTGGAATCCTAGAAGCTATTGCCAACAAGTCATCTTCCTTTCATCCCCACCATTAACATTTCTCTAACGGGAGTAGCAAAAGTGTATTTCCCAGAGGCACTGGTAGGTGGATGCAAGTAGTGTGACAAGCGGCAAAGCCGCTACATATGTAAATATTGCAAAGTCTAGCATGGCGAGACTTACAAAATGTTACTACTATTTGGACTCAACGAACGATGGACTAGAGTTTGTTATACTATTTCTCTGCAGTTACAAACCAAAGAAATGCATGATAATTTTATAGAGGGCTTCACCACGATATCCATAATCACACAATACTATATGCAAAAAGCCTTTATGTCCGAAAAAATTATAATAATATTATGTCATCAATGCATGGATGTAAATCTACGTCGTTCACGTCCTTATCCTTTGTCGAGGGAGGAAACCTCAACCCATTAGTGAAAAGCCTTCAACATAAATAAGTAGCGGGATTTTTTAAGATCACAACTCCTTTTTGTTGAATTGACGATGCTTACATTTAGCAACAGAATTGATGTAGTCTCGCACACAACAACAAAAATATCAATAATGCATGTTTGGTAACCGGGCTGTACTAGGCGCTGCAATGCGGAATGCGAAAGCATAGTTTAACAATACGTGTGCCACTGCCATTTAACAAATGAAGATGGCCTTGGCCCATTCCATTGTTTATTTTTGCAACAAATTCTTCAACTCTTCCTACTTAAAATCAGATCATTTTATTGTTAACGACTTGTAAAATGATGACGACAATCGGAGTGTCAGTTTCAAATCTCTTAATGGCCACTACTATGTGGCCCACCCCAACAAAGCTTTTCCTTGTTATTCTTTGCAGAAAGCAAAAGTGCGGTCCCCTGTGATGCAAGTCCGACAATCTCGTAAAAGGCGAAACATATGGGTAGTTGCTAACATGTCCAACGAGGTAAGCACTCTAATGTTATGGCTTAAGAATACAACTATCGCATGTACCTTGTAACCCATTTTTTGAAACTGTCACATAAAATTAAATTAATATCATGATTTCGATGCACGGATGTAAATCTACGCCGTATGTCCTTATCGACTAGAGATTAAAATCCACGCCTTCAATATCAAGGCATCGGGAAAGTCATTATTGTGTCAGCTTTACGCGCTCGGATTGAACAGTTAAACCCTTGTCACTCTTCCTTCATAATAGTTTTTTTGTCATTCGATTGAATTCGTTGATCTTATCTGAAAACCGAAGGAATTTCGAACGTTAATTAATTGCTGCGAGGGATTTGAATCAAATAAAAACATACATGAATAGTATTTCAAACAGTTTCGCTGCATTGTCATTGGATTCCGGCGATCCTCACGAAGATGAAAAGCAGGCCAATCAATCCAGAGAAAACCGCAGGAAAATGACGAGTAAGCCAATAATTGAAATCCTCTAGAGTTTTTTCTGTTTAAGCATAAATTTTGTAATTTTTGATTAACTGTTGCCGTTTTGAAAATCCCTTGTAGAATGATTTGCATTGAACCGCATCGCATTTGATATTTAACTTTTTTAAAGCCCAAAAACAAAATAAATGTTAAGTGATAAGTAGAAAATACTATGATTTCTGCCGCCAAACAGGTTGGAGGTTCAAGTCCAATCTCAAAACTGAGGGAAAAGAAACAATCTCTTTTGATAGTATCCTTCCCTAATAGAACATAGCGCCATGCCCAAGTCAAAACTGTGGCTAGGCAACAAAACATTGCTGAATAGAAAATATGAATAACTATCATAATCCAGGTTATTGAAGTGGTAGTTCCGGCACCTCTCTTAAGACGGACATGTTATAGGTGTCAGTTTCTTTACCAGTGTTTGGAATCTAAAATGGTAAAATGCATTGGAAAGCTTAGGATTTTCTATGAGTCACTTCTGTTTCTTTTGGGACATTAACTGCTCCAATATTTTTATGAAAATATATTAAAAATTCCAAAAATTTTGGAGAGTGAAATATTTCATTTGGGACATCAAATGCTCCAAAGGGTTCCAATTTTTTTAATGAAAATGTAATAAAAATTACAGAAATTCTGGAGAGTGAAATATTGTGTTATAATCAATTCCATTTCATGCCAGATCCTCATCACTTCCTCTTCACTTTGCGATGAAATGCTTGTCAAACGGCCTTTCAGGCATCATTTTCTAATTTAGACTTTTCATTTCCTTCCAAAATAGCTATAAAAATTAGAGACAGAATATTGTAGCAAAGCGAAGAGAGTTGAGAATTGAGTATGGTGCCTTCGCATCACTTCTCAGAGATCGCTACCTCTTTTGCATTATATAAGAGTTTGCTAGCTTCACATTTCTTCTCAAAGACAAGGATACATACCTTTCAAATGAATGAAATATTTAGTATTTTTACTACAAATATTGTTCTTTTTTCTGTATATTTTTATTTCCATTCATTTGTAGTTCATTAGTTACAAATTTGCAATTATATCTATGATACAATTGTCATAATTAATTGCTTCCTCCCATGACACATAAGTTCCAAGAATTTAGTGTGTGTTGTCCACCAGATTTCTAATCAAATCTGGATCACCACGTTGAAGCCATGGTATGCCAAAAACCACTAGAAGTAACTAGTAGTTGTAGGACAGCCAAAAACTGAGCTGAACCAAAAGAATAAGAAACTGAAATCCAAGGAGACTATTATTTGATAGGGTGGCTGGAGCTAGCCTCCCTATCACCATGATTCATAAAGCCGAGGTGCCTGCTTTCTTTCACCAGGCATTACAGAGCGCTTACATCCATATTTTCTACCTTTCTTAGGGGCTCGAGTAGGAAAAATGTTAAAGAAGCACACATTTTTTAGAAGTTAAGGAATTTTGTTATTGAAAAATACAGAATTCTCAAAGAAATAAATTTTGTTTATATAAATTTAAATCAATCCTGATGTTTAGAATCTAGATTGTGAATATTTTAAAAAGAATTTGAGAAAAATATCCAATTCATGATTAATAGCCCTTAAAATTATTCTGGGCTCTGAGAGGCCTTTCTTGGAGTTTAGAATAACATGAACAGTCCACTTATCCATAGCATAAACTTTTCGTCTACTTATTCTTAATCGTTTGATGGGGATTAAGCTGAAGATAAAGTCTCAAAATCTCTACCATATCTGAAATCAGAACTCTCACTACCATCCTTCCTCTGAGTTAGGTCTGTAACAGGCTACAGCTGAAGACTTGGCAATCTATATGAATATCCCATGCAAGTCATCACTGAATCCGATTTCTTGTGTATCACCACAGAAGAGAATAGGGAATTGCAGGCAAACTGTTGCTTTGGATCTTCCACCATGATCCAAATTAAACATGCAATTTGGCGGATAACTCATTAATTATGGACCTTAATAGGCTATAAAAGTAGAACTGAAATTGCAAAAACAATATTTTATTGCAAATGAGTGTATACAAAGAGGGAAATCCTGTGGGAGAGATATATGCCTTGAACTCTGGGTTCTTCATTCCATACTACCTATTTTATGGCTATACAGCAGAAACTGAAATGTTACTAAAAATAGTAAATGAAGTATTCGAATTGAAACCGAAGGGTCACCCCGCATGGAGACGACATGTATCCACCTTAGAAGTGAAAATGGTCTGCCAAAAGTGGACTGATAACTGAATTTCGGTGGATGATGTTACTATTTTAGTAGTACCACTTATTGGGGTCATGTCTCTTAGTGCGTGTTAATTGGAATTTAAAATCGTAGTATGTATCAGAGAGCTCATCAAGTAAACTAGTTTAGATGCCATAATACATGCCTACAGCAACTATTTAGGGCATCCATCTGAAGCTGCAAGTCCAAATTCTGCACCAAAGGTCCCTCCCTACAAATGAAAAATTTGAAAATGTAGAAAAATCTGGAAAAATAGATTTTTGAAAATTTTCACAATTCTGCTCTGATGGCCATCTGGACCTCACGGTCTGGCTATGCAGGTCCTCACTGTGTAAGCCTTCCTTGTTAAATTTAGATTGCTGATAGGTTTTCCACATTGTTCCCAATCTTCTAAGGCATATTGCTCAAGACTGCTAAAGCCCTGCTGGTGGTGTTTTTGCCAAGTTTGTTTCACAAGTCCCCTGACATACGCCACTTTCTACCTTGTTGTGGTACGCAAAATTCCAGATAAGAAAGAGAATTAATGTGACCAAGGTTTTTAGAAATATGTAGAGAAGTGTAGGATACCGGGGAATAAAATAGGAAAATGGCCTACAGGTTCAACGATAGAGCTTCCAATGGACAGAGACATCTTATTTTTGCATCAGAAAGAAGGGATTTAATCCAAGAAATCGGCTCACACAAGTTGGCAAGTCCATACTCGGATAGGTTCTTCCTCCGTAGCCTTCTCTTTACGCTCTAATTCCAGTGGAGACGAGAATTGTGCCAAATCACATCTACAAATAAGAGATTTCATACAAGCATGAGAGCTGCAAATGATCATAGAGAAGAGTGAGGCGGAAATACAACCCGTCATTACATGGCATGCCTTACAATAGGCCACTGTTTCCATCCCTTACCAATTTTATAGTAGGCATGCGAATCCAAAGTAATGACGGTCAGTACCATTGAATGAAAGTGGGAAGATTTATTAGGTATTCGAACATGAAGAGGCCTCATGATCTCTTTACCAATGTCATTCCTTAGGTTAATGAGAAGCTCTTCAAACATGAACTCAATAACTCTATTAAGGCGATCTTGGCAAATAATCGGCCTAATGGAAGCATATTTTCTCCCTTGGCTTAGTAATTGGCCACGTTATTCCTGCCCCTTGCAAACATGGGTTACCCGTATGTTGGCGAAGGAAGCCGTGAATTTCCTTATATTTGGGAATCGGGATTATAGTAACAAGATGCCAATTGTTGCCAGCTGGACCTTCAAGTCTAGTCAGTCTGATCCAGAGAATTCTGGATTCGGTTTCAAATCTTGATCTTCTCTTGTTTGTGGGATTTTGAGAGATCAAATTAAATCCCAAGATCTTCAGCATAATTGCTTGTATGAATGTAATATTGAGGGCAAATCAAATCACAGTTTGCTGTCCTAAACTCAACAGATTCCTCCTATATCTACCGTACCTATGTTTTGTCTTGAAGTGCAATCCATGTTGGTCTTCAACCAATCCTCAACAATTTCATGCCTCCATAACCTTAGGATGAGTCCTAAAGTCATGATGGAAAGGACATTCAATGCTATAGAGTAATTATAAATGAAATATTTCTTTTTTGATTGGTAAAGTCTCCTTCGGTTTGGATGTCAAGACCCAGGCTTGTCTCTTTTGTCAAACTCACTTTGTACTTGCATCTGCCCTCGTCTGTTGGGGTGTGCTGCACTTAGAGTTCGATGTGGTATTTTATTCAATTTATTATTTCATTATTGAGCATCTCTCTCGGGGATTTGAATCCAATATCAACATTCAGCACGTGAGCTCACCCAGTTTGACTCTTATGATATGTAAAATGAAGGAAAAATAAACTTTTAGAACTTTGATCACAAGGCACTTAGAGGATCTGCCAGTCAAATTCGATTGTAATGTAGATTGCAAAGCTACTTTAAGATGCTGCTAGAAAATGCAATTTTCATTTGAACTTATTTTTCATTAATTCAGTTAATATTCATAAGTACACAGTATGAAGTGGCCTTAGTTGGTGAAAGCTGCAGCCAATTGTAATTGCAACAAAAATATTAAAAAGGAAAAGGCACTTTGGCAATTCATGTGTGGTAGGGGATTGAGGTCATGTCCAAGGCTTTATCTTGTAGTTTATTTTGTGTCTAAATATGAGGACTCCTCAGAATTGAATTTATGTACTGGATATTTTTGTAGTAGATGGCTGTTTGTCATTAAGGGCCAATTTGGAGAAGAAGATGTTTGAAATTAATCTTTTACTGTAACTTTATCCTGCTTTGCATTGCAATCTGCTAACAGATTCATTCATCATAGGGTCAAATAAGATTGGCAGCATTATACAGGCTTTAGTAGTCTCTAAAATTGCTTTCATGGTAATTTGTGAAGTTAATTAGATCTTTGAGATTTCCACACATGAACATTTTCTTTTGTCTTTTATCTGGATTCAACCACATTGACATAATTTCTACTTCTGTTTATTCTGCTCAAGCTAGCTCACAGTATCAATCTGCAACATTAGCGTCTATAATCACCTCATTTTCGGTTATTCTAGATGCTAGAATTATTAATATTCCATGAAATCAGATGCGATTCAGAAATGTTTGTAATATAAATGGTAGAATGTTTTGCGGACAATCAACAGGAGACCTGAAGTTTTGTTTCCTAATTTTCATATATTGTTAAGAAATCAGTTCTTGCGTCTTTGGTTTGGTTCCAAGTGATCCAATGCATTGAAGGGCTTGTTTTTGTTTAAAAAAGCTGGCAATTATCGAAAATTGAATTCCCCAACAGGTGCCAGTAATCATCAAATCAGATATGTTTTATCAGAATAACTCTGATTGTTATTGATCCAGAAAAGGAGAAAAAGAAGGCAAGTGCGTCAAGGTTAAATGGAGCGGAGGGAAAGAAATCTGATAATCAGTTGGACCAGCAGGCCCTTGGCACTTCTCTCAGCATGCCTCTTGTATGGATAGACTTAGAAATGACGGGTATGTTCTATTGAACCCATTCTGTTAACTTGACAAAATACTCCATGTTATTAATCCGTAACAAGCTTTGAAATTCTTTCATATATGGTTGCAAGGGTTAATGCTCTTGTCAGTACGAGTTTTATATCATTATAAATCTTTAGGACATATTAACTTGTGAAATTCCCTTTTGTGTCTGATGAAATCACTGAAAAGTTTCAACAAGAAAATAAAATACTCTAGTCTAGACTATATTAAATACATTTACAAAACTTTTACTGTTTTATATGTTGATCATTCCTTTCTAATTGTTTTGTATTTACCAGTGTGCTTATTCATCTTTGTTGAATTCTTATTGAAATTTTTCTTCTTTTCATCTTTGTTGTATGGTTGTAAGCAATTTGTCCCTGAAAATAATTCATTTGTAACATTTTCTGCACAAACAAATTGTTCTCTCAAGATTTATGCTGTTTTAAACACCAACTTTTGAATTTATATTATTTGGAAGGCGATATTATGACAAATGATTTTAAAATAACTTGATTGGTAGCAGTTCAGTTGGCAAAAACATTTAGTTTCCTAATTTTACGTTGCTGAAATGAGCAGCGTACTACTGGCACTCTGAAATCAGATTAAAACAAGTTCTTAGACACAGGTTGTTCATACCTTAGTAATGTTTCAGTTGTTTTCATTGTATAGGAAGTCAAACTTGTGATGATGATTCTAAATGCGGATGAGAGGAGTCCAATCTCATTATGCTGAAAAATGGGGATAGAATGGCAGAGCAAATCATGAATTTTGATTTTGTATAAGAATTCTTTTGATTTGTATTTAGCGAAAGAAAGATTTATTATGCATTTTACTGGCGACAAACTTGGCAATAGAATAATCAAAAGTGCCCATGCAAGGGTTCCCTCTATAGATTTCAATTCGTATTACTATTTTGCTATTGTCCATGAGGACCTCACAGAATAGTATTGTTCTTCTCAAGGGTAAATGATAATCTGCAGTTGTTCCGTGTTCGAAGAAACAATTCGCATTTGTTCTTGAATATCTTAGCCAAATGTGGATGTAATCAAGCAAAATTGTTAACTTGAATGGAAGGATTGAGATCACGTATATACACTGCAAAGCTTTTGAATGAAGTAGAGGCAATAGATTCATGATAAGAGCCAAAAGAGAAAGCATGCCTTTGGTTTTCTAAGAATTGTTTGCAATTGACCTCAAATGTGATAATACTTGCAGTGTGAAAGAGTTAGTAGACTAGAGAATTTACTTTTGTTTTGCCTACTGTTAGTTTGCTCATCTATAGGTCTATGTTCAAGGTCTTAACATTAAAGCTACAAACTCATGGAGATCAAATATGTACACTGCAACAGTTTTGAATGGATCAGAGGCAACAAACTCATTATAAGAGCCAAAAGAGAAACTGTGCCTTCAGTTTCTAAGAATTGTTTGCAATTGACCACAAATGTGCTATATTTGCAGTGTCAAATAAATCATTGTTTTATCTTACGTTCCTTTACGCATGAATAAGTCTATGTTCAAGGTCTTAACAAGAAAGCTAGGAACTCATGTATGGGTTGTCAGTGAAGACTTGTCAAAGCAGTCCACCAGTGATTTCACTGACAAAGTAAATTGATGATTTATTTGGAATTTATCATTTCCTTATCAAATACTTTTCCTATAATTTGTGCTGATTCCCCCAATTCTTTTTGTATCAAAATTCTGCAATTCTTGCTTTTAGAGGTAGAATTAACTTTCAAGAGAAAAATAACAAATCATAAGTTAGAATATTGTGGATTAAACGACAATGAATGTGCAAATACTGCCTTTCTTTTGCTTAAATTTTACCAAAACACAACTAATTACTAGCAAGTTTTAAATTGTACAGCTTAACCTTCTGCTCCAGGGTCATATGGGCTGGCTTTGTGATTGAGTTTCTAAGTCTTAAAGGTAGAGAGCTCATTAATTTATTTAATTATAGCCAAACTTATATGAGCCTTTGTTTAGGAAAAATTCAAAATCGAATTTGTGGTTTGAGCAATGCCCAATTTGATTGACTTTTATGATTATCTGCATCTTCAGAGTTTTATTTATGAATCCAATTATATAGTTGCGCATGCCTTACCCTTGCGTCTTGCTGGTTTCTTTGTTGGGATTCATATGGACTGTAAAAGACAGAAAAAACAATGATCTACTTCATTCTACTTTGGTGTTGACTTGTCATTCAAGAAAGGATGCAAGAGTAGAGGATGTGTTTTGCGAGGTCTGTCATCTGTACAGTTGTAGGCCATCTTTGAAGATCAGATGCTTTAAAAATGACTCTTTTCCCACTGCATCTCTAAAAATAAAAAAATGATGAATTTGAGAATCACACAAGCTTGCACTCCAGTCTTTTCCAACTTCTTTGTCTCTCCTTTGGGATTTGTTTGATTGTATTGCTTCTTGTAATAGAACAACAACATACTATGCTTTTGAGAACTTCTGCTTGACAGCGCTACAAAACTTGGTAGAGCCATTGTTTGGAAAGAATTGAAATATCCCTTTTAGGATATCACTCTAAAACTCAGAAATTTATCAAAAACCTGCAAACTGTAGTTCTGATTTTTCCAGGACAGCAAGGTACAAAATCTAAAATATTTTATATCTTCAAAAATATTCACTTCCAACAATACCCAGAAGCTTAAAAAGATGTAGAAAAATATAGAGAACGATAAACAACTGAGAAATAATTTTTAACAGCCAGATATGATTTTATTTTATTTATTTTAAATCAGTGTTACGCGGGACACTTCCCCCATATTTAACACGTCGGGGACGTTTGAGGGACGTGGGGACGTGGGGGAAACGTTTCCCCACGTTTCCTTTTGTGCGTAAGAGGTAGGAAATGCCTCGGGGACGGCTGGAGGCGAAGGAGACATCCCGGGAACGTGTGGGGACGGCGGGGATGTCTCGGGCGCTCCCGGGACGCCCAGATGTCCCCGCCGTCCCCAAGTGTTTTGGTGTGTTTTTAAAAAAAAAAACATATTTTTACACTCTAAAAACATTTTTTTAATTGCATAACACTTATAGCATAAAAGTAACATTCCTAACCTAACCCTAACCCTAAAAGTGCTATTTTATGTTATAAATTTACATTATGGGTTCATTTCATATTCACACCAAGCAAGAGCAAGAGCAAGAGTGAGAGCAAGAGCAAGAGCAAGAGGAAGAGCAAGAGTGAGAGCAAGAGCAAGAGCAAGAGCAAGAACAAGAGGGAGCATTAGAAGAGGTATTTATAATTTTATAATTTTATTTGCTTACAATACTTGTTAAAGTTTTTTTTTTTTAATTTAGATTATATTTGCATTTGTTAGGGGCTGTTTTTTAGCATTTGCATCTACATTCACAATGTAATCATGCATATAGTTTGTAGGATTTAAAAAATGCATATTGCATAGGGTTTGGTTGTACAAACTACAATGTAAATGGTTATATTTTTTTTTAATTACATTTTTATTTCTAGTTTAAAATTTATATTATATTTGCATTTTTTAGGGGTTGTTTTTTAGCATTTGCATCTACATTCATAATGTAATCATGCATATAGTTTGTGGGATTTTAAAAATGCATCTTGCATAGGGTTTGGTTGTAAAATTTAAAATTTAAATGGTTACGTTTTTTTTAATTACATTTTATTTCTAGTTTAAAATTTATAGTATATTTTGCATTTTTAGGGGTTTTACTTTTTTAACATTTGCACGTACATTCACAATATAATCACGCATATAGTTTGTACAATTTAAAAAATGCATATTGGCTACGTTTTTAAAAAAATTAATTCATGAATCATTACATAATCAAATTTCAATCAATCATATAGTTATGGTTGATTTTAATTCATTGCAACAATAATCACCATGAGTTATTCTTCTGAGACTGAGTATGAGTATGAATCAGAGCAGGAGAGGGTTGAACGGGAAGTTGAGATAGGTGGCCATGGAAGAGTTGGTGATGCCACAATGGGGGAGAGTGAAGAAGGGACACAAAATGTAGTGGTAAGCGTGTAATTGATAGTTCAATGGTAGTGCTACCAATTGCCCCTCTCAAATGTTGTCCAAATTTGCCATTGGACCATTTGATAAGAAGAAGCCATTGCAACAATTTGCCCAGATAATTGAGAACCCCAAGTCTGGAGGGGGAGCAAAGTATGGAAGTGCAACATTTGTGCACTAACTTGGCATGGCAGCATCACTAGGACCAATGCACACTTGTTGCACCTTACAGGAAGGGGGGTTGGCACTTGTAAGGGCCTTTCACTAGAGCAAAGAGCTGAGATGGTGAGAATCTTCAATGGATATACCACGGACAATGTGTCAGAAGTTCGTGGTTCTATGGCTAACACTCCATTGAGCGCTCATAGGACTGGCAAACATAGTAATACTTTGGTTGGTTCAAGTTTTGGAGTGTTAGAAGTGGAAAGCAGAGGGAAGAGAAAGGCCGTGGGGGCAGCCCCCAATTCATTGTTGACATGTTTGATTCGAGAGGCGAGGAAGACGCAAATGATGCTATTGGGAAATTTTTCTATACTCTTTGGGATTCCATTTAATGCCGCTCGCTCTCTTTATTACAAGGAGGCTATGGCTAAGGTCAGCAAAAGTATAAAGTTATGTGCCTCCCGGAGACACAAAACTCGGGACAACAATCTTGGATAGAAATTATTCCAAGGTTAATCTATTAATGGAGGAGATGAAGGTCACATGGGCATCACATGGATGTAATATTATCATGGATAAGTGGAAAGATATTAGACATCGGCCACTCATCAATATCATTGTGTCTTGCAAAGATGGACCGTATTTCTTGAAAGCATTGATTGCAGGAAGCGGAAAGATGCCGAGTTTGATCAGATTTTGAAGGAAGCCATTGAGGAGGTTGGACCTTCAAACGTTGTGACAGTGTTGTCATGAGATGCAAACTTATGTGTGCGAGTAGTAAAGCAGCAAGCTAGTGGAGTGGGAATATAGGCATATTTCTTGGACTCCATGTTGTGTGCATGCCATGAACAATGCACCGAAAGACACGGGGAAGATTCGGTGGGTTAATCGGATAGTGATCGAGGCCGAGAGGCGTGCAAAAGTTCATATGTAATCACCACACATCATTGGCATTTTTTCAAAAATTTTCGAGAAAGGAATTTTGAAACCGGTTGACACTCGCTTTGCATCCTATTTTATTTTGTTGGAGAGGATGTTTGAGTTGCAGGAGCCCCTGCAAATTATGATTATGACATAGGATTGGACTAGGTGGTGTGAGTCCAAGACGGATCAAGGGAAAAGAGTGAAGTGGTGTCATGGGAAACATTTTGGGTTGATATGAAATACATCATATCAATCATAGCTCTAGTTTTTAGTGTCATCAAATATGGGGATTTATAACAGCCCCAATCTTGGTGAGATCTACGAGTGCATTAACAACATGCTTGGGCAAATGAAGGTAGCTATTTGGGTGAGGGACCCCACTTTGGAGTTCTATAATGAACATATACAACCCATTATTCAACGGAGATGGGAGAAGTTGAACACTCCTCTTCATGTGGCTGCGTATGCACTGAATCCCAAATAGTATGTGGAGAGGCTTGGCATAGTTATCCCATTGGATGATAATTGAGGTTAAGAGGGGCCTTATGAAGGCCTTTAAAAAAATGTACACTCCACAAGAGGCTTCACAGATCAGAATGGAGTGGCTCGACTTCACTGAATTTGATGGGTACAAAACATCAACAAAGGTAGACAAGGTAACAATAGCACAGGAGAAGCCAGTGAGTTGGTGGCGACTGTATGGGCTTCCAGGACTGCTGCGATTACTTGCCATTCGCCTCCTTTCCTGTGTTTTTAGCTCCTCGCCTCTCGAGAGGAATTGGTCTACGTATGGTTGGATACACTCTGTTAAGAGGAATAGGCTTACCTCTGCGCGAGAGAGAAGCTTGTCATTGTCACACACGGTGCTTTGCGCCTTATAGATCGCAAGACACTGAGTACAAATAGACTCCAACATTATGGTGGGATGTAGATCCCGAGGAGCCGAGGCAGGTTGAAGAGGACAATACTGTGCAACGGGGATTGATTGGGCTTACCTTTGAGGACGAGGATGCTAGTACCAGCGAGGATGAGTTCATGGATATTGCTTCAGATGCTGATTCTGATTTTTAGTTTGATACTTGTAGTTGTCCTCTTTTTTTGTAATATTGACAATAGACAATTGTTGGTGTATTTGGCTATGAGATTAATGATATGAATATCAGCTATTGTCACTTGATCAATCGTAATTTAGAATGGTTTTACTTTTCTATTTTATAATATACTTGAAGTTGATATTATAGTATTAAGGAATGTATTTGATCATGATGTTTATGAGTTCAAGTTTCACCTTATTTAAATCTCAAATGGTTTTATTTCAGCTTATTTATATAATTTAGTCACTATATCTTTTTATTTTAAATATTTATATATTTTTTAATCAACCGTCCCCCGCCGTCCCCAAAATTTAGATTTTTTTCTTTGTCTCGTAAACCCTGTCCCGCCGTCTGCGTCCCCTCGTTCTGCTCTGTAATTATGTTTTAAATACACAAATTGCCTTAAAACCCTAGTTTTTACAAACAACTGAAATTGATCATATTATTTTTTGAATTTTGGACAACAACAAGTACAAATTTTATAAATAAGATCAAACTGGAAAAACTTGAAAATACAAAGACTGCAGACCTAACAAAAACAACCTGCAAACTCCCAAAGGTGACGTCACCCTAGGAGAACAACCAGAAACACCACAGAATTCCTCCTGGAAGTTCATTATTGCTATCTCCAATGCCGGAAATGCTCTAACCTAGAAGTCTGTAGAAATATGAATCAACACCCTAGAAATCTTTGAAAACTCTGCAACCCTGAATTGAAAATCTGATCTGAATGAAGCCCCAAAATAGCAAGCTAGGGATGGATCTTTCACCACCGAAGAATGCTCTGCTAGCTAGGGATGGATCTCTCACCACCGAAGCTAGGGTTCCTGTAGAATCTCACCTCCACAAGCAAGGTCAAAAGCAAGCAACCCACACAAAAGTAGAAGATATCATAATGTCTTTCTCCCCAAGCGACTCCTTTTATAATTTCCCTTTTGCCAAAAAGAAGCCCAAAACCCTAATCGCCCCACATGGAGAGTCTTCATGTGTGTAATCATCACTTAAAGTGACTTTATGTCGCCTATGCCAAAAAGGTCCACTTAAGTGACCCCAATGAAGAATTAGAACATAAAGTACCATATATTCACCCATCACTTAAGTCATCAACTAAATATAACATAAAGTACTTTAGGGAGCATCTCACAACCTTATTTCACTTAAGTCACCTCAAAGTATGTGTCTAACTCCAAAACATAACATATAAGTGAAATGAAGGTACAAACCACACCCAATAACCATCAACATCACTAGCCCCTTGGGCATAACCAAGGCTAAGACGGATGAAAAGCCTCCTAGGCCATCTGCTCGGAAATGGGACATTATAATCCTCCCTTCCCGAAAAAATGCTTGACCCCAAGCATTATCCTGTCATGTTGTAGAAGCTAAATCCCACAAAGCAAGTTTCTCCACCTCATCCTACAATCAATCAAAATAATTGCTGCAAACTGAATACCACAAGGCAAGTCTCTCCACCTCACCCTGCAATCACTCAATGATCGGTGGGATCTGAAGTAACCAAGACACCCTATGTAATCATCATGCTCTCCATGCCGAGTAGAGAGCAATGTTGCCCCTGAAGTAGTATGATGCCCACACCAACTCTCCATTGGTACCCACACTGAAACTGCCAATCTGTCCAATCCCTGCCAATGTGAAGCTGCCATCATGTGATCACTCACAATCATTGCTTCTTCAGTCAACCCATGGGTACGAAAGTCCACTCTGAACCCTATAACATCCCCTGGATCAACCTGTGAAACAACTTGTATAAGCACTAAGCGTGCCAACTCTCCCACATGACCCACACTCGTGTGAGAGCAAGGCTCCTCATAATGTGTCTCAATGTGTCACGTGGGGAAGAATCCCAAGTCTCCAGTAAATGGTCAACCGACAATATCAACTCTACATAGTCCATGCCCAACATAAGCTCATAACGGCGAGTAGAGTCCGCATCACCATACACAACAAACTGGTATCCCACACACCTCACAAACTCCTCAAACCTCATCCTCGACTCTGGACCTGTGTAGAAATTGTCCTCAAAGTCGATCACATCATCATAGATCCCGAACCTATATACCCTTCTAAAGCATCCACTTGCCCAATGTCAACCTCCTCAATGCTATGCAACTCAACAATATGACTCCTATCCAGGTTTGGAGGTCTATAATGAGAATGAACATCACACATGGTATACCTGTGTATGCTCATCACTGTATCAATGGCACCCCAAGAGAACGAAAAAGACATCTTGTAACTCACGTCCACCTCTTGTGCTGGATGTGAACCTATTGAATAACCAGGTAACTGAGTCAACTCCGTCCCTCCACCGACTAACACATGGGTGATATGCTCACCATGCATAGAAGCAATAAAGTACATAGGAGTGCTATCCCATGTCGGCTCAGAAAATGATGAACCTATATGCTCTAATTTGTCATAACGACAAATCACACATCCTCGTATAAAGTTGAGGATATCCTCCCTCAACTCATGCCATTTGAACCTCTCCCATATGAACCTGTAGGTCTCATCGAGGCTCAAGTGTCCGGTCACAAAAGAACAATGCACATGTCGTAGTATCTCCATCCTCAACCATGAATATGGCATGAGGTATAACCTGTTTTGATAGAAGATCATCTCATCCTCCAATCAAGTAGGTTTTGTCATCTTGTGTGTGACTATCCAGAATCTCACAAGTGTGTTGGTTCTTGGAGTACTCAACAAGCAAATGAGATTTCCAGTCTCTCCTAACCTCAAATAACCAACATAATGATAAACTCAGTTGATCGAACCTATAATCCCAATCTTTCAGAATCGTCTCATGTGCAACACTACTGGTCACACCCATATCCATCGAACTCCACATCGACCAACAGTAAAACACCTCATCTCACCGAAAAATCCTTTCCATTCCCTTGGTTGTAACTACTTTGGGTGCTCCTATAGATAAACCTCAGAAGATTACATTCTTGCCCTTAAGACTTAAGCTCCATCGTCTGAAATTTAGTCCAAAACTCACCAAGAGAGTGAAGCCACGACACTCCTAACACTATGTTGGTCTCTCCAATACCAACTATGTGGAAATCATCGGTAACTGTGTAGTTACCCATAGTGATGCTCAACTGTGGAACTCTCTGTGTGCATCTCATAGAATCTCCATTGGCTACAACAACATTGAAGCCCTCAAAGTCTTTCTGTCTGTAGACCTCGCCTCTTAACCAAGGATGCATCAATGAAGTTGTGGGTAGCCCCACTATCAATGAGCACCATCACACGTTGACCTGCATAGCTCTTCTAACCCTGAATGCCTTGTTCCTCGGGGTACTAGACAATGTAGCTATAATCTCCTGAGGAAAAGTCTCATCCTCTTGCTCCACATCAGTATTGTCCAATGCAACTCCATCTCCATCATCCACCTTGTGGATTGTAATGTCCCCAAAAGGACACTTTGCAACCCCAAAGGGATTTTAGGCAAATCCCACACACTTAATGCAATTTATAGAATTTATAACAAAAGATTTCATGCAGATCTGAATTAAACCCAGAAATGGCGACTAGGTCTAGGAATGAAAATGCATCAAATATGACACAAACCCATTTAAACTTTCAACCAAACAAATCAACAATTTTTATAAAGACGGAATCATGAAGAAAATACTGGATTTGAGCTCCAAAACACGCTGGAATAATTTTATAAAATCTCAGACAAAGGTTCCCTTAGACACAACTGAAAATGACACAACTGAAAATGATAATTCCTTGACTCTAAAAATTCTGAAAATGGATATTCTGATTTATAAAAATCAGAAGTATAATCAGCAACTGAAAACAGTTCCAAAACAGCCCCTAAACAACCTAGATCAGCTCCTTAGGTGGTCGCTCCACTTGGAAAAAGGGCATAGAAAAATAATAGCAATTTTCTCTTCAAACCCTTGATCAAAATCTGCAATTTTATTGTCCTCTAACTGCTGGAAAATACTGAAATATATTCTGCAACCAATGATTCTCAATGGAAACTCTAGGGTGGAGAATCCTCTCAACTAGAGGAAGGGTTTTCGTCCTTCTCTAGATCTCTTGGAGGTTTTTCGTCCTCAAGAGTGAAGATGCAAGCAAAAATGCTCAACATACAAATCTGAAAAAGAGAGAATAAACAAGTCATGTCTCTCTAAGCAAGTCCACTTGCTTAAATAGAAGAATAGGGCCCAAATGGCCACTCACATCCAATCAGAATTTTCCCTTCATTTAATACTTTCCCCACTTGCTTTTCTTTCTTTTTCCCTTGAATAAATAACTCTTGCTAATGCCTTTTTGTCTTTTTCTATTTTTATTTTAATATTAAGTTCATAATATTTATTATAAGTGCTTTATAATATTTTCTTTTATTGTTTTGCACTTTATAATAAATTATTATAACTTAAGTTCCCCTTGTGTTTATTCCTTAGCCGTCGGGAGACAAAATGGGCTAAGGGTCTTCGACTGGGAAGGGGATATTACAATCCTCCTTCCCAAAATTGCTTGCCCTCAAGCAATTGTAACTCATCAGTTCAAGTGCCAAGTGCACGAGACAGAACATGCTAAAGTGATCCAAAATCCTTGCACCTGTACCTGTCAAATGAGAGAGCTCTTGCCAAAATATGTAGCTCTCATAATGCCCACAATCATGAAATTGGAACAGAGGATCCACATGCTCCATATTACACTTTGTATTACCATACTTCTCATGAAGAAAGCAAATCTGAAATGATTTGATATGCAACAATAAATTTGACACATGTTCATTCCTTTCATACCTTGGAGTACCATCAAGATCTTCATCATTCTTTGTCTTCAGAATAACTTGACTTCGCTGCACCAAATCCTTAGCATTCTTGTCCATAATAGGCTGAATACCATCATGATAGAACTGCTGTAATAACATAGTATGAAGAAGATGCAATGGATCCTTGCTAATACTAACCTCCTTATAGAGAAGATCATCAAAGTGTTTACCTTCAGTTGCTGATTTGGAAACCTCCAAAACAACACTACCACTCATGATTTCATACAAAAAACAAGAATCAACACCTTTCCAAATTCAAGCCCACCAATACTATGGTTTGGTAAATCCATCCCATATGACAATGACTCATTCTTTAGGACTGCAACATCTTTTCCAATTCTGCATCCATCAAGTATTGTTTGTTCCTCTTTGCCTTCCTCACTAATACAAATATTTTTCTTAATGGAAGTCATACCTTTCTCTCTACTTTTTGTGGTCATTCGTTGAACATTAATATATTTATCTTTATCTTTATCTAGAAGCTTCTTCTTCTTCATTTGGCATGGTGGAATACTCTATGGGCTGATTTCCCTCCACTTTTTGCATGGTGCTTTCAACTTGTTGATATTTTCTATTTCTTCTAATGCCTTTACTATCTTTCAACTCATAAAATTCTTCAAAGGTCAACATAGATCTTACCTTGAACCGAGTGTTGCATACTCTTTACCCCATTTCTCCATGTCATCACCCTCAGCTGGTTGTTCTTCCTTTTGGAGAAACTTGGTTTTGAAAATCTGATGTGGAGGCTTGGCGGATGTTCTAATTGGTCCATTAGAGCTTTCTTCACCATTGTTGCCTTGATTTCCTTGAGAGTTTGGTCTGAAAGTACTCATTCCCTGTATAGATCTTTTCAAATCAGCAATGGCTCCTATAATGGAGTCTTTTAGATCTCTTTGAGCATCTAACCAACATGTTTGCAATTCTCTGTGGCCTCAAGTGAGTGCTTCATTCGGATAACTTATCTTATCTCGTAGGTGAAACTCTCTGCTCATGCCCTTCCATTCCATGGTCACCTTCTCTAACTTCATATCTGATTTTCTCTTTCACAGGCTGGGAGAATCATCGCTCTGATACCATTGTAATGTCCCCAAATGGACAATTTGCAACCCCAAAGGGATTTTAGGCAAATCCCACACATTTAGTGCAATTTATAGAATTTATAACAAAAGATTTCATGCAGATTTGAATTACCCGAGAAATGGCGACTAGGTCCATGAATGAAAATGCATCGAATATGACACAAACCCACTTAAACTTCCAACCAAACAAATCAACAATTTTATAAAGACAGAATCATGAAGAAAATACCGGATTTGAGCTCCAAAACATGCTGGAATAATTTTATAAAATATGCAGACAAGCTGCCCTCAGACACAGCTGAAAATGATATTTCCTTGACTCAAAAAATTCTGAAAATGGATATTCTGATTTATAAAAATCAGAAGTACAATCAACAACTGAAAACAGCTCCAAAACAACCCCTAAACAACCTAGATCAGCTCCTTAGGTGGTCGCTCCACCTGGAAAAAGGGCATAGAAAATAATAACAATTTTCTCTTCAAACCCTTGATCAAAATCTGCAACTTTATTGTCCTCTAACTGCTGGAAAATACTGAAATATATTCTGCAACCAATGATTCTCAATGGAAACTCCAGGGTGGAGAATCCTCTCAACTAGAGGAAGGGTTTTCGTCCTTCTCTAGATCTCTCGGAGGGTTTTTGTCCTCAAGAGTGAAGATGTAAGCACAAATGCTCAACATACAAATATGAAAATGAGTAAATAAACAAGTCATGTCTCTCAAGCAAGTAGACTTGCTTAAATAGAAGAATAGGGCCCAAATGGCCACTCTCACATCCAATCAAAATTTTCCCCTTATTTAATACTTTCCCCCACTTGTTTTTCTCTCCTAGGCAAGTCGCATTTTTCCCTTGAATAAATAACTTTTGCTAATGCCTTTTTGCCTTTTTTCTATTTTTAATTTATTATTAAGTTCATAATATTTTATTATAAGTGCTTTATAATATTTTCTTTTATTTTTTTGCACTTTATAATAAATTATTATAACTTAACTTTTAAGTTCCCCTTGTGTTTATTCCTTAGCCGTCGGGGAGACAAAATGGGCTAAGGGTCTTTGACTGGGAAGGGGATATTACATGGATCTCTAACTCATCTCTCGTTATCCTCACTCTCCTCAAAGATCTCAATGAATTGGGCCTTTCTTTTCCCTGTGCAATCATGCCCTGGAGCCCAAGGTGTACGGCAATCAAAACATAGTTTCTTTCGCCTCAACTCATCTCTAAGCTCTCGGGAAATGAATGGCTTCTTAGCCACATCCTGCCTAGGTGGAGGCTCCTTCTGCTGAAACTCATCCGGTCTAGATGGAGGTTCCCTTTGTTGAACTCGAGGTGGAAACCTCGACTTTGGAGTAGCTAACTCCAAATCCCGTGCTCTCCTAATAAAGCATCATGCAATGAAGGAGGCTCAAATGCCTTCACAAACCCTGCTAGTGCATCTGTCAAACCTGCTATGAAGAGTGAAGTCAATCTCATCTCTGAAACATCAGAAACCATAATCAAAGCCTCTGAAAATCTGCAATGTATCTCGTCCAAAGATCCTGTCTGTCTCAAGTGAGTCAACTCTCTGAAAAACCTGTCAGGATCCCTTCTATTAAACTTACTCATCAATCTCTGTGTAAACTCTTCATATGTATTAATATTCATGTGCCCCTGTGTAACAAGACCATGATGCCACCAATCATGAGCATCTCCCTCAAGATGTAGGATTGCAAATTTAATTGCATCCTCTTCGCACATGGGATTCAAGTCAAAGTATGTCTCCATGATTACGTTGTACACTTCTTAGAACCATTGAAGTGTGGAATGGAAATCTGTCCCAATCTCCTCTGCAACTTCGAACATGAATAGAGTGATCCCTCTTGGGCCTACTACCGATCTTCATCTTGCAATACTCGGTAAAAGGCATGTTAGCTTTAAACCCTTCACTCAATGATTCATACTTCAGCCAACAAGTCTCCTCATCATAAATTTCGAGTGTTGTCCCACTTGTGTAATTTTTGGATCCTTCAAAAATGTTGGCTCATGCATGCTCGAATGTGTATTATGGGAAGGGGAAGTGTGCTGCCCTGAATTGCTACCTTCACCCTTTTGAGCCTGCTGCCCGTATTACTATTTTCTCCTCTTTCCACATGATTCCCAAATCTACCATGTGATAATTTTTCTGTGAGTTGGCTCAAATAGAGATTTGTGGTTTCTGTTGTTTTACCATATTGATGAATAATTTTTTCATTACCTCTTCATTAAGCTCCTCATTGTCAACCATATTCTACCTTTCTTTCGAGGTGTATTCCTCCTGGAATAAACCTTAATACACAACCCAACAAAGTTAGAGGAAAGCTGACTCCGATACCAATGACATCCCTTTTAGGATATTTCTCTAAAATTCAGAAATTTATCAAAAACCGCAAACTGTAGTTTTGATTTTTCCAGGACAGCAAGGTACAAAAATCTAAAATATTTTATCTCTTCAAAAATATTCACTTACAACAATAGCCTAAAGCTTAAAAAGATGTAAAAAAATATAGAGAATGATAAACAATTGAGAAATAATTTTAACAATCAAATTTGATCTTATTTATTTATTTTAAATACATAAACTGCCTTAAAACCCTAGTTTTTACAAACAACTGAAATTGATCATATTATTTTCTGAATTTTGGACAGCAACAAGTACAAATTTTATAAAATAGATCCAACTTGGAAAAACCCAAAAATACAGCACCAAACCCTAACAAAAACAACCTGCAAACTCCCAAAGGTGATGTCACCCTAGGAGAACAACTAGAAACACCACGAAATTCCTCTTAGAAGTTCGTTATTGCTATCTCCAATGCTGGAAATGCTCTGACCTGAAAGTCTGTAGAAATATGAATCAACACCCTGGAAATCTCTGAAAATTTTGCAACCCTGAACTAAAAATCTCATGTGAATGAAGCCCCAAAATAGCAAGCTAGGGATGGATCTTTCACCACCAAAGAATGCTTTGCTAGCTAGGGATGGATCTCTCACCACTGAAGCTAGGGTTCTTGTAGAATCTCACCTCCACAAGTAAGGTCAAAAGCAAACAACCCACACAAACATAAAGATATCATAATTTCTCTCTCCCAAAGCCACTCTGTTATAATTTCCCTTTTGCCAAAAAGAAGCCCAAAACCCTAATTGCCCCACATGGAGAGTCTTCATGTGTGTAATTGTCACTTAAAGTGACTTTATGTCACCTATGCCAAAAAGGTCCACTTAAGTGACCCCAACAAAGAATTAGAACATAAAGTACCATATATTCACCCATCACTTAAGTCATCGACTAAATATAACATAAAGTACCTTAGGGGAGCATCTCACAACCTTATTTCACTTAAGTCACCTCAAAGTATGTGTCCAACTCCAAAACATAACATATAAGTGAAATGAAGGTACAAACCACACCCAATAACCATCAACGTTAGCCCTTTGGGCATAACCAAGGTTAAGACGGATGAAAAGCTTCCTAGGCCATCCTCGGAAATGGGGACATTACAAGAATATTCAAAAGTTGCTTCTCTAGAGGTATCAGCCGAGCCTTTTTGGTTCCTTTTCTCTCATATCTTTGATTGGTTCCTCGATGGGGATAAGAAATGAAAATATCTTTAAGCGGGGATCAAAGAGAAATTATGGTACAAAAAGCCATGCACAAGGATTTTTGTATAAGAAATATCTTAGAGTAGATTTCAACAAAATAAAGAATAATATGATTTTTGTAGGAAAGTTAATACTAAAAGTTTCTATGCATAATTTTTTTGTTGTTTTGCTATATTTACCTAGGGAGAGGGCCTTAGCTTGAAAAACAATGTGAATTGCAGGTTGGTTGTTAGCAAATTGCTCAATAACCCCACAAATGAAAGAGCATGTTAACATAGTAAATATGAAGAAGCGGGGAAGAGGGTGTGAGTGAAGTATCAACTTTCCCATTCCACCATTTTCTGCCATATATTCGCTACACAAAAAACCAAAAAGTTCTATAGTCTCTGAAGGGAATATCACCCGAGAAGAAAACATGCATTTGTGTGTACGAAGGTGCTTTGAAAAATGCCCAAAAGGTGCTGTGTTGTGCTTGTGAGTGCCGAAGTGTGCTCCAAGACTTCAAATTGAAACAAAGTATTGCCAATCTGCGTGTGCTTCTGCTTATCAGTGCAATTGTGTGACATTGTTGCATCATATTTCATCCACGGTGCATGGTTCTCATCTTTCCTTGCCACTGTGCTCCCCTTATTCACTATGCCATGAAATCTGATTTTTTTGATTTCAACCCAGAAATTCAGTTCTTCACCATAATATGTGAGGCTGAGTTTTTCCAAAAATTGAGATCAAAGTACCCCACAAACAAGAGTAACTTTAGCTGGGTTAATTTTCAAGAGAACATCACATACCTTGTACTTTTCTACGAGGTATGACAATTGTACCTTGTTCCTTTTGCAATGTACAAAAAGTCATCCATCATGTTGATCTCAAAATCAGATCTCCTTCACCTTTTGCAGCCCACAATGATACCCACTTTATGTGCACAAAAACAAGTTTGACATTGTACCAAAGCATCTACACACCTTTTGCTACACCATTCGTTTTTGGCCTTCTCTTTACTTGGTGCAAGCTGATCATGAAGATAAAAATACAACAATATTATGGAATGGAGCCATGCATCATAGTCATCATGATTGTTATTCTTTTCTCTCCTATTCTTTAGTCCTTCCATGAAACCATAGGTTAGCAACATATGGGAAAGAAAATCAGAATTCTTATCATACTTATGATGCCTCAAACATGCCATGCTAGAATTCTTCCCAACTTCATACAAACTCATCAATTTTCTTCCCTTCCATAAGCAAAGTGAAATTTCCCTTCTCTAAAATAACAGGTCAAAGACCTTTAGCCCAATTTTGTTTCTCGACCACTAAGAGATGAATAAAAGGGAAACTTGGTCATAATGAATTAATTATAAAGTGCACTAATTTTTTTAATTATAAGCTCTTATATTAATTTATTAATGACAAAATAAAAATAGAAAAGGGAAAGATACTTTATGTTTTTATTTCCCCCTAGAGGAAAATGCGACCCATGTGGAAATGGGGAAAAGGCCAAAGAAAAAATTAAATGAGGGAAAAAAAATATGATTGGTGGTCTTGGGTGGCTAAAAGGCCAAGTTATGTTATAAAACAAGTTAATTGCAAAGAAAAACATCTTTTTGCATATTACAAATTCTGAATTTTGCTATAAGCTTTTATGCTTTCCACCTAAACTCCAAAGGATGAAAACCTTTTAAAGTCTTTGCTTGAGAGGACAAAAACCCTCTCTAGCCATAGAAGAAGAACGAAAACTCTTCTTCTCTTGTGTTTTCCAGCAGTATTGAAGGCTTGATTTGCAGATTTGGTGTTGATTCTAGCTAGGGTTTGGAGGGAGAACATTGTTGTTGAGTTCTACCTTTGATTTCCTACATTTCTATATTGGAGCGACCCATATTGTGTGAAGTTTTGAGTGATCTAGGGCTTGTTCTGATTAGATCTGATTTGTTGTTCATTAATCAGATTTTTGGAGCTAAGATCAACTACTTTGCATATTTTTTGGGCCAAGGGAACTATATTTTCAGCTGTGTTTGTGAGCTGTACTTCTGCAGGATTATTAATAAAATTATAGCCTTCTATTTGGCCCGAATCTGGTATTTTCTGAAGCATTTTGCAATAATGAAATCAGCTGATCTATTTTTAGTAATAAAAGTATTTCAACCTTCTAGGCAACTTGCATTTTCTGAATAAAATGCAGATTATATATATTAATTTTATATATCTTTTAGATATTGCTGATTTAGATCAGATTTGTGGATTATCCGTTTGGGGTTAGAATTTTCTTATTTGAGGACATTACACAAAGAGAGAAACCAAAACTGAATTTTTACCTTCACCTTCTTTGAACTTTAACGGTTTACTCGGATCCCAAGGATGTAACCAATCCATATAACTCTTCACCATACCGCTTCTTCTTTCAATCAACATGTGCAAAGCAACCTCCACCTTGAAGCCCAAACTTGTGACCAAGAGTTTGTGATGACCAGCCCAACATGATGATGAAATAGGAAACAAAGAATCTGAAATATGTTTGCACCTTGGGCTGTCATGAAAAACCATCTCATAGGCATTGCTTGGGAGATGTATAATGAATCCTCGGCAAGATTCTCTTCCCAACCTTGCTCCTCTACCTCCTTAGCATAGTTATGATCACCAAAGCATGGCAATGACAAATAATGATGCAATAGATTCTTGTCATGATCAAACAAAATATCAGAGGGCTTACCATTAGTTGCTGGTCTGAAAATTACAGCGGGCTGAAAGTGGTCATGGGCACTGAAAATGCCCTTTTTCCATGGGTGTACCTCATAACAACTTCACTTGGAAACTCGCTTCATAGATCCTCCAATATTCAGATTTTTCCCATTTTCAGCTTGTTGATCATGATGTACAACCACTTGCCATGGTTTACAATGGAGCCTCAACCACGACATATTGTCATTCTTTTCATCAAATGGCTCAAGACAACAAAACTGAATTGGTGTAGAAGAAAGCAATGATTTCGAAACACCTCCATACCTTTGGCCATTCCCAATATGCTTAACTCTTATTGTCATATGAGAATTGCTTGGGTTATTTCTATCATTCACTTCATCATTTTGCTCCTCATGTTTCCCTTCATTCTTTTGCTCATGCTCCCAAGTTCCCTTAGTATTTTGCCACATGCAACCATTAGAAATCAAGGGAATATCATTAACAATCAAAAGTTCTTTACCTTCCATTTTGCTTGGTTCTTGCTTAGCAATTTCTCCATCCTCTTGTGCTTTCATAGGGCTGTAAGGAAAATCAGTCAAGGGATCACCTTTGACAATGGCAGTGGGTGCTTCTAGGGCTCCCAAAGGCTGATCCATCACCATAAACAAGCTGTTGCGATGGTTCTTCCTCCTTAGCATGGTGGATATCTTCCTCTTTTGTCACCTCGAAGGGTTCTTTATAGAGGGAAGTTGTATCTTCAAACTTCATCATGACTTCTCCACCTTGTAGCTGATCCACTACATGCTCTTTGACTTGCTTCTTCACAATGGAGGGTTTTCTTTCCTCTATGGCTGAGACCTTTCTGCCATGATCCTTTGATGAGGTTCAGCCACTATGCCTTGTGCCGATTCCCACTCTATGATTTTCTATTTCCACTAAATCCTTAGACATCCCAATTCTCTTCCGGAAGAGATTGATATTCTGCTGTCAATTTGTCAATCCTTGAAATCCTTTTCTCCTTGAACAGACCACCACTCCGCATGGCTAGGGAAAGATCCCGTAGTGTCCTCATGATCCTTCCTAACTTGTCTTCCATTCTTCACAGGCTAGGTGGATGAAGCTTTGATACCATTATAATGTCCTCTTTTGGGGGACCTCCAAAATTAGCTAGGGCTGAAAGAAGAAGACTGAAATTAATTTTTGGATGGTGGAACTTGTAAGAAACTCGGAAATGATTGAAAAAGCACATTGGAGTTTGCAAAATTTATGTATCACTTCAAAATTTCATAACTTTGCCTAGGAAGCTCCAAAAATCACGAAACTTGGGATTTGTGGGGTTTAAAAATATGACGAATGCAAATATCAAATCAGCTTGCCCAAACATCCACTAAAACATGATGTTGGTGAGAAAATTTGTCGGTATGGCAAATTAGGTGTCTCCACCAACATTCACAGGGCTACGCCCCTCTGCATTGAATGGTACAACTCCCATTATTGAATGTAACTAATCTAATCCTAATCTAAATGTTGTTGGTTGGCCAAATAGGTCGGGGATCACATAGGGACACTCCACTGAACCTGTGGCAAAATGCTTGTATGAGGGTACAAGGGAGGAAATTACGAGTTAGGGAGGAGGGAAATTAGGAGGGGAGTTATTGCGTGAGTAGGACAATTGTAGAGCTCACACCTCAGTAACTAGAGTAGTTCAACATTCAATATAGAAGAAAGCAACAATGAAGTGGTCAGTGAGACAAATAAAACCCACATAGACACAAAGTTCTCGAGGCTCATTCATCGAAGATATAAAGCTCTCTTTAATCACCATGCTTACAAAGTGCATATAAGAGGGAAGAGAGGAAACATGAGAAGAGGAAATAGAAGAAATGTAGCTTTTATTTCATGTGCATTGACACAAAGTCCAACAACTACAATCCACAATTGCTACAGAGTGGAAATTCTCAAAATTCAGGATCCCTTGGAATGGAAAAGCCATTCCAATCTCAATTGTCCTCTCACCTCCCTCACATGACTCTTTGTGTTCCATATTCCACTTGTGACCTTTTGTTTTCCATAAATTAAGTATTTCTCTTATAATTTTGAGAAAATACTTTTACAATTTTAAAATAGGTCACTTAAGTGAATAGGATGAAATACAATGATGAAGCTCAACGAAGAATTAGAAAGGAGAGTGAAAGAGGGTGGGGATGCTCTAAAGCATGGATGAAGAATACTTCAGTATCGATGAAGATCAACTCCATTCCAGTGATGAATCGGTGAAATGCTCTAATGCAATGATGAACTGTGAACCTTGAATGCTTCGCAAGATGAGAAAACTTCTTTAGATGACGCACAGACACCCGATCTAAGTGTTTAGAAACATTGTTGAATGATTCCTTTGGTGACCATGAGCTTCGCTCATGGCGATTCCTCTCGAAGCGATTAAAACTTGGCCCGATCTTTGCCATGACCCTTACAACATGGCCACACTGTTGACCGATTAAAAGGCTCGATGAAGCGTATTTGAGTATTGAAGAATGCCCATTCCACAATGTGAAATAATTACCCCGAACCACGAAGTACCACCGTTCTTTTGATCTTCGGATTGCACAAATGAATGGGAAAGCTGGAATAAATCACCGAGAGAGAAAACCATGATGATCTTGTGAACTTGCATTTCTTGGCTCGCGAGACACTTCCCTACACCGTAAAGCGAGTTTCGCTTTTAGTAAATTGGAATTTCTCACCCCTTTCAACTTTGGTCACTCTGTTTCTCCTTCCAGGTTGATCACCTGTGCACACTCTTTTGTCGAAATTGCTTTTTTGTAGACTTACTAAAAATAACCATGCTTGTGTAGGAGGCTTGCTATTTTTAGAAGGTGGTGTTGTGGACCTCGCTTTTCGACGAAACCACCTTTTTTGATATGGGTTTTTTGATTTAAGTGCACCTTATGAAATTTCAAGCCTATCCTATCCGGTGCTTGGAAATGGAGGATTTAAATTTCAAAAATTTTTGTCATAGGAAGCGGGGTTTTTTCTTTGTAAAAATCCGGGGCATGTTTGCAAAATCTTCCACTTGGATTCTAATGGCCTCTGAAAAACTAGATGATTGCAAAAACCCCTGTGTTGATCCGTTCACCGGGTTTTTTAGTTATGAACAATTTTGCTTTGCGGGCGACAGTGTTCTTCGGTGAGAAATCTCGTTTCCATCTTCATAAATCTAGATTTTCTTCGTGTTTTCTTCTTCTTTAGATCATGGAGATATGGCAACAATGGATTGAGCAAGGAAATGGAAATGGTGGAGGAAGGATTCAAAGAAAATTTTGGTAGAGTTTCGGCAGCGCAGGGAGCATGTGAGGGGTTTGAGCAAAAATGGCTATCTCTGCAATTTATAGCTTTGAAAATGAAGGGAGGAGGTGGGGCACATTTTTTTGTCCCCATTGTCCCCTTATAAAGGGTCAAAAGGTGCTAAAAAATGCGCCCTAGCCTCATAGTGACAAGTGGCATGCATGCGGGAGTAGTTGGGAGAGCAGGTCAAACTGGTCAAAGGAGCTTAGAGTGAGCCATTGGGGTCATATGAGTGACCAAAAGGTTAAATGGGGGGAGGGCGCAATTTTTTGCACCTCTTGTCCCCTTGGTAAGGTGTAATGGGGACATGAAATTGCACCTCAGCCTCAGTTGCCATGTGTCCCTTCACAAATTTGACTAAGTATCGAATAACAAACCTTGAGGGACGGCTTGAAAAGACCATATCTTGAGCTCCCGGATGATTTTTTTGGTGCTTCCTTAAATGATTTTGCATGCAAAAATCTTTTGAGATGAATGGGAGGGGTCCAATGACTTGATTTCGCTTGAAATGCTTCCAAAACCTCATTTTTTCTCGGGATCACTTGCTCTCGCATGGAAAGATTGAGTTGGCACGAAAAAGGCACAGTGCTTTTGGTAGATCCGATTTCACCATCATGTGGGGGATTGAAAATGCTTTCCAGTGATATCTTGTTTGGCTCATAACTCATTTCGGAGCTCGTGAAATCACTCCTCGAACCTCAAGTATTCTTTTTACAGTGCGGGCTCCTTCACCCTCAAAACCCGCTTTTGGTGAATTGGCTCCTAAACCTCCAAAACTTCCTAGAATCTTCCTAAATCTGTTCCTTGATGTTTTTGGCTCTTGAATACCTCTTTGTAATGAATTGTAGCCTTCGTTCCACTCTAGGGGTTGTGCACTTGCCTTAGGAAAGTTGATGATAGCCCCTCCTAAGATTACTCGAAACCCCACTTTGAGAGAAACTGCTCCAAAATTTCTTGAATGCTTTTTTCTTCCTAAATCACCTAGGGGGACTGATGACATTCATAGATGAATCGACATAAGGACAAAATTGGACTGACGACACCGAGGGGTGGGTTGATTTGGGGGTGTCTGGAAAGGTATGACGTGGAAATTTTTGATACTAGGGGTATAGTTGTCCCGTTTTCAGGTGAATTTTTCCATGCAAAAACGCAAGACAACATATGCCAAACATTCCTTTCAAGCAATTCGCCCCTCTTGGAAATGCCTTAAAACCATGCAAGATCACTCCAAATATATTAAAAAATTATTACTCAAGATCAACAATCAATTAGTGAAGGAATTATAATTTTTGGAAGCCTAGGAATGTTGGAATGGCTGAAATAATTATATATTTTAGAACTGATTATGCATGCCAAAACCCTCCTAATTTCAACATAAAACAGATTTCACCCATATAAATTATTGGAATTGAATGATGCAAACCAAACATGGAGAAACCCTTCAAATCATTGCAAACCCCACTCCTATGCCATTCCCCCACTTGGGAAGGCTGAATTATTGGCTCAAACATGCAAAGAAAGGATTGCTTTCGCCTTTAGAAATTAGTACAAGTCCATCCATGCAAGAATCATACCATACATCCATCAAAACACCTCCAAAATGCTCATAATGCAAGTTGCCTAGGGCTAGATAGAAAGATATTAGCGCCAAATACCTTAAGATATTCAATAATTCCAAATATCCTTGCTTAAGGGTTTTCGTCCCCAAGACAAGTTCCACTATCAGGGTTTTCGTCCCCAAGACAAGTTCCACTATCAAGGGTTTTCGTCCTTGAAGTGGTCTCAAACACGGGTTTTGTCCTTGATGAGAGAGAAAGAAAAAGTACAACCTTTTCCAAGAAGAAATAATAAGATTCAACATATGACATAATGGTCGACATCCTCCTTATATAAACTAGGGTGCCACATCATAACTTATGGCCGACCTTATAATATTAAAGTCTATTTCTAATTCAAGCATATATGCTCACAAAAACAACTAAGTAATTTATTTCATCTATTGGAGCGCTAGACATCCAATATGAATATAAAAAGTGCAATATTTCCTAAAACTAATGTAGATATCTTCAGACAACTTTCTTCTAGCTCCAAACCCTTAGTCCCATGAGGAAGGAATGGGATAAGGTCTTCCGTTTCCACTTGTTGCCAAAAGGGACACGACAATATATTTGTGTATGTGCAAATGTATTGTGAGATATATTGTACGTTAATTGTGATAGCAACTCACTTAAGATAGGGATGTGTGAGAGAGAGTGATTTTAGGGATAGAATATTAGTTGGTGATCAAAGATGACTCGTATTATCTAGGATATCATCTACCTATAAATATGTAATCAGCATAATGGAATAATCAATGAAGAGTTTAGTGTGTTAAATTTGTACATAATTTTACAAAACCATGATCCAATAGAACCCGATTAGGTACGTTCATCAATCCTATCAAGCCTTCGATTGAGGCTTAGCTTTCAACTTGTTTTGATACAAACTCTAGGAAAGCTATTGTTTTGTTAATATATACATTCCAACTCATGATAATAAAAGAATGACATTGATACACCAACCAATGGGATCAGAAACACTTCCCTCAAGGTCATTTTAATGGGGATTTCAGCGTTCTTAAAATGCTGGAAGAAAAGAAAGGACAAGGCTTCAGCCAAAGAACTACTTAAACCTTTTCCAATGGGAAAAGAGGCTAGGTGAGAAGCCTGGATTACATTCACTTTCCTCCCCTAGTAACAAATACTTATGGTGCTTGTGTACAAAATCCCACAAAATTTTATAATTTAATTAAATTACTCGTGGAAGCCTTAAATTATTTAACACATTGCATCATTGGGTTGTAACTTGGTAAATCCTATATTGGTAAGAATTATGAGACAAGGGTGACTTATAAGGAATTACATGCTCCAAAATCTTCGCCAACGGGGAAAGAGGCTAGATGGTGAGAAGCCCAAAGCAGTGGATTACATTCACTCTTCCTTTCCCCACTAAGAAATGCTTGGTGCTTGTGTGCTAATTAAGTCCTCTTGTCTTGTGATTATAACCAAAAAAGCATGGTGAAAAATTCCAGTAGGGTAATGATTACTTATGGAGGTCATCTTGAGAAGACTTTGACACACATGGGTAAAATCCCACAAAAAATAATAATCTAATTACAACCTTTCTAAACTTTTTACAACCACCTCAATGCTAGACCTTGACTTATTTGAAAGGCTGCTCACCTGGTCTGCCAGAAGAAAAGGAAAAAAACTACGAGGCAGAAAAGATAGAATTCTACTCTCACAAAAATGGCTAATGTCGCAAATTACAGATTCATGCAAAGGTCAATAATACCACTCTTTCAGGTAACTGGGCGATTTTCCTTGAAATCTCCCATAAGAACACACTTCCGAGAGTCAATTTAGATTTGAAAGTTTATGGATAAAACACCCAAAATGGAGAGATGGTGGAAGGAGGCATAATATGTTAAAGGCCACGAGATTTATAAATTTATGGGAAAACTCAATCAGCTTAAATAAAACATGAAATTGGCCTAGTACAAAAATGTGAGAGGTGAGATCTGCTCCTGAATTGGCCACTACCAGGCAACACCTAATGCAGAAGCTTGCAGTTACTCATCAAAGTGAAGACCATCACTAGAGGCAAAGGTCAAGGGAAATCTGGGTCAAGCAAGGGGATGCCGAGACTCTGTTTTTCCATATACCCTTCCTAAATAGATGGCAGCTGGGTGAAGCAAGGGGATGCCGATACTCATTTTTTCCATAAATAGGTAGCATATAAATAGTCTTTTGATACTGTATGTGAATAGATAGGTGATGACCAAGACAAAAGCCAAAGTGTTTATTTATTTGTAAAGTGTAACCTTGGACAAATTTCAATCTATAGTCAATTTGAGTTACTTCCTCAAAGTGAATTTTTTTCCACAATTTCTGTCAAATATCTCTTCACTACACATTAAGTTTGGATTTTTACTTTATACAATATTGAAATGTTTGGAGCTTTAACATTCTTTTGAACAGGCATAAAATGTGCAAGTTTTCCATGCTTGCATGTTACTTCATTCCTTTCTTCCTTTAGTGAAGCCTGTACAAAAATGCACTAATATAGATTGCTAGTGTCGAAGAAGAACACTTAAATTCAACAAGAAGCCGTTCTCCTTGAAATGTCTCTGGGGAAAATTGGATATTTTCTCTTTTTCTTTTTGATAGTTTGATTGCCGCTTTATTTTCACATTTTTTTGCTTCCATTTCTTCAGATCTGCTTCCTATGATATTTTAGAAAGCTAAGTATTTTGTTTTGTTTCCAAAGTTCTGTGGTTTATTGGTATGATTCTGTAAGACCGCCTTTTTAACTGTCAATTTTCTGCGATATATGCAGTTCCGTGTATTTGGATACTTCATCATTTTACTTTTCCATGAAATGTAGCAAGTTCACATGCAATTACATGTTTACTTTCATATAGATCGCCATCTATCATATCATTCTTTTGATGATGAATGTACCTTAGTTGCTAATTTGTTGGTTTTGGACTAACTGAAGTTCATTATGGACTATCATGCTTTTCCAGGTTTAAGAGTTGAAGAGGACAGGATATTAGAGATTGCCTGTATCATCACTGATGGACGGCTGGTGAAAACAGTAGAGGTGATTATCATTCAGGAAAATGCAATTCCAAATTATGTTTGAAGCTTCTTCTATGGAAAGCACTTTCCCATGTATATTACCTGTGCTTAGTCTGAAATTCACAATTTTCCCATCTTTATGTCATATTGTTAAACATCTCTTTCTAGGGCTCAACCACACAAACAAGGAAAATCACACAAACCCCAATGAATACAATCTGATTTTTATAACAGCAGACTGAAAATTAGAACAGTGATGTACAACAGTCTGATTTTCTAGGACAGCAGCTTGCAAAGTACAATAATTCACCCAAATATCACTATGAAACTCATCCACAACATATATAAGCCTTCTAGGAACAATGTAGGTCAATTTACACCATGAAATTCAATCACATGCACAGCTGGAAATTAATTTAGCAACAGCAGAAGTACAACCAATAGAAGTGACTGAAAATGAGGTCACCAAACCCCAATAAATAACAAATATGCAATATATCAGCCTTATAAAATATGAGAAGTCCAAATATCAACTTGGAATGTAAATTTGTGCCCTAGAAAGGACCCAATCACACTCCTATGCAAGTCGCTCCCTAGGAGAGGGGCATAAAATAATACCAAAACCCTTGGTATTCCTTCTTCTCCAAGCCCTAGTTGCAAACCAGCAAGATAGTCTTCAAAGATGTCCTCAAACACCACCAAATTGGAGGGTTTTCGTCCTCCAATCTTCAACAAGGAAGGTTTCCGTCTCCCTTGCTTGCCACACTAATGGATTGTCGCCCTTTAGTGGAATTGGATTAGAGCACCGCTTTAGAACCAAAGTAGATAAAAGTATATATGCCAAAAAGATGATGCAAATGAGCCTATGTGACTCCTCTTATACCCCTTTGGTGGCGCCAAACCCCATGAGGGAGTTTCCCCCATGACCGACCTCATAAAGAAGCTTGCTTTATCTTTTAATTTGCTTTTAATTCCTCCAACCCAGCCGACTTGTCTCATAAAGGAAAATACTAAAAGAAAATGTAAATGCTCACGGAAAAGGACTAAACTATAAACAAATACTTCCCTTGTTCAACTTCTTCCAGCCCATGGGAAGTGGAATGTGCTAGAAGTCTTTGAAATGATTTAGTTCGAAAAAGCGGACATTACATATTTACATTACCTTGTTATCATCGATAACCTTTGAATTTGACCATTCTTTGCTTTTGAATTTGTTTCATTGAAATATTGAGAGCCAATGTTATAAGAAAGATGCCCTGTGCATTTCTTATTCAATGCACTAGTTGACATGTCATTGTGAGGTCCATTGATGGTTGTTGGTTGTTGGGGAATATCAAGATTCTGCCCTCCTCTTTTATTTGCTTGAGTTTTTTCGACTATGTACTAATGTGTATTACCATTGTATTAGTGATCTCAGTTATAGTTAAGGCCATAAATACTGTTGAACATTCTTTTAGCTGTTTGGAAGGACCAATGTTATGTTATTTGAAAAGCCCGATGTTTGAAATTATGACTATTTTGCAAGGTTACCTAGATCCGAATTATTTTTGGAATTTGGTGGACAACACACTAATGGTGGCATTTAATGTGTTATGGCAATACATTCATAATAAAATATCTGAAATTGTAGAAGCAATGAACTATATTGCAAAAATAAAACTATAATTGTAAAAGTAAAATAACTTTATTAAATATGTATACAAAGTGGGCAAACTCTATAGGAGAGATGTATGTTGAATCTCTTTGTAATCGAGAATGGATGTGAAATGGGCAAACTCGTAGGAGAGATGTATGCCTTGTAATTCTCTGTAAATGAAGATGTATACAAATGGGCAAAACTTATATATGAGAGATGTATGCCTCAAACTTGCAAACCTGCAACCTACAACTTTATGTTTACAAAAATGTTCAACTTTCAAACTCTTGTCTTCATTCAAAACGTCTTATTTATAGTGAAACAATGTGGAAGATGAAAGTTTGTAGGAATAGTAAATGAAGGGTTCCAAATGGAAGTTGAAAGGTCATCAAATGAAGGGTTCCAAATAGAAGTCAAAAGGTCATTAAATGAAGGGTTCCAAATGGAAGTGAAAGGTCATCAAATGAAGGGTTCCAAATAGAAGCCAAAAGGTCATTAAATGAAGGGTTCCAAATGGAAGCCAAAAGGTCATCCTATTGGAGATGACATCTATTTAGGTTTGGAGTGAATTTGAATGGGAAAAAGAAGACAAAATCCGAATATTATATTATTTTTCTAAGTGCTTGTAATGTCCCCTTTTCGAATTAATTCATTTTGAAGACTTCTAGCCCATTCCACTTCCTGTGGGCCGGAAGAAGGTGAACAAGGGAAGTATTTGTTTATGTTTTTAGTCTTTTTGTGAGCATTTACCTTTTCTTTCATGGTTTCTCTCATAAGCTAGGTCGGCTGGGTTGGAGGAGTAAAAACCAAAGACAAAAAAGAAAGCAACATCATTATGAGGTCGGTCATGGGGGAAACTCCCTCATGGGGTTTGGCGCCACCAAGAAGATATATAAGGGGTTGCTTGGACTCATTTTGGGCATGCATCTTTTTATAATTTTACACTACTTGGTTTTGGGGCTGATTGCTCTATTCCATTCCACTAGAGGGCGAAAATCCTTTGGTGTGGCACACAAGGAGGACAAAACCCTTCCTTGTTCAAGTTGGAGAACGAAAACTCTCCAATTGGTGGTTCCAAGGGCTTCAAAGAAGGTGGTCTTGTTGGTTTGCAGCTAGGGTTTGAAGGAGAAAGAGTTGTCAAGGTCTTCTACATTCAATTTTGCACCCTCTCCTAGGGTGGCAACTTGGGTGGAGGAATTCAGTGGTTTCTATCTAAGTTGCCGCATTCGCCGAATTTCGTGCATGAAATTCGAAATCTGGCGGATTTCAAAGGTTGAGGAAAAATTTGGCTAAAATCGCAAATTTAATCGTACGGTTTACCTTTTTGTTTGGAATCTTTGTTGTTTGGGTAAAATATACATTACCGCTTGCCAACTGTGCATATCCCTTTTTCCCTGAACTCTGCATATCGCTGTTGCTTGAAGAAACGTTCGCTCAAGTCACCACCTGTGCAGAGTGTATTGTGTGCTTTGCTTTGGTCGCCGCCCTTGACGAAGATTTTAAACTGTAGAAAAGACTAGGTCAAATAGGTAAGAGCAAAGAATTCGTATTTTTTTAATGTTTGTTTTGTATTAAAGTTTAATTATTTTATTACGTTTCTAGTTATAGACTATAGTTTTTAGTTAATTATTTATAGTTAATGTTTAAGTATTTTATTAAATTTTTATTACTTTTTAGTTAATGTTTAACCATTTTATAGTTAATAACTTAATAATAATGTTTAATTATTTTATTGCCTATGTGATATTATCTTTCTTTTTTAAACATTCAGTCTAAAAGTATTATGTCATATACTCGAATTTAAACACGAATTTTATCGTTGTTTTTTTTTGCAACGAATTTTTCACAAATTTTATCCTCGCGAATTTGAACACGAATTCGAATGCGGGAACTTAGCTTTCTATGGCACATTTCAGTATTTGGAGTTGATATTCTTGTTCCTCATATTTTATAAGGCTGAAATCTACATTTTGGTATTTTTGGGGTTTGAAATCATCATTTCCAGCCCTTAATGTGAGTTGTACTTCAACTGTCATTTATTTAATTTCCAGCTGTGTTTAGAGGTTGATTTCTTGGTTGATAATTGTTCTAAAATATTCCTAAAGTGCCTCTACATACTTCAGATGATGTGAATGGTGATATATTGATGAATTAATGCTTTTTCTTGCTGCTGTTCTAAAAATCAGACTGTTGTTCACTGTTCTATTTTTTAGTTGGCTGATATAAAAATCAGAATATTTTTAGTTTGGGTTTGTGCTATTTCATTGCTTTTCAGTTCAGCCCTAGAAAGGGACATTACAACACTCCTTGTTGGGGTTATATCTTCTAGCCTGTTGACCCGTTTGATGAATTGCAGGATTGGTTGGAAAAATAACAGAGTGAACTTGAAATAGAATCTATGAAATTAGACTATGTTATCATCATATTGTCTGAATCCCACAAATGTTTTGAAGACCCTTAAAAGTTGCAAAATACCAAAGCCATCAAAACCTGCAAAAAATAGATTTCAAGATTCTTTCAAAATAGACTTTTTATAAATCCTTCTTTGTATGTTGACATGGGTCAGTCTTGCTCCGAGAACTCATTCGGATCATTCACCCTTCCTTGAGAAGCAATGGGCCCCATTGCTTGTAGGATTGACCTTTGATGTACATAGGAAGTTTTGAGTGCTGAAGTGATCTCCTTCCACTTGAGTGGGGTGGCCCACCCAAAATTCCTATTTACTATTTTGAGAGACCTATGTGTAGGGATATCAGTGAACCAACATGTAGAACTGTCATGGTTGCACTTCCCACAAATATCACAAGGATGGAGATTCCAACAATGAGTAGAATCATGACCTTTTCTACCACAATGACTACAAATGACATGATGAATCAAATACCTTCCATATGCATGAATATGAGGTTCACACCAATTTTGAGAAGAATATTTTGGTTGCATGCTTTCTTTAATGAATGTGGGACCCATGGTGGGTTGAGATGATTCCCTAGTGTACCCGAGACCAAAATTCTTGGGTCTCTTTTCGCTTGAGAGGTTCTGAATTCCTTTTCCATCTTTTCCAAGGCCATGTCCATTATACCCCATTTTATTTAACAACTTGAAACCAATACCTTTTGTGTGTTTTTCAAAACTACCAATCACATATGGAGAATTATTAGAATGTGCTTTGAACAAGAAAAACATACCATGCTTTCCTCTATCTTTGTATGTGTATCTGCAACACTTTTCTTCTTTTCTTTCAACTCTTCGAATTCACCTTGTAGGATGGCAAGGTCTTGTTGAATTTCTTCACAAAATGCTTCTTTTTCTCTAAGTTGATTTTGCAAATTATGCATAACTTTGTTGCATCTTGCCTCTTCTTGGAGCAATCCTTCCACAATGGGGCTTCCAAAATGGGAAATATTTATACGTATATTCATTGTGTGCTTCATGATCGTGCTTAGATTGGTCTGTCAGAATGTTGATTCTCCTCTCTAAAAATGTGTTTTCTGCAAGGAGTGATTCATGCTCATTTCTTGGAGCTAGAAATGGACCCACATCTTGAATTATGCCCTCTTCTTGTTTTTTTGGCTAGCTTTTCCCATTATTTTCAAAACCTGCAAAATTTTGAAAAATTCATTTTCTTGCTTTGATACCACTGATCTGAATTATTTTTGGAATTCGGTGGACAACACACTAATGGTGGCATTTAATGTGTTATGGCAATACATTCATAATAAAATAGCTGAAATTGTAGAAGCAATGAATTGTATTGTAGAAATAAAATTGTAATTGTAAAAGTAAAATAACTTTATTAAATATGTATACAAAGTGGGCAAACTCTATAGGAGAGATGTATGCCAAATCTCTTTGCAATTGAGAATGGATGCGAAATGGGAAAACTCTGTAGGAGAGATGTATGCCTCACAATTCTCTGCAAATGAAGATGTATACAAATGGGCAAACTCTATATATGAGAGATGTATGCCTCCAAACTTGGAAACCTACAACTTATGTCTACAAAAACTTTCAACTTTCAAACTTGTGTCTTCATTCAAAACCATCTTATTTATAGTGAAACAATGTGGAAGATGAAAGGTTGTAGGAATAGTAAATGAAGGGTTCCAAATGGAAGCTAAAAGGTCATCAAATGAAGGGTTCCAAATAGAAGCCAAAAGGTCATCAAATGAAGGGTTCCAAATGGAAGCCAAAAGGTCATCCTTCATGGAGATGACATCCATCCATGTTTGGGGTGAATTTGAATGGGCAAAAGAGGACAAAATCCGAATATTATATTATTTTTTTAAATGCTCCTTGTCGGGGTCATATCTCCTAGCCTGCTGACCCGATTGGTGAACTGCAAGATCCGTTGGAAAGATAACAGAGTGAACTTGAAAATAGAATCTATGAAAATAGACTATGCTATCATCATACTGTCTGAATCCCATAAATGCTTTGAAGACCCTTAAAAATTGCAAAATACCAAAGCTATCAAAACCTGCTAAAAATAGATTTCAGGACTTTCAAAAAAATAGACTTTTTATAAATCTTTCTTTGAATGCTGACATGGGTCAGTCTTGCTTCGAGAGCTCATCCGGATCAACCTAAGACTTTTTTGCATGGCAATACCTGAATATGTGCACAAAAAAGTTTAATCATTGTACTGATATTTAGAAGATTAATCATTGCATCGTTCATGATGGAATCAATTTTTGAATTTCAACTTTCCATGATAATTCCTGCTGAGTTTATTGGTTTCAAGTTTGATATTAAGTCAATTAGTTAGGTTGTGTTATGTTGGGTGACAGTTTGATTTGTAATTCTACATATTGTAAATTTTGTATCGAGTTGTTCTTCATCATAAATATTTCTTGCAGGGTCCAGATTTGATAATTAGTCAATCGGAGGAATGCTTGGCAAGAATGGGAGAGTGGTGCCAAAATCACCATTCTGCCAATGGTACACATCTGTTTAGTTCTGGACGATGGAATTATGGAAGCTAAATCAAATGGAGTTCAAGTTTAGGACTGTCTTTTAATGGAGTACTAGAGATGATCTGATCAAACTAGCATAGTGTCCATCCAGAAATATTTTAAGTTAATGGGCTGTATTAATTTTTTTATCATCATTATTTTCATTCAGGGCTGGTAAAAGCAGTTCAGAAAAGCAGAGTCACTGAACAAGAAGCAGAGAATCAGGTTAGCTATTTAATTTGTCTTCAACAGATCTGTCAATACATTTTTGTGTAAAAGCTTTTACATTGTTTGAAGATTATTAGGCTGATTAACGATGCTGTTTTTATCTTGCAAATATCAAGGTTATAACAAGCCCTAACAATTATACATTATTCTCTCATTTGAATGTTAAAGTTCAAAACTTATGTGTGCTTTCAGAATATACTAACATGATTGATTGTTAAGTGATATCCGTAGAAGCATTACAAATTTAAAATGTAATAATACATTCTCAGTTGGGATATGCATTTCATCCGACTCCATTTAATCTGAAGATTCCAAACAATCCCGATTTGTTCTTATAATAGTGTTTGCTATATTTGAATTTTCAGCTTAATAAATCCAAGGTTGTGATCAGTGTGTTTATTTGTGTAGTCCTTAATTTTGGGATTGTTGTTTGATAAATTATAAAATTTATTAGGTGATAAGTTTTGTCAGGAACTATATTTATGCATCTAGAAAAGGCCTAGGTCTTTTAAAAATGTACCGGAAATTTTCTTTCAGATTATCTAAAAATAGATTATTATAATTATTATTATTATTTTGTTTGGATTATGGTTTCAAATAAACTGTCAATGGAAGTCATAATAAATATACGAGACAAATTCCAAAGAAGACCCCCTTTTAATTTTTTAAGAATTATTATTAGGGGCCTGTTACAATCTTGTTGTATTAAAGTTTATAGCCTCACAAATGACACTGCAGGCTAGTTTTTAGAACATAACATACAAGATTAAGCTAGTTAATGAATATGAAAGATCCCCACTAATATCTGGTTGAAAGCTTAATGGAGAAATTATGAAACCCCAGCTGAAACACACACAAACTAAAAACCAACACTGCAGATCTGAATTTATAAGAGAAATGCGACTAGGGTTTAAGTGGGAACCCAACACAAATATCACTCAAATAAATTTGTTTCAATCATAAACTGATTACAATATTTTTAGAAGCCCAAATATGCAATAAACTTGATTTTTAAAGGTAAATAGTGGCTGCAAAATAACTCAGAAATCTGCATATAAATCTGACTGGAAATACCTCTTTAAACCCTTCCAAAAATTCTGATTTTAATTGCTTTTGATTCCAAAAATGCAGTACAATAAACAACATACAAAATCAGACCTGGAATGGCCCTGAAATGGCATAAACTGACCAAAAAGTGAGTCGCCCAACTCTAGAAAAATCTGGAAGTCACTGCTGCAATTTATTCTTCAAACAACACTGCTGGAAATGGAAAAATCTATGAAAAATCTGTAGAATTTCCTGAGTGGAAATCCCTCTCAATGCTCTTGGGGTTTTCGTCCACAAGAGTATAAAAATCCAAGGGTTTTTCATCCTTAGATTTAATTGCAGAAAAGCTCAGAGCTCTCAATGCAAAGAGAAGATATCAAATAAAATTCTGGAATGTCTTACAAGCAAGTCGACCTCCCTTTATATAGGAAAAAGGGACCCAAAGTGACCTCCATTGCATCCAATCAGTTCATTCCCCTTTGTTGTAACTCCCTAGGCCAAATCACATTTTTTTAAAGGAGACCTTTGGCACACTTTTCTAATTTTTCCACTCCGAGAGCTAGTCGCATTTTTCCTTAGGAAGTGCATTTTAATTAAATGTTTTATTTTTAATGCACTTTCCTAAGTTCTAATTTGATATTAAGTCTATTAATTTATTATATGTGCTTTCATAATATTATATTTTAATTTTAGCACAATATAATAAAGTTAATAAACTTAAGTCACCCTTAAGCTCACCCTTTGGCCGTCGGGTAGACAAAATAGGCCAAAGGTCTTCAATAAAATTATTCGAGGAGGGACATTACAATCCTCCTTCCCGGGATTGCTTGTCCCCAAGCAACTGTAAAGTTGGATGTTGAAGTATAGACTCTCCTTCCCATGTAGCATCCTCCAATGGAAAATCTCTCCACCTAACCAGGTACTCTTGAATCACTCTACTCCTCAATCTCCTCTCTCTCCTGTCCAAGATCTCCTCAGGAACTAGATCCAATCTCCCCTCCTCATCCAAGGGTGGCAACTCTGCGAAGAAACCACGTGCTGCCCCAATGCCTTCTTCAAGCAAGACACATGAAAAACATTGTGTATCTTACTTTGAAGGTAACTCTAGCTCATAAGCTACCTCTCCAACTCTCCTCAATACTCTGTATGGACCATAAAACCGAGGCTTAAGCTTTTTGCACCACTCTTCTTGAGAGTACTCTGTCTATATGGTGTAGATGCAAAAATACCATGTCTCCCACCTCAAATGATCTCTCAATCCTGTGCTGGTCCGCATACATCTTCTGCTGGTTCTGAGCATGCTGAATATTATCCTTAAGTGCTCTAAGGATATCTTGACTATCCTGTAAACACTCCCGAGCCTTAGGAGCTCTACTGTCCCCAAAAGCCAAATCAACAAAGGATGTCGCATCATATCCATACAATGCTCGAAGGGGTCATACCAATAGACATGTGGTAAGTAGTATTATAACAATACTCACACAAATACAACCGTCTCACCCATGCCTTCTGCTGCCTGAAACATAGTTGCGAAGATAACCCTCTATCCATTTGTTCACAATCTCCGTCTGTCCATCGATTATCGTGGTGGTAACTTGTACTTAGAGTCAGTGCATGCACGCCAATCGGAAAAGCTCCTGCCAAAATGTGCTCAAAAACTTGCTATCTCGATCACTGACAATGTTCTTCGGAAGTCCATGTAATCTGAATACTTCTCGAAAGAACAAATCAGCCACATGCGGTGCCTTAAAGCTGGTGGGAATAGCGAAGAAGTGTGCATACTTGGTCAACCTGTCAACCACCGCATAAATGCGATCGTTCCCTTGCACAATGGGAAGACCTGTAATAAAATCCATCGAAATGCTTTCCCATTTCTGCTCTAGAATGGGCAAGGGCTGCAATAAACCTGCTGGAAAAGTATGCTCTGACTTGTTTTGTTGACAAGTCACACACTCACGAACATGGTGTAGGACATCCTCTTTGAGACCCTTCCAAGAGAATCTCTCTCTAACCATCGTATGTCTTGAAATACCCTGGATGTCTTGCAAGTGGTGCATCATGGAAGGCATGTAGAATCTTTCCCTTAAGCTTAGATTCAGGAACTAGATAAATTCTGCCCTTATAATAAATCAAATCAGTTATTACTTGGTACCGCTCATCCTGTGTAACACCCTGATTTTGTAAGTTATCTTGGTGATTATTTTTCATACTGTTGTATCTGCTGAAAAGAAGGCAAGCATGTTAAAATATATATTTTGATCTTAAGGGAATGTGTTGCAAATCTGGATTCTTGCATGCTGTAATTTAGTTGCATGGGACAGTCAGTTATTGTTGCTTGTATGTTACTGATGTGACGACAAATTGTCGTATGCTTGCTGAATTCTATATGCTGTGGCCTTCTTGTAATCGCTTTGTCGATTTACTCTTGACTGAATTGCAGGTTGATATAAATGTACAACACCTGATTACGGTATGAACAGTTGGCACGTAGATGCCAACGGAAAAGGGGTTCGATTCACGAACCATACCTGTCGTAACATGAGACCCCGTAAGGCAAGGAATGCCGGGATACGGGTGGCTCGGGCATGTTAACAAAGGACGGAATGTCCTGCACAGTGTTGGAATTAGAAGTCAGTCGAGAAGACTTGACAGGATTGAAGGTGGTTAGTGTTAGGTGTTAGAGGGAATTAGATCCTAATCTAATCCTAAGCTCTACCTTACATCCTAAACTACTATCCTAAGTGGATTTTTAAATTATGTAAAAAGAAGGGGAAATAAACCTAAGTCCTATTAACCTAAAGACTAGGCTATGACCTAGGTCGAACACTAATATGAATCCTAAACTAATCCTAACCTAGAAGGGGACGTGCAGACCCTTGGGGGAAAAGGATAAGGATGAAGGGTGTTTAATGGCATTAATGGGAAGTCCTTACGCGGACAGCGCCAGTTTGGCGGGAACAGGAGAAAGATGGAGGTAGCTAGTTGGTCATGCACTAAATTTGGTTTTACATGCAAAAATTGAACTTGGGAGTTCACCAACCCAAGTCGGCGGTGGCGTGGGAAAATAGGAAAAGGCTGAGCCTTTAATGCATTTAAATTTTTTTGGTCTTCGCGACCAGCTCGCCTTGGAAAGTGTATGAAGGAAAATTTGATTGTTTATTGTGTTGTTCGGATTTTTGAGAAGTTGCTCTGCATTTGGTTTTTGTTTGGTTCAGTCGAACCAGTTTCATTTGGTTTTTATCACCGTTTCTTTGGAAATCGGAGGCTGTTGCTGAGCCTGTAAGAGGAAAGGTGATTTTTGGGAAGCTCGTGTTGTCGCCGTGGAAGGAAATACCTTCGGTAGACGCGGTTTTCTTCGAGTTTCGAGGAAGAATTTTCAGGCATGTTAAGCCCTTCTCTTTAAAAACACTTGCTTTACTTAAGCGTCTCATTAAAACAACCCTGCTCTTGGGTTTTGGGTTATTCGATTTTACTGTCTTTGTTTGAAATGAAGGGGTAAAAATTGTTTTCTTGCTGTTGTGATTGATCTGTCCTTGCATTTTCAATTTGAGTGGAAATACCTCCATGCTGTGCTGGTTTGTTTGACAGTAAGAGGGAAACTCGTCATGTGTGATATGGAACTGTGCATGTTGTATGAGTTTGTTATCATTATTGGATCAATCGTTCTTTTGTTAAGGAACTGGAATGATAGAAACAGTAGTTGTTGATGTTGTTTCTATACTGAAATCTTTAAAAAGGAAATAAGATCCTTTTCCTTCTGCTGTTTTGGATTTTGATGGAAATAACATCTGGGTTTTATTGAGCTTATGAACTCGATTTATAGGGAGTAATGGTAATATTTTATTGCTGTCCCTTTTTCTTGCATAAAGAATGAACGAATAACTTTTGGGGTATTCGTGGAAGTAGGAAAAGCTAATGGTTTTTCTTCTGAACTTGCATTTGATTACATTCCTTCCTTGCTGTGAGGACAGGATGATTTTTGTTGTGTTTTATTGATGCTGTTCGGTTTTTCCTGTTCGGATTGTTGCCACGATTACCAACTCGGCTTGTTTTTCTGTACAAGTAAATGGAAAAATATAGAAATTTGGTTTGCTGCTTGAGTCTGTTTGACTGTACCTTGTTGTGCATCTGATATCCTATGCGGGTTTTCATTAATAAGGGTATTGTTTTATGAAAATCACATTTTGGGTTCTGTACATCATTGTGAATAGAAAAATGGATTCAGGTAGAAACATTAGTTGGCAAGGAATACCAATCGAGTCTTCATTGTTTATGGGTTATTGAATCAAAAAGCTTGATTCGGACTATGTGAGTTGCTTCATTATGAACGATTGTTCAATTGTCATTATGAATTGAGCTGTCCTGGTAAGGTAAACACGAATTGGGTGTTTTAATTCCTTGTAGAAGATGATTGTCTCTTACTGAAATTATAGGGAAACAAATTCTTCTTTCTTCTGCTGTTTTCGATTCAAAGGAAACAGTAATTTGGTTTTTGATGAACGTTATAAGTTCAACTTGACAAAGATTACAGTGGCATTTAGATGGTTTTCTGAGTGCTGTTATTTTTTGTACAAATGGAATTTTGAATGTTTCGTGTGGTCTTCTGATCTTTGCACTGTCATTCAAGGAAAAATGAAATCGGCATGAATAATTCTTGTTGAGTTGAAGAAAATGGTTGTTTTCTTATTTGAATAGTTAAAGGAACGAATTCTTCTCTTTTTGCTGTTTGAATTCTGGAAATAGCATTGGAAGCCTTACTGTGCATTATGATTGGTCTTGCTGTAGGTAACAACAATGAATAAATTTTATTTTGAACTGTATGCGTTCATGGAAATAGAAAATCATGTGAATAATTGATTACGTGATTGTATAACTGTTATTTGGTTAAAAATACAGTGAAAGAAGTATGGATTCTTCTAGTACAGTAAGTACATAGTATGCATCCTTATACTATTTGTTCTATGGTAAATATGATGTTGTATTAACCTGTTTTTGGGTATTCATATGAGCCTGATTTAAATGAATTATTGATAAGGACGATAAATTCTTCCTTGTTTTCATTTAAAGCTGATTATGAATGAAATTATTCTTGCTGCTGGAAAGTGAATTCCGAATGGATTTTGTAAGTTTCACTCTGAACTGTTATCTTGAATTGTGTCTCGTTTGGATTCAGTTTTTAGGACAGTCATGAGGAAAGAAATAGGAATGTGGATGGATAATTTGGAAAAATGATCTTTTCTTCTTTCATACAGTTGGAAATCTGTAATCGTGAAGAACGAATTTTGTATCGCTTGGGTATGAGCAACTATATGCATTGCTGTTTGCTTTCTCGTCTGTGCGTGATTGCTTGGAATCAAATGTGTTGCATGAACTGAAAGGAAAGTAATTGGTTACGTTTCAGTTAGTTTTACCCTTTGTATTTATTACTAGTGAAAGGAATAGAAAGAATAACAGTTAAGTTATATCAGCAGTATGCTACTTGTATTCCTAAACTTTACAATATTGTAATTTGGAACTTGTAACAGTTCTGTGGAAAAATAGGACAGCAATTCTCTGGCTGATTGGGATGGTATTTTGATGGTTCAGTTGTTATGCTGTCCCTTCTTTTGATGCTTGATTTTTGATTGATGTTCTTACTGTCGTTTCATAAAAGCAGGGTTCTTTTATTGAGACAGTTAATTAAAGCACCTCATTTTAATGACAAGTGCTTAATATGCTCAGTTCATTGAACTGACCGTGCAAGAAATTTTGCAGATGGAAATTGATTAGAACGAAGACATGGCTGTTTTCTGATGCTTCTTTTGATTATCAGAAGATGAATTGTATTTGTTAGTTGTTATTCCTCTACGAGGAATTGTGAAAAGAAGAAAGTATATTCTTCTATCTATGAGTTGTAATGATGTTTTATGTAAACAAAGTCCAGTCAGTTGGATTGGCAAATGTATGGATTATGAAATGGATTGATGAATACAAATACAAGTGTGATATTTTAATAACTATATCAGTTTGATATTGTTGATTAAATTGGAAATATAATGTTATTCCCTGATTTGGATTTATTTAATTGTCCTTGGATGGATGTTAAAAAGGAATTGATATCTATTCTTACCTAAATGCAACTTTTAAGTTGAAATGTGCAATTAGTTCATACTTGGGTAAAGATGAATTTTTAATTGACATTAAAAAGGATTAGGAAGAATATGATTCCATAACTGATAGGTATTCAGGATTAGCTTGGAAGCTAAGGAATATCAATTAACTCAGGAGTAACTGAACTTCGTTTCCGAACTCCATTAATAACCTCGTAAGTTAAATTCAGAAAGAAAGGATATGGGATAAATATATCCATAGCTAATGGACCTTAACTATGTAAGGTTAAGGGGAATAAATGAATACATTTATTGGAAATTAGACCTCGTTTAGATGACGTTTAATAAGCTGGAATTCTGAATTTAGTTACAGTTGTAAAAATCTTGGTTAAGTTTAATAGGTTAAACTTATCACGTCCGTCGGTAACGGGCTGCTTAATCCAACGATTAAGAAGAGAACCAAGTAGGAAAAACGCAACCCTTCGGTAAGAAGGAGAAGATGTAAAGCAAGCTAGAAGACGGATTTAGTCTCTCTTAGCTATGTACAACTGTAACGGGAATGAGGATAAAGGTTCAGCATGGTTGCTGAAAGTTGATCTTAAATATTAAGATCATATCCAAATCACTTGAGTAGGATGTGTACTCTCGATGGGAGGATTCCGTAGGACATTGACATACGCCAGCTACAACAAGGTGTCTTCATGAAGACGGGGTCTTCATGACGACACAATGTTATAGCTGACATATTACAATGCCCTCCCGAATTAAAACATCAAGAATACATAGGCTGAATGTGAAGTTCTTGGCTGGGGATAGGAGTATGATCACGTATACGGAGTGACTCCGGAAGACTAAAGATAACTAGACACACGGAGTCGTGGGGAACGACACCGTATGTCTGCGTATCTTTAGTTACCAGGAGTGCCTTTCTATATTCGTTCATATTGCTAATTGGAATTGGAAGTTCAAATCTGACCTTAATTTGAAAGGACTGGTAGGAACCAGGAAAGACCATTCTAGATAACAGTGAAGTGAAGTGAATGACATATTCCATTGATGTGTATCACATCCAGAATATGATCATGCAAAGCATGTGAAAATCTTTGGCCAAAGTATCGCAAGTGCCTTGGTTGCGTTGTCCTAATCACTTAATTTAAGATGCAGGATGTCGATGAATATCAAGAATGAGATATTCGAGATAGGCTTCGAAATGGATCACTTTGATAACCGTAATGTAACGGTTAAGAAACTTGTATATATAATATACTATGCATGAACGAACATGAAGGATCGGTTGTTGCCGAGTCATGAAATGAAGGATCGTTGAAACTCCGAGCCATGAAAATGGGAGATCGGCATTTCTTCGAGTCATTTACAGACAGCATATAGAATCTGTTATAAGATTGAATGGCATTGAATGTGTGTTCCGTATTGTAAATATGCGAACAGGGAACATTAGTTTTAAAAGGAAATTGTGTGTTCCAAACTGTGTTGTTTGGGCAAGAGAAACAATTATTAAAACTTGAATGTGTGTTTGAATTATATAATTCATAACAGAGAACTTTATAATAATTTTTTTTTTTTTTTCTAGTATCTTAAAATGGGGATGTTACATCCTGCATCTTACCATCCATAATCTCGAATGCCAAAGAGTTTTGGAATACCCAACTAATAGTTGAGATTTCCAATATGCTGAAATCTCGCTAAAAAAATTAGGGCAACAAGATGTGGCTTCCTGGAAAGTGCGTCAACCACTACGTTCTTCTTCCCTTTGACATATTCGATGTCAAAATCATATGCCTGGATCCTGTTGACCCACTTTTGTTGCCTCTCATTGAGCTCCTTCTATTCCAAAAAGTACTTCAAACTGTTGTGGTCGGTCCTCACCACAAACTTCCCACCTACCAAATATTGTCTGAACTTCGCCAATGCATGCATAATGGCGAGCATCTCCTTATCATAGGTGGAGTACAATCTCTCATTCTCTCGCAACTTCCTACTCAGAGGCAATAGCATGGTGGTCCTGCATGAGGATTGCACCAATAACCCAAACCAAAAGCATCACACTCCAAAATGAAGGGCCAAGAGAAATTCGGAAGAGCCAAAATTGGACAAGTGCTCATAACCACCGTGAGCGTGTCAAATATCTTTTGCTATAATATCCCCTTCCCAATCGAAGACCGTTGGCCTATTTTGTCAACCCGATGGCCAAAGGAAAAATATAAGGGTGACTTAAGTCAATTGTAAGTTATTATAAAGTGCCCGTAGCGAAGGGTAAAGTGTCCGTAGCAAAGGGAATTATGTGAGCACTTATAATAATTTATATGACTTAATAATTATTAAATCTAGGATAGAAAAGACCCAAATGTAAATTGTTATTCATCCTAGGTAAAATGGCGACTCGCCTTAGAAGGGAAATGGGAACTTAGAAAGGATAAAAGCCCATTTCATTGTGTAGAAAAATGTGACCAGCTTTGGGAGAGAAAATATGTATTAAATGTCTTTTGTATCCTTCCCTAGGAAAATGCGACTTGCATTAGGAGTGAAAAGTTGTTGGGAAAAGCATTTAATATGGGAAAATATTAAATGAAAGCATAGGGAAAATCATTGTAAGCTGGTTGGTTATTTTGGAGGTTGCTTTGGGTTTCTTCTTCCTTTAAAAGGAGAAGTCAACCGAGGAGAGGAATATATGTTATGATCATTATCGTTTTTCTACATTGTGTCGAAGCTTAAAGTTTTTATCTAGGAGCCATCTCTTGTGGACGAAAACCCTTAGGAATTACCTCTAGAGGACGAAAACCCTCCTAGAGTATTGTGAGGAATTTCTACTCAAGGAATTCTATTGGGCTCATCTTTTGTATTGAAGAGTCAAGAAGAAATCTGGTTATTGAACCATCACTTATTTTCCAGGTGGAGCAGTTCAGTCTGGGCAGTATTTTGGCATTAGGGAAGGAAGAAAATTCCAGATTTGGTCGCTGTGTGTTGAAGCTGATTTTCAGTCATAGCGGAAGCATTTTCTTGGGGTTCCAGAACCCTCTGTATCAGATGTTATTGCAGACTGGGTCTTTGCAGATTTTTATTAATAAAGATCATCCTTTTTGTAGCTCATAACTGGTAATTATTTCTGCAGATTTATTAAATTGTTTCAGACCTGTTTATACCTGATCTGTGTATTTTTGGCATATTTTGGGCTCTCAAATTATAAGATATCAGTGTTGATTAAGAATACAGGATGGAGGGACAGTTCGTTATGGTTAACCCTCACAACTCTAGTTGCCATTTCCTTTATTAAATTCAGATCTGGTATGTTTGCAAGTTGTTACATAACTGATTTTGTAAGTTATTAATAAAGCTGAGTTTTAGCAACTGAAACACTCCATTTTCAACATTTTTGGTAGGTTTTAAAGTGCTGCTTCCAGCCATCTTTATTTGCAGAATTCTGAGGAATATCCAGCTTGTTGCTTCTAAAATATTCAGTATTTTATCTTTGTATGACTGGTAAAAATCAGGATCAGTTTTGGGTAAAAAAGGATACAATTTCATTGAAGATTTGTTGGGCTTTATTTCAGATTTGTTTTATGCCTTAAATCTGCAGATTTTGGTCTTGAAAAATATCTATTTCAGTTTGGAAATAAAGAGCTAAGAAATAGGACTGGTTTATGTGGGTTTCCTAATAAACCCTAGTCGCCAAATTTCATAGTTAAATCTGATCTGCCATAAATATAATTGCCATAATTTTGCATAAATCTGTTTTGGTGTTTGGATTTACCATAAATCCAACGTGGGGTCAAAAATGTCCAAAAGGGGACATTACGCATGTGCCTCATCTGTCCATCTGAATGCTCCCTTCCGTGTAAGATCTGTCAATGGGGCTGCAATCTCAGAATAGCCTCTAACAAATCTCCTGTAGTAACCACATAATCCTAGGAATGCACAACTCGAAATGTTCCGAGGTGGAGGCCAATCCTGCACAACCTGTATCTTCTCCTGGTGAACCTTGACCCCGTTGGCCCCAATGACATGCCCAAGATACAAAATCTCTGTAAGTCCAAATTTGCATTTGGACATCTTAGCAAATAGAGACTGTGTCTCCATAATGCTAAGTACCTCATCAAGATGCCTCAAGTGATCCTCCCATGTCCCGCAAAGAAATCAAAATGTCATCAAAAATACTAGCATGAACTTCCTCAACCGCCCGTCAAGAGATGGTTCATGCATGACTGGAATGTAGTAGGGGCATTAGTGAGACCAAATGGCATCACCAAGAACTCATAGTGCCTGTAGTGACATCTGAATGTTGTCTTGTGAATATCCTCATCACAAACACGAATTTGATGGTATCCGATCGAAGATCAATCTTCGAAAAATAGATAGCTCCATGCAATTCATCCAAAAGCTCATCTATGCGAGGAATGGGATACCTGTTCTTAATAGTCTTCTTGTTGAGAGCACGGTAATCAATGCACATCCTCATGGTCCCGTCCTTCTTCACCAATACAACTGAAGAAGCAAAGGGGCTAGAACTAGGACGGATATGTCCCATATCCAAGAGCTCTCTGATGGCCTTCTCTATCTCATCCTTGAATTTCTTAGGATGGCGATAAGGCGTAGTAATCACGGGCTTGACACCCTCCTCTAGCTCTATGACATGCTCAAATCCTTTGTCTGGTGGTCTACTTGGAGGAATGTCACCAAAAATTGGGCCGTGCTTATCTAGTACTGTCTGGATATCCACATGAAAGTGTTGTCCACTATCTGAAGAAGATTTGGATGAAATGAAACATTGGGCTGCCCATGCAACCTCTCCATGTCTTTGACTCCATCCTATGTGTTGAAACAACTCTAGGCCCACCATCAGAAAGAGCCCTAAGCACAATCTTCTTCCCATCCACCATAAACTCTAACTCCATCCTTTGAAGTCCTGCACATACCTACCAAGGGACTGTAGCCACTGAATGCCCAACATTGTATCAATCTCACCAAGACCAACTACATAGAAATCATTGGTCAATGTGTAGTCCCCCAACTGGATGCTAAGCTGAGGAATCCTCCTAGTGCAACTCATAGCAAATCCATCTACAACTCGTACACTAAACCCCTCAAAATCCTCAACCTGTAATCCTCGCTAACTCATAAAGAAATCCATCTACAACTCGTACACTAAACCCCTGAACTCCTAAACCCCTTGAACTCCTCAACCTGTAATCCTCGCTTTGCCACAAACCCATCATCTATGAAGTTGTGCGTAGCTCCACTGTCTATCAAGCAAACAACCCGCTGCCCTTAAGTACTCCTTTCAGCCGAAAAGGATGGTACCTAGGGACTCCTGAAAGTGTGGCAATAGTGACATTGGATGAGTCCAATGCCTCATCCTCTCCAAGCTCTACCTGGGGCTGCCCCTCATCATGACCGCTATCGCTGCTCTCTGAGTCTGTGTCCGGTAAGTGCTCATCATCTCCATCTGAAACTTCCTCAATGAGGTGCACCTTACCATTACCAATGATGGTACTTAGGGACTCCGAGAAAGTGTGGCAATAGTGACATGGATGGGTCTAATGCCTCATTCTCTCCAAGCTCTACCGGGGCTGTCCCTCATCATGACCGCTATCGTTGCTCTTTGAGTTTGTGTCCGGTAAGTGCTCATCATCTCCATTTGAAACTTCCTCAATGAGGTGCACTTTACCATTACCAAGGCAACGATGTCCATGCTCCCAATGGTCTTTGCAATGAAAACAAAGCTTCTTCCTTCTCAACTCATTATGAGTCTCCTGATCTGTCCTAGGAGGAGGTGCACTCTTCTGCTGCGTAGTGGAACACTGGAATGGCTTGGAGCTCATGGGAAACTTCTTATTGGGCTGATAAGAAGTGCGGGATGTCTTCAAATCTAATATCGTCTGAATGAAATTATGCAACGTCCTAGGCTTAAGAGCCTTGACCAATCCCCTCATCCTATCATGAAGCCCCTCTATGAATAACATCACTACTCTCTTCTCGGGCATCTCTGGCACCATCACTACTATACGCTGAAATTCGTTGATGTAGGCATCAACTTGTCCACTCTGACGGAGTTGTGCAAGTCTCTGTAGTAAAGCTCCATGTCCTTGTGATCAAATCTCGCAATCAGTCTCTCACTGAACTCTCTATACGATCACATAAGATTATGGTTTTGTGTGACTAACCCATGATGCCACCAATCATATGTTACTCCTCAAGGTGTAGCGTGGCAAACTGGATAGCCTTGTGCTCCTGCATAGGCTTAAGGGTGAGGTATGTGTCGAGCTTATGAATCCATGCTCTGGCACTGATCTTCCCACTACCATCAAAGGTGGAAAGGGTCACCTTGTTGGTAGCCTGCTTTAGCTCCCTGTTTTGATGTGATCTAGGCCTCCGATCCTGTCTGGCCCTCAAACTATCTCTCCTCTGTGCACAATACGTGGAAGGGGAAAGACATCCCTCACATGTTGTGGTAAATCCCTCCACTCATCACTAGCTGCCATAACATTGTCTTGGAAAGCCGTATCCTCAAGTGGATCCTCAACCTCCGGTGGATCGTCTCTAGGCAAGAATTTGGGCTGCATAGGTCTATCTGCAGTCCGGGTAGATCTCCTCTCCTCTATATGTGTGTGCCTCCTCTCACGGCGAGGGGAACCCCTCACGCTACCAATCTCTGAAGGTGATCTACTATGCCTCCTGTGACTACTGGCAACTGATATAGATCTGTCTCTCCTATCTCTTGGCCTATCCAACGCCAACCTGTCAAGAGTGTTAATGGGTGTCTACCATTGCCCTAAGAAGTTCTCTGTCCGAACCACATTGGCTCATCCCGTGAAGGGCCTTCTGTCTGCGCCCATGATTTCAGCTCTATCACCTGTTTCAAAACCAACCACAAGTCGTGCTTGTCTCCTTGTGTAATACCTGTGTGGCCCAACCTCTCATGGCTGCATCAAATCAAAACCCTACAGGTAGGAGGAACATTGCTCTGATACCATTGAAAGATCCCCACTAATATCTGGTTGAAAGCTTAATGGAGAAATTATGAAACCCCAGCTGAAAAAAACACAAACTAAAAACCAACACTGCAGATCTGAATTTATAAGAGAAATGCGACTAGGGTTCAAGTGGGAATCCAACACAAATGTCATTCAAATAAATTTGTTTCAATCATAAACTGATTACAATAATTTTAGAAGCCCAAATGTGCAATAAACTTGATTTTTAAAGGTAAATAGTGGCTGCAAAATAACTCAGAAATCTGCATATAAATCTGACTGGAAATGCTTTTAATTGCTTTGATTCCAAAAATGCAGTACAATAAACAAAGTACAAAATCACACACGGAATGGCATAAACTGACCAAAAAGTGAGTTGCCCAACTCTAGAAAAATCTGGAAGTCACTGCTGCAATTTATTCATCAAACAACACTGCTGGAAATGGAAGAATCTGTGAAAAATCTGTAGAATTTCCTGAGTGGAAATCCCTCTCAATGCTCTTGGGGTTTTCGTCCACAAGAGTAAAAATCCAAGGGTTTTTATCCTTAGATTTAATTGCAGAAAAGCTCAGAGCTCTCAATGCAAAGAGAAGATATCAAATAAAATTTTGGAATGTCTTACAAGCAAGTCGACCTCTCCTTATATAGGAAAAAGGGACCCAAAGTGACCTCCATTGCATCCAATCAGCTCATTCCCCTTTGTTGCACCTCCCTAGGCCAAATCACATTTTTTAAAGGAGACCTTTGGCACACTTTTCTAATTTTTCCACTCCTAGAGCTAGTCACATTTTTCTTTAGGAAATGCATTTTAATTAAGTGTTTTATTTTTAATGCACTTTCCTAAGTTCTAATTTGATATTAAGTCTATTAATTTATTATATGTGCTTTCATAATATTATATTTTAATTTTAGCACAATATAATAAAGTTAATAAACTTAAGTCACCCTTGAGCTCACCCTTTGGCTGTCGGGTAGACAAAATAGGCCAAAGGTCTTCAATAAAGTTTCTTGAGAAGGAGGGACATTACAGAATAGCTACATGCATGGAACTTTGAGCATTGATAATCAACAAGGTACTTAAGCTTAATTTTTGGTATGTCTTATGTACGGTCATCATTAATTAATTTTTTTATACATCTGTCTTCTCAGTGTCATTTAAGCTAGAGGAAATATTACTCATACCCTTTTTTAACAATCAAAGGGGAATCTATTTATGGTCCCCCAACCCTAGAAAATAATAAGGCACAAAAATAAAGAAAACAAGTTCCTATCATGAGAGGGATCCATCTCTTACAACAGACTGAGACAGAAAGATAGGACCGATAGCATGTGCAATTGATCTCTCAGCAGGAACCAAAGATAGCAATTTTAATAGAGCTTATATAATCCTGTAGATATTTGTTTTCTACCCTAAAATTCCTGTAATCAGATAATAGGGTATATCCTCATGAAGAACTGAGATGTCTTTGTACTGTACAGAGCGAAGGGACAGAATCCGAGCAGGATTCTGGCATATAGCCAACAAATATGTTCATCCTTGCTACTCTTCTTTACTTGCTTCACATATAATTAGTATATAATTCGTAAGTACTATCATTCCAAAGTACTAACTTTTTAGAAAGCACGTAAATTAGAACTGAAACAAAGTAACTTAAAACTGCTAACCAAATTAAAATTGACAGAATACTGGAATTTGTAACATGCATAATATTGCATTTTATAAGCTTGAACATTTTACTGTCCTACAAAATCCGACCATTCCAACAGGACTTTGTTAGAATAGTTAATGTAATGGTCATAAATGTAAGTCATGTATTTATATTATAAAAGTGCATTGACATACGAAATAAATGCTCAATATTAAAACATAACATTGTGTTTTATAAAAGTTACTAGCAAGGGTGGGTGCATTTAAATAACTTATTAATTAAAGTTTAGTAGACAATAGGTTGGTCATCTCTCTGATAGAATGATGAATAGCACAGCAAGCCATTCTCCCTCCATTTTATGATTTTTTCTCCTATGTTTTCTTGCATTTCTCTCATGGTATGAAAGCTGTAGGCGAGGAAGATAAGGAGAGGAGTCGGAGAGGAACTATACCGTTGAATTCTTAAGCAGTAGACCTGCAGTTAATATCTCAAACCCTTGATTTGGCAGAAACTGGCACAAATTCAAAGGCATTTTTCTGGGGTTTGGAGACAGAATACTTGATTTTTGTCCTGCTTACTTTTATCTTATACCAAACATTTGTCTCATTTTCATGGGGGCATCATCAACGTTGTTAGGTGTATTCTCATTGAGAGACAGTGCTACTTCCCACAACTCTTCCAAAGAATTTGCAGAGACCACAGGGGTCGGAGTAGTGCCCAGAGCTTGAGCCATCTCTTTCTGATTGTGATCAAGCAAGTTGAGTTTACTGATAACGAATTCTAGATAAACATTATTAATGAAAGTTGAAACTGATTGACAGATCACGGAACCTTTTAAAGCAAAGGTCTTATTCTATTGAACACCAATCTTCCTAAGATGATGTTGAAGGTCGGTGAAGGAATAGGAAAAAGTCAGTTTGCAAATTGACGAAGTCACTGTATGGTTTGAAATAGTCCCTGTTTACGGTATGCAAAGATTGGTAAGTACCTCGTAGAGAGTATATTCAAGAATGCATTGGACCCCAACTTATATGTCGAAACTCAAAGATGAGGGCTCTACAATTCTTGTTGTTTAAGTGGATGATTTGGTAATATTGGTACCAATCAGACCTTGATTGCAAGACTTTAAAGTAGAATTGTCTAGGGAATTCGATATGGTTGTCCTTGGATTTCAACATTATTGCTCGAATAAAGATGTTTGGCACGAATACGAATTTACTGAAAATGAGTTCAGATAAACAATATTTACGTAAACGATTGATGACGTTTCAAAGCAAAGGCCTTATATTTATCGCTCATCATGCTTTCTGTGTTTCTTGCAATTGTATGGATGTTTGGTAAAGGGTCGGGAACACTCATTTTGCAAATTGACAAAGTGTCACTTTATTGTTTGAAATAGTGTCCTTGTGTAATGTCCTCTTTTCGGGACATTATTATTTATTTTCATTTGCATCAGTAACCCCTTGGCATGCCTAGCGCTACAAGTGGGAGTCTTTTTAGTTAGTTTAATGTGCACATAGGTTAGTTACTTTTATTTATTTAATTAAAAAATAAATAAAGTGCACATAGTCTTAGTATTAAATATTTTAATGAGAGTTTATGTTTTCCCTCCAAAAGGGAAAGGTCGGTCTTTATTGGATATTGCACCCCTTAGTTCTATAAAAAGGGAGGTCGCATTTCCTTAGAGGGTTATGTTGGATGATCATTTGATTTCACTCCATGCTTGGAGTATTGGGATGTATGCCCTAGTTCTTGCATTTTGCTCTCTCTCATTTGGAAGCCATTGTTGAAGACATTGAAGACTCTCTTGTTCCATTCATTGTGTTTCATTGTGTTGAAGTATCTTTTATGCATGATTTATGCTTGCTAGCATTGGCGACTTGTTTAGATGTGTGGCACATTTATTTGAGGGGAATATTTGAATGTTAGTGGTGATTATTGAATGCTTTATGATCTGATTTTTATATTGCAATTATTCTAACCCTAGCGACTGGGTTTAGGATTTTGGGGGCTGTTTTGGAGGGTTTTCGGTGGTCTAAAAATTCAGAATCTAATATCTTTGGAAAACTCTTGAATTATAGATTAGTTTGCACTTTATTTCACTGCAAAAGACAAAGTATTGAGTAAATTATGAATTTTGTAAGTTTCAACTGTCTGTGCCAGGGTTTTATCTACACGTTTCAGATTTCATGGGTTGAGCCTTCTACTTATCCAAAAATTGTGATTTATAGCTTGTTGGAAAGCTAAAAATATGAAGAATCTTTTGGCATTGGTTTGATAGAAAAATATTGGGTGGTGAAGGAGTTATTAATTTTTGAAGTTTGTAGCAATCTAGTGCATTTATTAATTAATTACTGCTGTAATTAATTTCAGATTTGAAGTGATTAATTTTCTAATTGGTTCTCCCATCTAATCCACCACCTTGGCTCACTCCAACCCTATTTGGGTTGTATTGAAGCTAACATTGGATTATTTGAGGTTGAACTAGGAGGGTTTAGTCCTTCTAGAGTCGATTCAATAAATTAATTTGCATATTTGGATAATATCCCAAAAGGGGATATTACACTTTGCACATAGTATACAAAGATTGACTATCACCTCATGTAGGTTAGATTCAGATTATGTCGGACCCAACTCTAAATGTCAAACTCAAAGGTAATGTGGTTTATGTTGATGATTTGGTAATATGGATGGCAATCAGACCTTGATCCTTAAACTTTAGAGTAGGATTGTCTAGGGCATTGGATATGATAGACCTCGGATTTCAAAATTATTGCTAGCATATAGAAAGTTCGGTAGATTTTTTTATTTTTTATTTCAAGAACCAAATATGTTCAAAGTTAATTTGAAAGGTTTAAGATGAGATAATACAAACTGTCATTTACTTCAATGGAGATAGGGGTAAAACTTTCGAGTTATGATCAGTCAAATAAAGTAAATGACACTCTATAAATAGCTAGTTATCTGGGTTAACTTATTTCTCTAACACCAGGCCATATTTATGTTTTGTGATTAGCATGGCTTCAAGTTTCAAAACAGCATCCAAGAGGATGCACTGAAAAGCTATGTGGAAAATTCTTTGGTATAGCAAGGGTACTCTAAATCTTGGTAACATTGTAGCTGGATCCTTTTGAGTATTTGAAAACACAGACGTCTTTGTCCTAAAGGAAACCAATTAGTTGAAGCAAACATCTCAGCCAATATCACAACATAAAAAAACTATAAATCAATTAATTTTTTTCGCTTGGGTAGGTCAATACACGAGCAGACAACTTGTTCAAAGTGAACAAGTCAAATTTATTAGCTTTATCATAAATTTATCCTTGAACTGTACAAAACCAAAGAAGTATTTGATGCAGAGTCTATGTAATAAAGTGATTGTAGCATTTATGTGTGAGTTGTTCTTTGCTTTGAGAAAAGAAAGAGACTTATTATATTTATGTCCACCAGTGACCAAAGTGAATGGGACTGAAAAATACAACCACTTAAAAATGCATGTAGTAGCCAAAAACAGGTCTAACCCTAAAAGAGATTAAAGGCTACATACTAAGAGCACAAAAAGATTCAAACTAACTAGGGTGTATAGACCCAAAACATATGAAGTCTGGTACAACCTTGCAGGGGGTATACTAGGCAATGGTACGGTCATGTTCCTCTGCGGGTACACACAAGGTATGGAAGGACAGACTTGGGTATGCCTGGGTTCATTGTGGGACAAACTCGGGTGTAATTGGGTCTGTCTTACCATATCTTGTGCTTACCTGGTTAAAAACACAACGTTTTTCCAGTTTTTTTGTTTTATGTTAAAAACCTAATAAACCGTGAAAGACACTCCCAAACGTTTTCTAAACAACACATTTACCTCACATTGCATACTTCACATTGCCCATTTTCTCTTGCACCTTCATGTTTTTAATTGCTTGGGGTTGAAACTCCATCATTTTGCTAATCTTATGCCACTACAACTGCCAAGGGGTTTATGGAGCTTGCAATGAAGAGGCTTGCTGATTTAAGGTAAGTTTTTGTCGTTTTTATTTTAGTTCCAATGAACCACACGATGGTGTTGATGCTTTCCATGAAGGGATCAAGAGCAATTTGATTATGAATATATGAAAATGCTTATTTATCTTGATTTTTGTGTATACATTGTAACATTTGCACAATGTACTTGTTCTGAGTTCGAGCATCGAGTATCATGGCATTTGGTAGTGAATTATTTCTATGCTTTGTGGTTATTTAACTTATTTTGCTTGCTCTACATATTATATGGTTAATTTTGCTTATTTGTCTATAGTTTTGATATTTTTTATATGACCATACCCAAAGCCATATTCAGGCCAAAAAAAAATTACCATCTTGGCGATTTGGCACTAGTATATGCACTTGTACATGTACTAGGGTAAAAGCTTATTTTTTAATTAATGTCATATTCAAAGCATGACATATTACCATGAAACGACAACACCCTCGCTAGATAAGAAGATGTCGCTTGTGAAGACTCAGATGAAGGAAAAATGCTAGTTCTAATCTTTTATCAAATGAAGGAAAGACATCCCCATCAACCACCATTCTACATTTAAAATGCACTTGGAATGGGTAAAAGTATTTTCTGAATAGTTTACATCAAATTTAATCACTTAAATTCCTTTTTCAAGTCTAAAGCGTCATGTTTTTGTAGATATGCTTCTTTAGGGCACATTGCATAGTGTAGGTTGACATCCAATTTGTATCAAATGAAAATATGGTTGTTTCAAAGGGTGTAATGCATTTTTCTGTTTTGGAGAAATTGTGGTTAGTGCACATGGTTTTCAAGTGTCTTGCCTAGTGTTTTTCATAGTAAATTGGAATCAAGACATTGTAGTTGACTCGAAGCATTTTTGTGTATGGAAAACCTTCCTAAATATTCTTCATTATTTTTGGGATCATATAAAGCTGAATAATACTCTTTATTTAGGGTTTATTGTCAATTGGAGTATTGGTGCGACATGTAGAATTTTATGAGAACTTAAACACTAATTATTTTTCAGGCATTTTTTCAGTATATATAGTTGTGTGTTTGGTAGAATGATGGGTGCATATGAATTGTAAAATGAGGTATGCTTTTGACATTGATTTATTGGAATGCTTAATGCTTTTCATTTTTTTGGAGTATGAGTAGAGCACGGGTGGTTTGCTCATGTGGAAAATTGTGTGGGAGTTGAAGTGGCATGGAAGGATTCGGGTTATCATCACAAGCAGATAATACTCTTGGACTAATCTCACAAGTTGAGGAGTTGGTTGATTGGGAAGCCAATTTGGTCTATTACAAGGACTCCTAAGTTCGATTCTCCTAGGGCGGGATTTGATAGTTGAGGGTTTAACTTGGCCACATGAATGCCTAACATCTATTTGGCCAAATGGTCTCACTATAGGGTTGTTGGTCTTGTTGCCTTAACTTTTTATAGGGCCATTCTTTTGCAAACTTTATTTTGATTTTGGAAATATTTTCACGAAGAATTCATTGATGCGGTCATTCCGAAGATTTCACCATTTGGAAGTACTTTGTTTTTGCTTCTTGGTATTGTGCCCCATCACTTTATATGCAAACTTGATGGGATATTTTTTCCTAAATGGAAAAATTAAAACGAGTGTTCTTTGTTTCAATAAGTCAAACAATATCTTTGATGGGAAAACCAAGTACCTGGTGATGAAAAAACAAAGATAGGTTTAATGATATGATGAAAAGGTATCATCTTGCACGCAATATGCATCGAGGACGTAAAAATGTTAGTATTAGAGAACCATCACGTCAAGCATCAATTAAGAGAGGCGGTGAAAATTGGCAAACATTTACAAAATTTGAATAGGGATGAGGGTGTAATGTCCCTTTCTAGGCTGAAACTGAAAAAGAAGGGAAATGACACAAACCCAACTCAAAGCAAACTGAAATTTATAATAGTCAACTGAATTTTTTGGACAACAAGGTACAACAGTTTGAATGACAACAAGAGGAAAATTGCAATAATTCACCACCAAAACCACTTTTACAACATCCAAAGCATGTAGGAAATTTTATAAATAATTTAGAACAAGTACAAGCCAAGAAATGAGCTTTAAAACCCTCAATCGGAGTATATTTAATTATATTTAATTAAATTTGCAATAACAACGAATTCACTTATAAAAATGGGAAGTTGAGATTCCAAAGCCCAAAATTCAATCCAACAAATGCAACCAGCCTTAGAAATTATGAGCAATCCAAATATCAACAAAGAATGAAGTGTTGTGCCCTAGAAACCAGTGAACTTCTCCCAAGGAGGGGTCATCACCCTAGGAGAGGGTCTGAAATTGATCAATAAACCCTCAAATACTTGGTGCTACCTCTAAAAATGGATGAATTACTAATCACAACCCTTGGCTGATCCAAGCACCGACCCTTGTGGCTGTTCCACACTCAAAATTGTTGAAAATCAGGTTTGTAGTAGAAACCCTAGCTGAAAATGCATGAAGGAAATTTGATTGTAGCCCAATGTGATCTCTGAAATGAGACCACCCATGCAGATTTGGAGGGTTTTTGTCCTCAAATTTGATTGCTATTGAGGGATTTCGTCCTCAATAGACCTCCATGGAGGGTTTCCATCCTCAATGGATGAAGAGGAAGCAAATTGCTCCAACTCTCAAATTAGAAATTATCAAATGTCCAAAAGAATGCTTGAAATGAACCCCCACACCGTAATGTCCCCTTTTTCAAATTAATGCCAAATGAAGACTTCTTGCCATTCTCTTCCCATGGCCAAGAAGGATAAGTGAACAAGGGAAGTAATTGAACTCATTTCAGTTTTCTTTTATTATTTTTAATGTTTTTATTTGGTGTTTCACTCCTTAAGGCAGGCCAAGGGGTTATGAGACCCCAACAAGAGATTAGAAGATAAAGTGAAGCTTAAAGAGGTCGGTCTTCACCTATTTGGCCTTTGGCGCCAACCAAGGGATATAAAAAGGATTGTATGACCTCATTTGCAAATCATCTTTGGCGCATATACACTTATACTTGGTTTGTTGATCTCATTGCTGAAAACCTTTCCACTTGAGGACGAAACCCTTCCTTGTGGTTTGGTGGAAAGCGGAAACTCTCCGTAGTGGTGAATTGAAGACATCTACTAAAGATTCTTTTGTTGATTGGGATTGAGGGCATCAAGAAGAAGACCTACAAGAGCTTTGATATATTTTTGGAGCCCCTCTCCTCGGGAGCGATTAGGGCTTGGTTGTGATTTGGTGCCTTCTATGGCACATAACTCATATATTATTTGATATTCTGACTTATCATAATTTATAAGGATGGAATCCATAATTTGGCTATTTTTGGAGGAGTTTATCTATCGTTTTCAGCCCTTGTTTGTGGCTGCCTTGCTGCTGTCATAAATTTAATTACAACAGGTATCATCTCTGGTTTTCTCCATTTCTTTGATGCAAATTGGATGGATATTTGTTGCCGTACTTGAAATAATTATTTAGAAGTATTTTTCAGCTGTTGTGCATGGTTATAAGGTGACTTTAATATACCTATATAGTTGCTACTAGGGTTTCAAGGAATATTAAAGCTGCTGTTATAAAAAATCAGAATTTACTTTACTTGGGGTTTGTGTGATTTCCTTGATTTACAGTTTCAACCCTAGAAAGGGATATTGCACACACCTCCTTTTATACCTTTTCCTCTTTTCTTCAATTTTGGTGGCCGACTTACTTTATTTAAAAGTCACTTTTATTTTTAAAACATAAGTTGCCTTATAATATAACATAAAGTTACATTTGGTCGACTTAGTTAAATCATTAATTTTACTTTTAAGTATTTAAAAATACTTTTTTATTTTAATAATAATATTATTAAGTTGCCCAAAGATTAGAAATGACCAAGCCCAACTTAAATAATATTATTAATTATTTTAATCTAGAAAAGGGGACATTACAATCCACCCTTCCCAAATTTGCTTTGCCCTCAAGCAAATGCCCGCTCATATGTGCAAGTATCACTATGCCAAAGTGATGAATCATGCTATAGTGCTTATAGAGCCTAAACCCTATACCTGTCAAATGGAATAGCTCCTGCCAAAGAACATAGTATGATATATCCCAAATGGATAATGAATGTCATTCTACCTCAAGTTGATCCTCAAAAAAATGTAGGTATCTGGAAACATCTGCATACTCCCGCAAGACTGAAGGCTGCCATATGCCCATGTCATTGTGTTGTTGCTGTCCTACTTGGCTCCTCCTATGCAAAGAGGGTTTTGGGATACCAGATCCTTGGGTCCCAATGGCTCCTCCCATGATTTGGTGAGCTGTTCCTCCCAATATTTGATAAAAATCAGACTGTAGATGGGCTGGAAATGAGTTGCAACAGCCACCAATCACTTGGATTTTCATCCAACTAGGTACCCAGGTGGCTGCCATGAAGATCTCCTTCAGCTGAACCCTTCTTCCAACTTCTATCAAGGATTCTTCCTTATTTTGTGCAAGTTTGTAGCTATTCTTAGCTGATGACAACAGTCCTATACCTGTCATTTTCATGGCCAACAACATGAGAAAGGTACAACATGTACCAAACTGAAACTTCTTTGCAAAAATCAACAATTTCGGGCAATGTAGAGGCTGTGAACAGCCATGCAAGGACTGAAAATATCATATTAGCAGTCACAAACTGAAAAGAACTCCTTCCCTGACTGAAGGCACCTGTAAACCCACTTGTATGGTTGCAAATGATGCAATGTAGCAGCTGGAAGTAGTGATGATTTTAGCCTTCAAGCTGAAAGTTTGGGGCATGGCTGTCCCCATTATGTTCTCCTTTTCCTTGGGAGGTAGTAGATCATCCACCCTTGCTCGTAATTCCCTCCCAGACAGCCATAAGGGTGTTGGAATATTTGCATTCACTGATCTCATCAAGTGACCCATTTCATACATCATGTTAGACCAAGAGAACATTAAACTTTCCAATATACCTCTATCCAAGGAAAGTACTATCATTACAACACATGAAATTAGAAAGAGTATCATACCCGGCTATAGTGTTGTACTTTCTGGTGGCTGGAAACCATCTTGTAACAATTGCAAAAATATCATCAATGACTATAGGTGGAATATGCATCTTTCTTGTGACATAATCTTCTTCTATCTCAACAAAATGTATATGGGAAAAACCGAAAATGTGGAGGACAACAGTCCAAAAATTTGAGACAACTCTCATATCCATACCCACTATGTTAAGTTGATAACACATATTCGAAAGATTCCATTTTACCTAAGTCTCACACTTTTTGAATCTCCAAGGATCACTCGGATCCCAAAATTCCATGTACAAGCAATTTAGAACTTGTATGAAAGTATCTATGTGCCCTTTGCCCTTTGCCCTTCAAGGGGTTCCTCACTGTATCACCATTTTCACTATGTTGTCCATGATGACCACAAATTTGCCGTGATGTACCATAAAACATCAAACATGACGTAAGATCATTCTTTTCAACATGTTGTTGGAAGCACAATGGACTGAGGGGGTGAATCAGTCCTTTAAAACTTTAAACAATTTTAGATTTACTTGCTTAAATCATAAACCATTCAACCATTAATGTGTGCACAACATCATACAACATACATTCAAATAACCACAACCATGAGAGAGAACACCATAACATAAGATATAAGTGGGAAACCCTCAAGGGGAAGAAAACCCACTTGAAAATTTTGCTGATATTACACACAACAAAGACTCAAGTGAATATTACACATCACAAGAGATTTCTTTAGTGAGGCACCAACCCCACAAGGAGCACCAACCCCTAAACCCTTGTTGATATTACTCACAACAAGAGACTTGCATGAATATGACTCATCACACAAGATTTTGATAATAAGATCACTGATGATATGCTGCAACAACTCAACTGATGGTGATCACAAGATTTAGTTCCAACTCCTTCAAATCCTACTTAAACAGACCTTCTAGCTTGCTCAAACTTGGACAAACATGACTTGTTTTGATCTCAAACCCTTGCACACATGCTCTCTAACATTCCTCAACCTTTTGCACACTTCCTTAGCTCTGAATCAATGCCTTCATACTGTTACAAACACACACATGGGTCGCACTTTTCCCTCTCACTTAACTAGTTCAAATTTGAACTCAAACCCTTGCTTTATACCCTTCTCAATTCAAAAACATAAAGCAAGTTAGTCTCCCTCCTTTGGCTAGACCAATACAACTTAAAAACATTCCAACACAATCATAAAAACATTCATATTGGACCCATGTAGGTCGGCCATGCCCAAATGCACCAAACTAGCTCAAAACAAGCTCAAAACCCCATCACTGGATGAGCAAAACCACAAACACCATAACCATGTTTTTTCAAGCTTCAAAATTCCTCATACATGTGAAATATAACATTTCAACATCATCCATGGTTGTACATAAGCTTGAACCAATCAAATTATTCATAACTCATTCAAGAAGGATCATATCCTTCTCAAAAAAATTGTTTTCAGCACCCTGTATTCTCCATTGGGCCTCAAGACTACTCAAGAACAACTCAACAATGACATGCAACAACTAATTGGAATCCTCAAGACCGTAGATCACATCCATGCATGTTAGAGCTCATGAAACATCCATATGTGCAAACCACACCTACTTTCCTCTTCACCAAATCAAGCTGCCCAGAAAGCAGTTTTACAAACTCAACTGGTTTGTAGCCTTCTTTGTCACTTCCAAGACCTCCAAAGGCCTTCACTATGAACAAAATTCATCCCTCTTCACTCTCCAACTGATAGCAAGCATCAACTCATTCATCTCATGCATCTTCTACCTCCATCTTCTAGCAAAAGCAATCCTATCTTGAGAAACAAGAAACCTTCTTCTCCACAAATCAAGCTGGATGACCCATCAAATCTCATCATCACGAGACAAACCGTAATTGGAAAGCTCTCTGAAACCTCTTTTAGAACATATCGCATTTCTTTCCGACTCCCAGTGGAAGGCCTCCAACCAAGTCCATCTCTGAAAACTGCTTGAAACTGCCCCAAAATTGCCTTATGACCAATCTTCATAAATAGGGCACACTTTTCCATTTAGAAGCACCACCATGATTTGAAACCATCATGGACATCAAGTACAAGTCCCATACTAAAAACAATGTCCATTTATTTTGCAACTCCTTTGGACAACCTTGTCCCAAACTGGATTTATTTGGAAAATTGCATTTTTAGGTGGAGTCCACTCATCACCACATACTCTATCATACCTTTTTGGAAAGATGGAGTCCTCTACATCATCAAATCATTATTTTAGTACAAACAATCAACTCTGGACACTTATAAAGCAAATCTCTCCTACCGCTTTTGAGCTAGGGTTTTAAGCACACAAAAAGTTGTTTACCTTCTTAACATTCGTTCATAAAAACTTGACAATGAAACCACTCAATTATTTTTTTGAAATTCTCTTAGCTCAATGGAAAATCATCCTTGAAAGCCACAAGGTCCCATGTAAAGCACACAATTCATGGTGAGCATCAGAAGGTGCAATTCGAGCTGGAAATCACCTTCTTCTTGACCCTGTTTCACCAAAAACAACATAACTTGCAAAATCTTCTTTAGAATGACTCCAAATTTTCTCACACCTCTAGGACACCCCGTGCATCATCTCCAATCATCAACATAGCTCAAATAGGTCTCCATCTTCTAATTCATCTCATTTGCATGACTAGCCCTTGGGGTTTTGCATGGTTTAGGCTAGGGTCAATTGAATCAACATTGTAACTCATCATGAAACCTCTCCAAAAGGTCATAACAACCTTAATACATCATGAATCACTCACCTACATGCATCCATGAGCTCACATGGATCTACAACTCATCCTCATGCCTCCAAGCACCTAGACCTAGTCTAGATGAGCACCTGAATCTTGGACTTCAACCTGTACATGTATCCTAAAACTCATGTGAGTGCCTAAACACTCCCCAAACATGATCTTTATGCTGCTACCATGCTCCTCAAGCTACCTAACAACTTTAATCATCATGCACCATTACCTATGCAAGCTAGGTCACTCGAGATGGCTTGCTAGACCAAGCCAATCATGCTGAATCACCTAATGTCATCATGTTAACCCTGAAACTCCATGTCATCATCCTATTAAGCATCCTCTGACACATCTCCATCATCCTCTTTGTCATTAATGGGCTTTTACATTAATGACAACACCTAGAACTCAATATGCTAACACATGCCTGCCCATGATGATAACACATTTCAAATGACATAGTGCGAAGCAACAAATACACAACACTTTCATACCTTTGTCTGTCCATAACTTGTTCACCTTCGTTTTCCGGATGAAGAATGATTGAAAGATTTTCAACACCTTCATCCTTGTGACTGAGAATTTTTAAGTTAGGATCAACATTCTCCTTCCTCTTAGACTCTTCACATTCAACAAGTGAAGCACTTTCCGCCTTGTCTTCATTCATATTTGTTGACATATGCATGGAGCATCTTCATAGTTTTTGCTAAAGTCATGAACACCATCAACTTACTTTTTATTGATTGTTGTTCTGAAAATCCCAACAAGCTGAACATCAACATTATCAACCGGTAAAGCCCTTTTTCTTATGTGCATGCCCCTCAACATGGTCTTCTCGGAACTCCACCTCAAAACCTTCTTGCAAATCTGATTTTTTCTTCGTTCATGCCCCATGATTTCTTCCTCTCTCCTCATCACTAAGGGAGAACTCTTTAAATCACTCTCAAAAGGTAATGACTCAAACTTTGCAATGTTAGGAAGACTGATCGGTGCTTCTAGGGCTGAAACAACTTCAATTTTGGAGACTTGGCATTCAACATGTAATGCATGTTCTTCCTTTACATTATTAATGCAAACACCTTGTTTATCACAAGTCATACCTTTTTCTGGTTCTTCATCTAGCAACACCTCTCCATGTCCTTTGCCTAGACAATCTGTAGCTTGGCTCCCAAGGTTCTTCATGGTTTTTCTTCAACCCAATGAAGTTGGCAATTGAAATTTCTTCACGGATGTTATTAGGAAGTGCCACAACAATGTCATCTACTATGGAGGGTTGAGTTTCCCTCACTGGAATGGTTTCTTCTTTTGGAAGGAAAGTAGGTTGGAATGACTTAGATGAAGAATCAATCATGATTCTTGGTGGCTGGATTTTATTGCTTTCCCTTGAAGAGTTTCGTTCACCATTTGGATGTTGCATGGTATGGATCAGCCGTGTCACTTTCCCAAGGCATGTTGAAGATTCTTCGGTGGTGCTTGAGATCTAGGCTTGGGCCTTGATCTACCCTTGCTCACTCCTATGAACTCCGCAAGTGAGATGGCATCACGAATCTCATTTGGAAGAGCCCTATACTCCTCATAGCTGGCTGTAATGTTGTGACCCACTGAATGTCGTGTTCCAACCTCTAGAATGACTTCTTCTCTTGGGAGGAAGGTAGGCCGAAAAGGCTTAGCAACAGATCCAAAATTTGACCCTTGGGGCTGCCTCATATTGTGAACCCTTGACGAACTGCCCTCACCCTTGTGATGTCTTGGCCCATGAATTTTTGCAAGGTTAGGGCTAACAAATCCATAGTATCCACCAACCTCTCTTGCCCTTCGATAAGTCTATCAATCTTGGCCTCTTTAGAACCTTTGTTGGCCATGTTAGGTCCTTCAAGTGGCTGATTTGAATTCTTCTTTCTTCTTGCATGAATACTCTCCGTGGTGGGAGGATCTTTGCTCTAATGCCCCTTTGTAATGTCCCTTTCCGGGCTGAAACTGAAAAGGAAGGAAATGGCACAAACCCAACTCAAAGCAAACTGAAATTTATAACAGTCAACTGAATTTTTGGACAGCAAGGTACAACAGTCTGAAATCTTATGACAACAAGAGGAAAATTGCAATAATTCACCACCAAAACCACTTTTACAACATCCAAAGCATGTAGGAAATTTTATAAATATTTTAGAACAAGTACAAGCCAAGAAATGAGCTTTAAAACCCTCAATTGGAGTATATTTAATTAAATTTGCAACAGCAGCGAATCCACTTACAAAAATGCCGGAAGTTGAGATTCCAAGGCCCAAAATTCAATCCAACAAATGCAACCAACCTTAGAAATTATGAGCAATCCAAATATCAACAAAGAATGAAGTGTCGTGCCCTAGAAACCAGTGAACTCCTCCCAAGGAGGGGTCGCTACCCTAGGAGAGGGTCTGAAATTGATCAATAAACCCTCAAATACTTGGCACTTCTCGAAAATGGATGAATTATTGATCACAACCCTTGGCTAATCCAAGCACTGACCCTTGTGGCTGTTCCACACTCAGAATTGCTGAAAATCAGGTCTGCAATAGAAACCCTAGCTGAAAATGCATAAAGGAAATATGATTGTAGCCCAATGTGATCTCTGAAATGAGACCACCCATGCAGATTTGGAGGGTTTTCATCCTCAAATCTGATTGCTATTGAGGGATTTCGTCCTCAATAGACCTCCATGGAGGGTTTCCGTCCTCAATGGATGAAGAGGAAGCAAATTGCTCCAACTCTCAAATTAGAAATTATCAAATGTCCAAAAGAATGCTTGAAATGAACCCCCACACCTTTTATACCTTTTCCTCTTTTCTTCAATTTTGGTGGCCGACTTACTTTATTTAAAAGTCACTTTTATTTTTAAAACATAAGTTGCCTTATAATATAACATAAAGTTACATTTGATTGACTTAGTTAAATCATTAATTTTACTTTTAAGTATTTACAAATACTTTTATAGTAATAATAATAATATTATTAAGTTGCCCAAAGATTAGAAATGACGAGGCCCAACTTAAATAATATTATTAATTATTTTATCTAGAAAAGGGGACATTACGAGAGGGCTTGGGTTTGAGCCACTTGTGGAGACCCAACATTAATAAATTAAAAAATGACCTCACACTTTACGATATGCATATTTATTGTTTTCTCAAAGGTGGTTACAATTTTACGGCTAGTGGAGCATTTAATAATTGTCGTAAAGTAGGCCGAATTCGCATCTTGCCCTATGTTGAGTTATCTATATAAGGAGATTGGGTTTGTAATTCTCTCCCATATCTTCTACATCTTTATGATGGGTTGCGTATGTTGTAAAGTGATGAGCTACAATCGCATTACCACAATAATGTGATGGAGAACTACTTCAACTAGTTAGCAAAACTACGAAAAACAAGGCTTGTCAAAGATTAAATTCAACAATTCTAGAACTTGTCCTTGCGAGTAGGCGACATCATAGAGGATATCTCAACGACTTGTTTTTGGGGGCTCAAGGGTAACATCGAAAATGATATTTGTATGTTTAATCGAGTTTTGTGTACGAGGTCATTGTCTTTGTGAGCTAGGAAAAAGAAGGAGATTAGGTCAAACGGAGGACATTCAACATGGGTAGAGAGCGTAGTATTCCAACACCATCATTTCCTCGATCTACCAGATTGACTCCTCAATGATTGAATATAAATGGTCAAATCGATTCTATTTCAATTGTGATAACAAGTACAACCTGGGGACATAAATGTGTTGTGAAGAAACTATTCTACATCAAAGGGGCCAATGATAAAGAAGAGGATGAGAAAGCTAGAGGCAAGTTCGATGAAGAGATTGAAGAAGAATTAGAAGACTCCCAAGTATTTCGTGTCATGCACTTTCGGGAATTAACATTCCACAAACCCTATAACTGGTGGGTTTTCTGAAGAAACAAAAAGTGACAATGTTAATTGACTCAAGGAGTATGCATAACTTCACAATAAGTTGGTGACATACGTGAATTGCTTTGTTTATCCAACTCCAAAATTTTAGGTGATGATTGCAGATGGGGGCATAGTCAGTTGTTCACAAAAATGCCATAGTACTAAAATCACCATGGGTGAGTATAGGTTAGATTCTCCTATGTTTGCCCTTCCAATGATGGGAGTAGAAATTGTTCTAGGAGTCCATTGGCTCACAACTTTAAGAACAATCTAGTTGAACTTCTAAGAGTTGTTCATGCACTTTCATTAAGAAAGAAAGCCATTTGATTTTCATGGGTTGTGAGCAAAATAGTAATGTCCCTTTTTGGGACTGAAACTGAAAAAGTAGGAAACCACACAAACCCCAATAGATTAAATTCAGATTTTTAGATCAACAAACTGATTTTTCTAACAGCTGGAAATCAGCAATCTGATTTTTATAACAGTCCGGAAATAGAGGAAAATCACTCAAATATCATCAAATAACTCAACCAAAATATAGATAGATATTTTAGGAAGAATTTAAGACACTTTTTATCATCAAATCAGATCACACACTCAATTGGAAATTTAATTCTGAACAGCAGAAGTACAGCCCATGAAAATAATGAAAAGAGAGGTTTCCAAACCCCGATAACCACAAAGAAAGATAGATTCCGGCCTTAGAAATTATGCCGAATCAGAATATCCAATAAAATCTAAAGTATGTGCCCTAGAAGGCACCCAACTAACACCAAACCCTAGTTGCTCCCTTTAGGAGAGCTCCAAAATGCATGCAAAGCCTTGATAGATATTCTCCTTGATGCCCTAGGTCCAAACCAACAAGATAGTCTTCAAAGAATGTCTTCAAATCACCCCAAATGGAGGGTTTCCGTCCTCCACCAAGCCACAAGGAAGGTTTTGTCTTCCTTGGAATGCCACACAAGAGGGTTTTTGTCCTCAAGTGGATAGTTAATGAGCACTTTGCCCAAAAAACCAAGTATATGTAAAATGCGCCAAAGATAGGATGCAAATGAAGTCACAAATCTCCTTTTATAGCTCTTGTTTGGTGCCAAAGGCCAAATAGAAGTGGACCGACCTCCTTGGGCTTCTTTTAGTCTTTTAATTTGCCTTTATGACTCTCCAATCACAACCGACCTGCCTTATAAAGGGAAACACTAAAAGAAACATTAAATCTAATAAAGAAAACTGAAATAAAAATGCAATTCCTTCCCTTGCTCAATCAAGCTTCATTGCCACGGAAAGGGGATGGCAAGAAGTCCACTTTTAGGCTCTTAATTCGAAAAAGGGGACATTACACAAAATGCCTACAACTATTTAATTCTCATAAGATGTAGATGATTCTTAAGAGGAGCTTATAGATTTGTAGTACAATTATTTTTCTTGGAAGCCCTTCTTGCATAGATGTCTACATTAACAAAGATACAAACGTTTCTTGATAAACTTTACTCGTTTTTGAAGCAATGCCAAAAGGAGTACCTCCAAAAATAAATCATGATTATGATATTCAATTGATACGGGGAGTTTGGCACCCAACATTCGTCCGAGAGTTAGTCAACATTGAGGACAGCGCTGGTTTTAAAGGGATGGGCATGCTACACACTTAACCTATAATGTGTTTTGGGATATATGTTGACAACATGTGGCTAATATAATCTCATACCTTGTGATATCCCATTTTTCTATGTTTACATACTGCTAGTAGGGTTGGCCTATGGAATAAACATAGCCTACGTAGGGTATAGATAGGAGGTAGTAGAGAGTACTTGATCAAATTGCTTATTCTATTCTTATTGTAAGGTATGGAGGTTGCCCCCTCAAAGTGGATAATTCATAGATTTTTTTTGCTGCTATTATTGAATCTTCCTATAAGTAATTTCCTTATGGGAAGCCTTAAAATGGTAAATGTTATACAAAGACAAGACGGAAAAACTATAACAAGATAGATTCTTGTTGTTGCCCAACAATGAAAGGAGTTTGGAAAATAGACTTCGATAAATGAATAAAATTTTGGGGCATCCACGATGATATAACCTTCTTGTGATGTGGACCTAAAATAAAAAATTGAAAAGAAAGCATTTGAAAACCTTTAAAAGGATGAAAATATCAAAGATAAACGAAAACTATCATGTTATAAATATGTTATCAAACCCAAACTTGAAAATCTTCCGTACACCTATAATGTTATCAACTTTAAGAAGAAATTAACAATTGCTAATCAAACTCGAGCATTCGCCATGCACATGTAAGATTGCCAACTTCAAGAAGAAGAAAATTATGATTGCTAATATGAGAACTTACTCACACGAGCTACATAGTGAAACTGAAAGATAAACAATCCCAAAAGCACCTTTGGGAAAAAAATCTGGTGTAACTCAAATGAATAGAAGATGACGCTTATTTCCTTCTGACATGTCAATTGTACAATGACATATGACATACTAATGTTGATATCTGCAATTGTAACTTGGTTTATGAACTCCTAAATCAGGGAAACCAAATAAAGATTGGTGATTTTATTTTGAATCTCAATGTCGATTATAAATTGTGTACACAAGTAAGGCTTTGGCCATCCAAGTTTTTCTTTCAATAAATTTGGAGTTAAAAAAATTATCTCTCTAGTTTGTCCCAATTTGGGTTGTGTTAGGATTATTTGTTATAAGTCATTACTTGTTTTCCTCGGCACTTTGATCAGGAAGATTCCAAGGATTGTGAAGGCACGTTGGCTGGGAAGAGTCGAACTTTGCGAAAGGTTGGCGTCAACGGAGACAACTAAAAAATAACACTTTTGCAGAAAGGGTTCAAAACAAAGTTCATTGTCTACACATTTTATTGGGTTATAAAGACCAATTTGATCCAGTATGTTAAAAGTTATCATCATATTGTTCTCTGTGTATATTTTTATCTCCATTCATTCATGGTTTGTTTAGTTACAATTTTGCAATGTATGTTACATTTGTTGTAACTGATTGCTTAGGCATGTAACACATCTAAGTTTTGACAAGTTAGTGTGTTGTCCACTAGCTTCTCAATCCAATTATGATCAGTAGTCTATGAAGATTTCTTTTGATTGTCCAGTTCCGAAAAATTACTCCTTGTGATGGTCCTTAGTCTACATTTGAAAGGACAAGTTTATTAGGTTTTTGGGAAGTAGATTTACCTATAGTTTTTCGAGATGGCCTAGCTCTCATAACCTCAGTCTTCCATCCCAGATTTGGCCTTTAACAATTGTTGAAGGTGTTCTATGGTCTTTCTGTTAGTTCCACTTACTTGTGGCAACACTATCGTATGATTTTAGGTTCCCACAAAAGCCATTGAGAGTATGCTTAAATGAGTTATGAGTAAGCCTTGTGGAGGCATAAACCGAATACACCATCTTTAGGTGCTCGATTTATTATGAAATCAAGTCAAGAGTATTATCTATTCAACTATCTTGTGGGGATTTAAATGTTGTCTTTAGTTATTATGACTATAAATGTTTGACTCTATTTATTAAAAGAGGTTCTTTCCTTTAGCTGTCACGCGTTGCATGCATGTCCTAGGCCTACTAGATTGGTAAAATTGTTCTTGACCATTTCCACTAGTGGGGATGTGCGCCCTACAATTATTGCCAAGATCGACACATGATATAGAAGACTATTTAGATGATGTCCCTACACCCTTAATGTTCCTAAACTGCCCCTCATTGTTGGAAACAATCCTCGACATAGGGTGAACGTTGCCTCTCCCCATGTTTAGTCTAGATTCTGTGACCAAGGCAGTATCACCAACATTTTGACCTCATTTAGAAAACCGTTAATGTTCTTCCACTTCTCTCTATGCTTAGAACATTCGGCTTCTAAGGATGGGTTAGTTGGGTTCTGGGTGACATCATCATATGGTATGATGCTCGATAGCACTATATATTGCCGTTCTATTATTGATGAAAACCAGGGGTGTTTATCTGATCACTCTTTTCTTGTATAACATCAGTTCATTTGACCTTGTTGTGTCTAATAAGGACTGCACTTTTTATAACAAATGCTATGTATTCTTGTAAGTTCGGGATTATTGTAATGTCCCCTTTGTCCAAGCTAGTCGCTACAAAGAGAGTTTATCCCATTCTTTCCTTTTGGGACTAAGGATTTGGAGCTAGAGGAAAGTTGTCTGAAGATATCTGGATTAGTTTTAGGAAATATTGCACTATTTTATGTTGTATTCCTATTGGATGCCTAGTGCTCCAATAGATGAAATAAATTACTTAGTTAATTAGTTGTTTGGTGAGCATATATGCTCAAATTAGAAATAGACTTTAATATTATAGGGTCGGCCATAAGTTATGGTGTAGCACCCGTTATGTTATAAAAGGAGGATGCCTAGCCATTATTATGGCATGTTGAATTTTTATGATTTCTTCTTGGTAAAGGTTGTACCTTTCCTATCTCTCTCATCAAGGACGAAAACCCTTGTTTGAGATCCCTTCAAGGACAAAAACCCTTGATGGTGGAACTTTCCTTGGGGACGAAAACCCTCAAGGAAGGATATTTGGTATAATTGAATATCTTAAGGTATTTGGAGCTGATATCTTTTTATCTAGCCCTAAGTGACTTGCATCATGAGCAATTTGGAGGTGTTTTGATGGATGTATGGTTTGATTCTTGCATGGATGGACTTGTACTAATTTCTAAAGGTGAAAGCAATCATTTCTTTGCATATTAAGCCAATAATTCAGCTTTTCCAAGTGGGGTGAATTGCTTAGGAGTGGGGTTTGCATTGATTCAAAGGGTTTCTCCATGTTTGGTTTGCATCATTCAATTCCTCATATTTTATAAGGCCGAAATCTACATTTTTATGATTTTAGGAGTTGTCTAAGAGCTATTTCTAGCCCTTGGTTGTGGCTGCACTGCTGCTGTCATAAAATTAATTGCAGCTGGGTGTAATCACTTGTTTTCTCCATTTCTTTGATGTAAATTGGATTAACAAATGTTTCCGTGATTGTATTAATTATTTAGAAACATTTTCAGTTTTCTCTATTACATGGTTGTATGATGAGTTGAAGTCCCTATACAGTTTACTGCTAGGGTTTCTAATTTTTTAGATCTGCTGTTATAAAAATCAGATTACTCTCAAGTGGGATTGGTGTTGTTTCCTATTTTTCAGTTTCAGCCCTAGAAAGGGACATTACAGTTATTGTTGTAGGGTTTGCTTTTTTGTGGTAAATTTCCTGTTTTCCATTTACTTTTAATCCTTCATGTAGCTGGGGATGCTTCAGGTACTCCCTTTTCATTGCAGGCTGAATTTTTGATTCCCTTGACATTTTTTCCATTCATGTATGATTATGTAATTTCTTTCTTTTATGAGAGTTGTTGAAAGATTTTCAACTTCTAGCTTGCCTTAAGTTTCTGCTAACCATGTGTCCAGGTCCCTCTTGCAATTGTTTATATTGGAGACAATGTTTTCTCTACGTGCATCAATGCCATAAAGACTCTAAACATCCATGTATTGTTTGACATGTCTTTTGTAACTTTTTCATTAGGTTTACAAAATCTGTGTGTTTTGTATATTAGAAAGGACAATTCTTCATACACCTTGACCCTGCCTGGTTCCTATACTCTATTTGATGAAAAGCAATTGAGGCATCATTTTCCTAGAAAAATTTCAGCCGTTTCTTAAACCAGGTTCCTACCAGCTAAAGTATTATTCCAAGTAAACATCCTCTCCTTAAAGGGAATGCGAATAATATTGTAATATTGAATATCATCCACAAATAAAGGTTGCATTACTTTTTGAAATCCCAACTCACCTCTTTTTCTAAAGGTGTAGAGAGGGGTATTTAAGTCCACTTAGATTTCATGGTATGCTAATTCACGAGGTTCGGGTTCAAGTTCATGTTTGACGAGGATAATGTTTGTTTTACGTTTGCCAATGGATAAAATTTGAAAAAAATGCCTTTAATTGGAAAAAAAGATTTTTATCATCTTTTTTAATTTTCCATATAAAAATGCACTATGTTGCAGGGAAATGCCTTAGCCCCCGCCCCCACCCACATCACCCACATCCAGATGTTTTTGGTGCAGAAACACATTTGAAATGGCCATCTAGGTACGTACAGAAAATGGTATGGAAATTCCCAACTTTTATGTTAGGAATATTAGTACTTCGTAGGTACATTATTATATTAGTTAGATTATATTATATTATGTGAGTTGTTCTAACAGCTCACGTGAATAGGCTTGGGTGAGATTTTCTAGGGATTTGATGATATGCCTAAACTCTGCATTTGTAGGATTTCATAGGGCTGTACATATATGTAGTCTTCTCATATTGAATAAATTTGAATTGTGTTATTGATTTCAGTTGGTATCAGAGCAATATTGCTTCTTGAACAAAATACATTTGTGAGGGTAAAAGGGGTAACCCCATGATTATTGAGTTGCTTCGAGGAATGAAAGGAAATTTATGTAAGTATTGTTTGAGATTATTAAGATAGTTTAATATTTGTTAACGTTGTTTGTAGATTTTAAAGTATTCTCTTATGCATACACCTATTTTTCAAGCTTGAAATCAATGTGACAAGATTCCTTGTATGTCGGATCAATTCTATCCCGTGGGTCGTGTGTGCTGTATGCAGTATTGATCATTGTCAACCGTACATTGCTGCCATGTCAAGTGGCCATGTGCTGGAACTATATTTCCATGCATGACTGATCTGATCCTATATTCTCTTTGAGTGATCCTTCTCGCTCGTGTGTCTATCACCATTTTTATTCACTTGTATAATTGTATTAATTGACTCATTCACCTTGTAATGTCCCTTTCCAGGCTCTAACTGAAAAACAAAGGAAATAACACAAACCCCAATTGATAGTAAACTGAATTTTATAACAACCAACTGAAAATTATGACAACAGTGAACAATAGTTTGATTTCTATAACAGCAGCAAGGAAACAACTCTTCTTCAAAAATACATCATTCACACCATCCAAAACATGTAGGGAAACTTAGAAATATTTTAGAACCAATATTAACCAAGAAATCAGCCTTCAAACCCCAACTGGAAATTTATTAAATTAAATAAATGACAGCAGAGAACACCCTTACAAAAGTGGCTGGAAATGAATGATTCCAAGCCCAAAAATGAAGTCCAAATATAGATTCTAGCTGCTAAAAATATAAAGAATGCAATGATGGTTGAGTTGGAAATCGTTGTGCCCTAGAAACCACCTAACTCTTCCCCAAGGTGGGTCGCTCCCCTAAGAAAGGGGCTGGAAATCACTGTAGACTCAAACCTGGCGGAAAATCTACAATAGCAAAGAAGGTTTTTGTCCTCCTTGTTGGCCACACCAAAGGATTTTCGCCCTTAAGTGGAATTAATTGAGCAATCAGCCCAAAACCATTCTAAGTTATTTTTTAGACAAGACGATGATGTACAAATGAGCCAAACGACCCCTTTTTATACCTTTTTTGATGCCAAACCCAATTAGAAAGCTTCCAATTAGGACCGACCTCATAATGGTTACTTTTTATTTTATTTTACCTTTTGGTTTTTCACCTTCTTAACCCAATCAACTTGACTTATGTAGAAAACTATTAAAGAAGAATGCAAATGCTCACGAAAATAACTGAAAACATGACAATTACTTCCCTTGCTCATTTCCTTCTTGCCCCAAGAAGTGGAATGGGCTCAAAGTCCTCCAAATAGAATTAGCTTGAAAAAGGGGACATTACACACCTCTGTTTGTGCACTTAATAACTTACCATTTTGAACATTAGAATATAAACCGACATGCTTTTGTGGGTTGTAGTACTTTGTACCGCCATCGCTTGATTGTCACCATCACGGGTCCCAATCACACATGTTGCTCTTGTGCTCATAAACCATCAAATGTTAGTCTTCTATTATTTACATAGTTACCATGTTTGAAAAGTTTGGATAGTTCGAAAGGGAAAAAAGTTCGGAAGTTTGGAATTTTTCAAAAGGTTCGGTTCGGTTCAGTTTAGAAAATTTACAAATATAAAATATATATAAATAATAAATACTATACATATATGATGATATTTGAAAAGAAAAACCAATTACACATAATAATAAATAAATATATTATCTACGGAGTTTGTCATTTACGTTCTTGTTTCGTTTTTGTTTTGTGTTGAAGTTCTTTTAATTTAAACGCTTTAATTTTTTAATTTAAAAAAGGAAAAATAATGTTCGACCGAACTTGTTTGGTAAGTTTGGTTAGACCAAAAATATGTTCGAACTGAATTTCATCAAGTTTGCAAGAACATGACAACTATGATTATTTGCCCCAAGCATGCAAATTTATTCATCAAGTTGTTTGCCGATCCATATGCTCAAATGTGTGCCAATAGTCTTCCACGAGTTCATTAATGTTTAATCTTTCTATTGCATTTTGTGCTCATCGTTAGGCTTCTAGTCTCGTGCCACTCCATGTGTGCTTCACATTAACACCGGTCTGTCTAATCTCTCGTGCGTAGTGCTTCCTTTGAATATTCATTACCTCATGCCACAACTATGGATTTGTCCACCCAATTTGTTTATCTACCACTAAACTCCGGCTTTGCAATGTAACTTCATACACCACCCACATGTTCCATGCACCATTATTGATCTGTAAACTTCAAACTTTGGAACTTTACAAACCATAACTTATTACTGTTCTACTTTCAATTTCGAAAATGACAGATTTTGAATTACTTCATGAGTAAAACTGAAGTTAGAACGAATTTTGCAGCAAAGGAAATAACAATTTAACACCAAGATTTATCCTGGAAACCCCCAAGTTGAAGGAAAACTAGCCGGGAAGGGCAATTGCTCGTTCTTCCCAAATTTTATTGGCCAATTGTGAATGCATACAAATTACAACAAGAGGAAAGGAAGTACAACAATGTAAACACTCCCTTTCAATACTTGGCTGCTCTGTTTCTACACATTTCTTCTACAAAACAAACTCCAGCTCCAATGTTTTTTTCTCACTTCATGCATCCAACTCGATTGCCTTCGATAATTAATCCTTGCCTATGCTCCTTAAAACAACCTTCCTCCCATGTCCTCCCGTGCACTAGAGAATGGGAAATGTCCTCAAGGAAAAGATACGGACGAGACGTTTGAATTCCGCATCCATTCATGGCTTCATTTTTATTTTTCGTCCATAAGTGATAGGACTACCGATGTTTTGAAACCGATGGTGATGCAACCGCCATTCTATGCAGGGGCGGTTACGCAATCGCTCTCGCTGCAGGGGCGGCTCAGAACTTTACAACCTGCTCTTGATTCTCGCTCAAATTTCCCCTTCAAAGCGGGTTGTTTTGATGTAGTGTTCGTTTGGATCCCTATGGATCACACCTCCCCTGCTCAAGAGGCTTTTGGTCCCACAAAAGCTTAGTGGGGGAGTAGATGAGGAAACAATTCCCTCACTTGCTTCTTTGAGTACCACCGGGCCTGCCTTGGTGTCTTCCCCTTTAGTGCAACCTGCCAAGACTCTTATGGACCTCTCCTTGTCTCTCTGATCTTCTGCTAAAACACTACGTCCTCCATTCGCCTCGTGAATCCAAGACGCAATCTTCTATGGGCGTAGAAGAACTGACACTCTTCTTCCTCATCAAGCATGGATGGCTCATATAGGTGCAAGTTCACACAATTTACTACTGAGTACATCCACATGAATGGTGGCAAATCAAGCCTGAAGGCATTTTCTCCAACTTGCTCCAATATGGTGAAGGATCCATACCGTAGTGGCTTGAGTTTCCTTGCTTGGCCTTGTAATCTCTCCTTGCTCAAGTAAAGCCAAACCTTGTCTCCAACATGAAGTTTGTGCTCTCTCCTATGCTGATCATGTCTAGCCTTATACTTGGCTTGAGATCTTTCCAACTATTATTTCACTTTGAGATGGATTTGCGGATCCTCTCAATGAATTTCATTCTTTCTAGTCACCTCTGAGTCACGTATCTCCCCTTCTTCTTGCTGCCCAACTGCTATGTCCAATGGATTCGTAGGTAGATATCCCAAGCATGCTTCAAATGGTGACTTCATAGTGGATGTGTGTATGCCTTGCCAGGTTGTAGGAATGTTGAATGTAAGCTAAGAGGTGTTGCGATGTTGGCTAGATTTTACGCATAGCATCAAACCTAGGCAAATCATGAGATAAATCTCCCTCATTTAACCGGTGAGGCTCCCGTGTCGATTTGTCAATAAAATGTGTTATTATCTATCAGGGGTTTTACTTTAACCACTTAGTTCATGAACCATAACTAAGAAGTTCTGCAGCAAGTAAGCAACTGTTTAAGAAAGGAAAGTTATAGAAGAAAGAAGTAAAGGAAATACAGAGAAGAAATGGGGAAGATGTGCATCCCAATTAGTAGATAGCAGAGCTAATTACATGCACATAGAAGAAACTTAATAGATATGAACACACAGAATTATAAAACAAAGGCAACTCTAGATCTAGATCTAAAATAACACAAAGTTTATCAAGAGATCTAAGATTCAAAGCAAGAAACACAGTACACCGTGACACAAAGTTCTCCGGAAACCTGCTCCTTTGTATTCCTTTGCTCCAAGTTGCTCTCAGGAGTTCAGCACAAAGTCTAGAACTCAGGATTGCTGCTTACAAATTCTGATCGATCCTTAACCCGGAGGTTCTTCTCCTACTTATAGAATGTAGGAGGGAAAGTACAAATAGAAGACTCAAACTGAACTAAAGCATGAACAAGTAAAGATGACATTTGACAATCATCCTCAACTAACTTCTTCTTAAGTGACACATGTATCACTTAACTAATAGAATGGTTCCACATGACTTCAAGTAATGGTTGTAAAACCAATAACTTAGAAGTTTTACAATTTCATCCGGGAACATAGAAAATAGAAGAAGAAAGAATAGAAGAAGTCATGCCAGCTGTAACATTTATGTCTTCTTCTTGTTCTGATATCGGATATACTTGTCGAACATGTAATTCAAAGATCTTCCATCTGTTTTTAGCCATCGCTTCCTTCTCTGTCCTGAATTGCAGCAACCCTTCATTCAACACTTTGCTGCACGCTTCCACCTCTTCCAAACTCGGCCCAAACCTCGCAATGTCTGCCTGCAGCGCCACCAGTCTACTGATAGAATTCATCGTGAAAGGCTTGGTAGCTTTATCAATTCTCTTTTGTACCATCAGAAGAGAATCTTCCAGGGAATTAGGCACCTTAGTTGAAACGATCCGCACGTATGAAGTAACACCTCCGTCCACTCTTTCCTCAGTGAAAGAAATGATACTGTCTGGTAAATCTGATGTTCTACTCTCAAGTGCCTGCATCCTCTTCAGCAAAACTCTGCAGATTTCCAAACGGAAAGATACTGCAAACTCTAGCCGCTTCCCCTTCTCGACCGATCCGTCTGTACAATCTGTTCCCTGCAATCAATACATCTCTCAAAGAACTTGTTGATCTCGCCAAAATACTCAGTTACTCTCGCAAATCGTATTCATGCCTTCTATGTTTTCCATCGAGTTGCTTTAGTTGATTTGTTGCATCGCTCATAACCTTTAAAGCGGGTGACACTTCCCAAGTTGTCAGAAGTTTGACGAATAATCAAATCCTTCCATTCGTCAATAGCCTTTACTTGATTGCTTGCATCCTCCATTTCCCGCATAAGATGATCACTCACCGCTTCTGAAATAGGTGAATGGAAGGTTTAACAACCTTGGCTATGATCTCACATAATTGAGATACTTGCTTCTGCAACTCTTCTTTCTCCGCCTTCTCACTGTCAAGCCTAAGGAATAAAGCATCTATCAATGTTTGCGTATCCTGCTTCAATCCTTCAGTGGTGGCTTGACCGAGTGGTACTTTGGTCACTGTCACATCTTCTGCCGTGAGCTCCTCTTCTATCTTTCCTTCTGCCGGAATTGATATCTCAGCAAACTTCTCTCCCGAATTCTCAATGATCAACCTAGAAGTTGCTTTAGCAACTTTAGGCCTTCTGTCTCTTCTCCGATCCTGGAGTAGCTGCAAGTCGTGCTCCTCTAAGTTCATCTCCATTCTCGCTTCTGGAACCAACTGCAAAGCCAACCATTCCGAGAAATTACTTCTCGGAGAGTGAGAAGTCGCTGAGTGCACTACCATCTCCCGCTCTGCATCCTCTCCGTCAGAAAGTGCCACAGTGTTATGGCTGCCATCCTCTGAATCATCCAAGGACAAAGCTTTTCGAACTCGCCATCTCGCAGCCTTCAACATCTCCTCCTGGAACGGGTGATGAACGGCGGTGAGGAGAGAAGATGAATTTAACGCCGGATTCAATGAAGGCATGGAAGCGTCCCCGCGCCGCGGTGCAATAGTTGGTGAAGTACTGGGTACTCGAGAAGCCAAGTCAAAGCTATGGTCGTAGAAGTGATTTTCTTTCTCTTGAGATCTTCGTGTACTTTCAACTTCTCGGACCTTTCACGCTTTCTCCTTCATGCTTTCGCTTAAGGGAATCTCCTGCGCACCGAAGTTGCCCGTGATTTGATTCATCAATGCTTCATCAAGGCAATATCCCTTTCACAAAGAACTGGTTTGAAGTATTCACCAACACACTCTCGACCTTTCTTCAATTGTGTGCAACCTCCTATGTTATTCTCGCAAAGATGGCTTTATCTCCTCCCATTTGATGGTAAGTGTCAAGTACCACATTCCCATCATCTTTAAGATCCGCAGTATCCGCGCTAGTCCAAAGTCGAACACTTGATTTGCGATACCGCTGAAATCTCTTTCTAACCTCGTACTCACTTCCGTACTTCATCCGTAAATCTTCTAACGAAGGCACATGTGCGTATCCGAGATTGTCTTCCTGGCTACTCCAAATGGATCAAGTTCAGCCGTGCAGGAAGAACTCTTGCTCATACTGGATAACATTTGCGTTGCCATCCTCGAGCTCGTGTGAATGCTAATGCACTGTAATATCCCACAGTTGCTTGGGAAGAAGCCCGTAGACTTGTGCCGCTTTGATCAAGGTCGTGTAACTCCACAAGTTTCTCGCTCACCCATCATGCGATCAATCTATCATTCGGATACCTGGGCATCTTTATTGGTTCTCCAGAAAAGCCCGTAACCCTGAGGTATGTGAAATCTGCAAATTGAATGAATAGACTTCCAATCTTGGACACGGCTTCCCACGCTTCCTTGCTTACCCTGTTGGCCTTCAAGTCTTTGTCTAGCCTGCAGATGAAATCGTAGAAGAAGTCATCGTTGATCACTTTGAAGTCTTTCTCGCCTGTAGGTGCAGAAGTCGGGTAGCACTCGAAAATGGGGTCCTGGAAAGAACACCACATCTATTCGGTTTGGAAAAGACACCTTGTGAAGCTGCAACATACACCAAGTATGAAGTCATCTTGAAGCTGAAAGTACGCTTCACGTTCCGAAGTTGCTCACCGATGTTGCTACTAATAATTTCCGACCAATTGATTATAGAATCAACCTTGTTGATTTCAATGGTCCTGATGAAAGCATACATCCATGTACAGAAAGTGTAGGCATTCGCTTCGCCATTCATCCTGCATAGCAATTTGACGACATCATCTGCCTCCTGCACCAAATTGGACCGTGGAAGAGTTCTCGGGAACTTTGAAGGGGATCTAGGCTTCTTCATGTACCGGCTATTCATGATGCTCACAATCACTCTATGCTTCTCCCACCACGCCGCATCCCGAATGCTAATAGAAGTCACCACCTTCGTGACTGGAATCTTCAAACAATAATTGATGAACTTTGTGTCAAACGAATTATTGTCTTTCCCAAGCATCACACACCGATCTGGATGAAGGATGATAAGATCTAGCACACTCCATCACGAACTCGCAATTGGGTTGTACATGGAAAAGCTCGCAGCTTCGGATAATTCCACGCGCTTTTGACCGCACGCATGAGTGAAGTCTTTTCCCGCTTTGATTTATCAATCAAATCGGCAAGAGGTTCCGGGCCTAGATCTCGTGTCTCCTATGTCTCGCAAGTTTTGAAGCAATGCATGACTCCATCGTGCTTTCTTTTCATCTCCCTTCGCCATGGCTTTGTCTATCTTCGTCAATAATTCTTTTTCTCCTTACTTGGCCGGATTTCTTCAATACCTGTGCAGATCTCGACAATTCTTTAGATTCGGAGGATATTTGCAATGTATGGACATTGATAAAAACTCTTTTCTTTTCAGTAAAGCACCGTAATGAATTCTCGCAATTTATTCAGATAAAAATGGCCACCTGAGCATGAATAGTGAATTTAAATTGTAAAAATCTGCACTTTTCAAGCCTGCTGCCCCAAAAAATGGTGTTTAATTTGCACATAAAGAGAGCATAAATCCTTTCAATCAACACCTGAGCTCCTGTAACACCTGTGGAAACAATTATGCAGACAAAGATCAACCTCCTCTAACGCATGCGCCAAATCTGGAAGCTTTTAACCTTGTTGTCACCTTGTCTGAGCAAAATCCTTCCTCTAATGGGGGCGCACTTTTCCACTTGGCTGCAATTCTTTACCTGTGATTTGAATAATTCACCCATATGGCTGCCCATGCTTATATAACCTTCACAATTCTATAATTAATAATTGCCCTAACAATTAAAGGCAATTAATTAATTAAAAATCATGTTTTTCTCTTTTAAAAATAGCATGTTTAAGGACAGCCATCCAATAAATTAAATTAATCCAATTTAATCCTTCACACATCACTTCACTTAAGCTTCACAAAGGTGCTTTGACCACATGCCACCGAAAATAGAAATTAATTTAATGTTTTAATGCCTTAAAAAACATTAAATAATACCCAAATGGGGCGCACTTTTTGAGAGGAAGAGGGCAGCCATTAAATAAATTAATTTTAATGCTTTTAAATCCTTTCTTTTATTTCATCTTTGACTTGTTGACTTCCTCCAAGCTTGGGCGCACTTTTTGAGAGAATAGATTAATTAAAATAATCAATTTAAGGCTTTTATTCTCTCACCAAAGGGGGCGCACTTTTTTGCACATGTAATTCTATTTTTAAGAATTATTTCCACAATGGGATTCTTTACCCTGCAAGGCAGACACCAAAATCCCGTGATCCACTTAAGTGATTTGACTTTGACAATGAGATTATTTACTCGCAAGATGCAGCACTAAAATCCCATGATTTCACTTAAGTCACTTTCCTTTTATTTTATCATGGGAATTTTTACCCTGCAAGGCAGGCAATAAATTCCCACCTGCCTGCAGCCTCTATTTTTCCCACTGCAGCTTAAGTGACTTTTATAACACGGGAAAAAGTACCTGCCAGGCAGCATATAAAATTCCCACCCCGCCCGCGGCTTATATCTTTCCTATCGCAGCCTTAAATCCTTTGTTTTCCAAAATGCGCCCATCCCCGTAGGGGCTTTTCCGCGCACGACTTCGCTTTTTCCCAGCCGATCCGCACCTCCGATGACGACTTTCTCCGAGGCATAATGTGCGATATGTTTTCCATTGCTCCAGCCAAAATCGGGCTTACCCTAAGAAAGGAATTGCTCCAGAGAAATTTCACAGAAAACGAAACGGGACACCACAAAAACACGAAAAATTGCCAAAAGTTACAAATAAAGCCCAAAACTTAAAATAAGTTAAAACCCTTCTAAGCACATAGGAATAATAACATATTCGCTCATAATAGAGTTAAACAGAGCGCAAATAGCCTCATACGGGCTCAAAATAATTAAATACAAATTTCCCCGCAGACAAATCCCGATTTATGAATAAAACAATTTTGGGCATCTGGGTATTTGGCGAAAAAGGCTAATATGGCTCTTTGGGATTATCTTGACGCAATACAAGAACTTTCAGGCAATAAAAACACAAAACGACCCATTATTTTAAAAGTACGAAAAACACTTCGGATAGGGTAATCACAGATTTCGTGGTGAAATCTCGAGTGACACCGATTGGCTCCATCTCGTGGACATCTTTTTCTCTGTCAGAATGACAAAGAGAAAAGATGAGATCCCAGCATCTCTGGTTTCGCATCTTGTCTTTTGGGCACGGGGTCAGGCAAACGAACACAACACAACACAACACCAAAACAAGACAAAACAAGGAAAAAAACAAACAAAGATTTATTTATGTACATATAGGTGTTACCGCTTCTCATGTCCGAATACGACTTCAAGTGTTGCCCATCAAAGGCAACGGCAATACAACTCCATCCCGATGAGCAAGAATGAAACTATCTCGCTCCGACGATCCTTTTAATGACAAAAGGCCCTTTCCATAGTGAATCAAACTTTCCATGCATGCCTTTTGTTTCTCTTTTTTGTCCCATAAAAGGACCAGTATGACTTCAAACTTTCTTTTCCTAGCCTTTTTGTCAAAAATGATTTCACCTTTCTTTCGATGCTCACAACCTATCTCGCAACTTGAGTTTGTATTTCTCTCGGTTCGCTTAGGTACATAATTCTTTTATCAATAAGATTCAGGAAAGTGGAATCCTCCAAGGCCTTAGAAAGTTGTAAGGCATGTAGTTCCAAGGTAAGAGGCAACTCGTGTCTCTACCATATTTCCGCTGAAATGGGGACATGCCTATCGCCCTCTTTGGTGTGATTCTATCGGCCCATAATGCATCAAACAACTTTTTATGCCAAGTCCTTTGATTGTTTGTTAAACCTTGTGACGATAGTTACCAAGTTTTTATTGCTAGATTCAAACTTGACCATTCCCTTTTGGATAGTAGTTTGAAGAATGAGAACACACATCATACATCGAATCTATCTACAACGACATATAGATAATCATGGCCATGTTTAGACATAGGTAGTCCTACAAAATCCATAGAAATATCCTCCGAAAGACGCAGTAGGGACCGGTAAAGGCACATATAACCCGCCTAATTTTAGGCTTGTTTGTACAACAAAGTTTACATCCTCTTATGAATTTAGATACTTCTTGCATATTGGGCCAATACACGTACCTCGCAAGTGGGCTAAGGTCTTACCAACATCAAAATGTCCCGCTACTTTCAAGGTATGTGCTTCCCTCATCAACATAAGTCTTTCTTGCTTTGGCACACAAAGCTTCCCCCATCGGTAGAGTAGCCCATCTTTGAGATAACAACCTTCAATACCCGTCCTTTTAGCTCCTTGAGACTACAACTGCTGATATGTCACCCAGAGTCTTTGTCTTGAGTATATGCCTCCCGTAAGCTTCCTTCGTGAAGGGCTCAATCTGAGAGATAGTAGCCAAACAAGAGATTTTCTCTAGTGTGGGCAGCCTAGACAACATGTCTCGCCACCAAATTTGTGCCACCTTTCTTATACTTGAGCACCAAATGGAATCTGAAGGAACCCCATCCACTTATAGTGGCTCGCTCGCTGTAATTTAGACTTTGCTTGCAAATCTGGAGAGGTTTGTGGTCGGTGTGCACAATAGTTTCTTTACCCAACAAATAATGTTTCCATTTCTTTATTGCTTGAACTAGTGTGTACATCTCTTTATCATAAACAAAATATCCTTTAACTACTGAAGTGAAAGTTTCTGAATGATAACATATTGGCTTACCTCCTCTGTAGCAACATTGCTCCCATAGCATAATCATTGCATCTGTCTCTACTTCGAAGGGCTACTGCAAATTAAGAAGAGCAAGTACTAGAGCATGACTAATCTTGTATTTCAACAACTCAAAAGCCTTATCTTGTTCCTTACCCCAGTCAAAACCCTTACTCTTTGTGGTCACTGTGTGTAGAGGTGTTGTAATAACGGAGAAGCCTGGAATGAACTTCCTCATGTATTGTACTACTCCAACAAAACTTCTAGGCTCCATGGCTCCTGTTGGTGTTGGCCAGTTGGTGATGGTTTCCACCTTCGGATCCACTCGTAGCTCTCCTCCAACCACGTGTCGAAGATAGACAAGTGACTATTTGGCAAATTCACACTTCTTCATATTGCATAGCAGTTGTTTCTCCTTGAGAACTTGCAAGACTTGCTGCAAATGTGTTAGATGTTCCTCCCATGTGGCACTAAAAATCAGAATATCATCCAAATATACAATGACACATGAATATATGAATTCCCGCAATACATCATTCATCAATCTCATAAATGTAGCAGTGCATTACATAAACCAAATGGAAGTACTAACCACTCATACAAACCCTGTTTTGTTTTGAAGGCAATCTTCCATATATTCTCCTCTTTCATCCCGACTCGATGATAACTTGAGTTGAGATCCATCGAACTTAGTGAAAAACTTGGCATGTTGAAGCTGGTCCAAGAGGTCATCTATGCGTGGGAGTGGATACCTATTCTTCATGGTGATCTTATTCAAGGCTCGTGAGTCAATGCACATCCTCCAATAATTATCCTTCTTTAGCACCATCACAATAGGAGAACCGCATGGTGAGGTGCTTGGGCATATTATCCTCGATCCAATAGCTCATGGAGTTGTTTCTTTACTTCTGTACTCTCTAGTAAGGATTGCCTATACAACCCGATGTTTGGTAGAGGGCAACAATGAATCTCATGCTCTACCTCCTGTTTTGGTGGTAACTTACCTGAGAGTCGAAATACTTCTTGAAAAGATCGAACAATACTATCCAAATCTTTCATCCCTTGGTTAGAAACATATGAAATTTCCACCCTATCTTGTTTATCCTTTAATAAAAGTAAACAAAATTGATTATGATTTGTTTGAATAAGTCTTTGCTTGGTTAACACTTACCATACCAATTTTTGTCTTACGCTAGTGTGCCTCGGATGTCAGAATCGATTCCATCCTTCGACTGTCTCAGTATCGGTTCTCCTTCTCTTGAATATGACATCCCCGATATACAAGTAACGACTCTTGAAAACAACATCAAATGCATCAAGTGGAATTACATCAACTTCTAATACATCTATGTATTAAGAATTTATCCCAAATTTGAACTTACATTTGGATTTGCACGCATGCAAATGACATGCAATAGTATGGGAACGAAGTCCCTCCTCAATGAAGGTGAGGCTGCCTTTATTGAAAACCAAAACTATATTTACATCTGTACATTCAAAATTGTACTTGGGGGTTTTAGAACATCAATGGAAAAAAAAAGTGAATGAGGGAGATGGAATGGAAAGGAATGGATGGAAGGAACATGCAATAGTTAGGTAAAAAGCAGAGCCTAATATTGCATGGAGAAGAACAATAAATAACTAACACAACTAAAATTGAGTTTGCATCATCGCCTAAACGAGAATGAGTAAAAGGGAACACACGTGAGTAAGTAGATAATCGAGCTTGATCACTTTGTGAACTAGAACAACATATTAGTAGCGTTGACAATAAGATTTAAGACCATATTTGTATGCAAGATTCAAACATTAACATATAATGAACATAAGAACATCAAATGCTATAATGGACAATGAATGCGACACAAAGTTCATATTTCATTAACTCCAAAATGTCTTCTCAAAAGAATACAAAGTTTCGTTGGCTAGATTTTTGCAGACAAACCGAAAACCTAGCAGTCATGAGATAAATCTCCTCATTTACTTGGTGAGGCTCCCGTGTATGATTTTTATCAATTATGGATCAATTCTGCAGCAAGTAAGCAATTGTAAAAAAATATTTGCAAAAGGGGGAAATAATTGAATCCGGGAAGAAAGCAAAGAAGATGTGCAATCCAATCAATAGTTCGCAGAGTTGGTCTCATGCACATAGATGAAACAAACATATCTCACAATACATAATTTGAAGAAAAGGAAAGTTTCAAATATAGATCCGAGATAACACAAAGTTTATGCAAAGATCTATGTAGAAGTAAGAAATAAATGCACCATTGACACAAAATCTCCGGAAATTTGCCTCCTTTCAATTCCTTAGCTTTAGAAAGATATCAAAGGTTTCACTCAAATTTGGAACACAAGAATACCGATTACAAATTATGATCCTTTAACCCGTAGGTTCTTCCTCTATTTATAGTGTATAGAGGGCAATTACAAATATGAAGCTTTTTTAATGACTTGCCACATGTGAAGCTATGAAACAGGGAAACAACTTGCACTCTTCCTCCGAAATTCCTCTTTGCATGACATGCATGATTTATAACCGAAAGTAGAACCTTCTATTTATAACTCGACAATAGGACGTTTCTTTTTACAAGTGTCTAGATGGGTTTCCCACCAAACCAGAGCACAACCTTCTATTTTGAGACGTGCAAAGGTAATCCTTTGTGCCTCCATGACATTATGCACACTAAAGTAAACTTCCAGTTGCTTTAACCATTTATCTAATAACTCTACATCTACTTGTCCTTCAAAGCTCTTAATTTCAACCTTAGTCTCAACTTTAAAAGGAGCATGATCAGATTTTACCTTTTCAACTAGAGTTTCTTCTTCACGCCCTTCTACATCTTCCTCATTGTGGCTCTTGCCTATGCCAAACTTTTCGCCAAAGCTCAAACCATTGAGTCCATGTTATCTTGTTTGATTGAAGCCATCTTTTGCAGATTTGAGAGTTCTTGTTGATGTCTATACATCCTATCCATCATGGTCTCTAGCATCTCAATTCTACGGACCAAGTTCTCTTCCTCCATTTGATCTCGAATTCTTTGTTTCCACTTCTTCGTAGATATGTTTGGATCGCAAGGTAAAACTTCTTCGCCTTTAGACCTTCTCACTGTCATACAAATCACAAGAACGAATACCACAATCCTGGATACTTATTATCAGCTCTGATACCAAAATGATCTGTAAACTTCAAACTTTGGAACTTTACAAACCACAACTTATTACTTTTCTACTTTCAATTTTGAAAATGACAGATTTTGAATTATTTGTGAGTAAAACTGAACTTAGAACTAATTTTGCAGCAAAGGAAATAATAATTCAACACCAAAATTTATCTTGAAACCCCCAAGTTGAGGGAAAACCAGCCGGGAAGGGCAATTGCTCTTTCTTCCCAAATTTTATTGGCCAATTGTGAATGAATACAGATTACAACAAGAGGAAAGGAAGTAAAACAATGTAAACACTCCCTTTCTATACTTGGCTGCTTTGTTTCTACACCTTTCTTCTACAAAACAAACTCTAACTCCAATGGTTTCTTTCTCACTTCTTGCATCCAACTTTGATTGCCTTCGATAATTAATTCTTGCCTATGCTCCTCCTTAAATAGCCTTCCTCCCATGTCCTCTCATGCACTGGAGAATGGGAAACATCCTCCAAGGAAGAGACACAAATGAGACGTTTGAATTCCACGTCCATTCATGGCTTCATTTTTATTTTTCATCCATAAGTGGGATCGCGGTGTCTGCAGATGGCGGTCACGTAACCGCCGTTATGCAACCGCCGTTACGCAACCGCCTCCGCACAGAGGGGTGGTTCTCAGAACTTACAACCCGCTCTTCATTCCCGCTCAACATTCTCGCTCAATTTTCTCCTTCTGAAATTGGTTGTTTTGATGTAGTGTTCATTTGGATCCCTATGGATCAATTATAGTTCACATTAAGCTATAAGGCAAAGTGTTTAGTATTTGAACAATAAGTTGTCAAGTCATTAGATTAAAAGTCACAGTAGTTAGTCAATCTCAAAAAATCCGATGTAGTTTTTAGAGGTGTTCTTTTAATATTCAGTTATTAACTTGTTTTTTGGAGATTATAGAGATTGCTATTCTAGTTTGTGAGATACCACAATCTTATTTTAGGGTTTTAGGTGTCATTTTTTTTAGTATTGTTAAAAAAGGATAAGTTGTGTGTCAATCATCAAAGAAGTCCAAATTCAAAAATCATCTTGTAAGGACATAATATCGGGTGAATCCGATGGTCACTATGTGGGGCGGGGGTTTTGCTATCAAACATGACATTCTATGTAACCTAGCCCCTCGAGCTAAGGCAACTAGAGGATGGAGGCAACAAAGGTAGTAGACCCACCAATGATCTCAAGTTTGCAGCTAACAAAAGGGTTGCACATCGCAATAGTGGCAAAACAAAATTGCGCCAAATCGACTAAAGACAATCTTCTTTCCATTTTTTTTACAAATTGTTAATGCGATCAATGATTATGAATGGTGTGTTCATAATGCACACATTGTTCATGATCATTGATAGAGATATTTATTTAAATTTTATGTTAAAGAAATGTTCCATTTCTTTTTGTGTTAACTCGAAACCTTTTAAAGTTGAAATAATTTAATCTTTTAAGTTTCAAGTTTTTTTGTTATCGTTTCATAACAATTTTATTGTTGTTTGTCAAACATCCTAACTCTATGTATGCTTTCACCTCGGACCTTTATGGCAACCTTGGTGATCAAAAGCAAAAAAATGATACCTAGGGTTTAATTTTTTTATTTTTTAATGTAAGTTCCATTCTAGCTTCAAGTTTTTTTGCTATTTTTCAAAGTTTATTTTGTTATTGAAAAACAAAACAAAATCTGAACTCTGTTTATGATCTCACCTCGCACCTTAAAGGTGCTCTCTTGGTGATAAGAAGTTGAAAAGGATAATTATTAATAATTAATAGGGTTTAGTTTTGTTTATGTAACTCCCATTCTAACATCAAGCTTTTAAAAATTGTTGTTTTAAAGCTTTATTTGCTGTTTTTTAAACATCAGAACACTATATATGCTCTCACTTCACATTACTATGGTGATCTCGGTGATCGAAGCAAAAAAATGATATCTAGAATTTAGTTTTTTTGAAGTAAGTCTCATTTTTATTGTTTTTATAAGTTCTAGTTTCTTGTTCCGATTGTAGGTTTGAGTCTTTGAGACATCATATAAATGACATGAAGTTCAGCTTCAAGTGGGGAGGGCAAGGTGAATCAAACTAGGAAGAACACATCCATGTTCCTATGAAACATGATCCCGCTTATCCTCTTTGGAGACATGTGAGAGTAGTGGAAAACATTGTTGGGGGTGGTTCTCGTGTTTGGGTATGCAACTATTGCGATAAGCTATTTAAGTTTTCACATACTCAACTCAAAGCTCGTTTAATTGGTGTTGGGGGAACGGGGTTCCAAAAGTGTAACCAAGTTGAAAAGACAAACATTAGAGTACATGAAAGAGCAAGAGGAAGTTGATACACAAGCCACAAGAGATTGGCCAAAAACAATTCCAACTCAGCCACTTGAAACTCCATTGGATGAAGACGCCATCTCACATGAAAAACCAAAAGGGCCATTAGAAAAAATATTCAACGTTGAGAAGAGAGATATAGGTAATGAGTTCGTGTCTCGATGCATTTATGTTTGTGTGTTTCCTTTCAATGTGTTAAGGTCACCATATTGACAACAAATGGTGTAAGACATTAATGAAGCGCCATAAGGGTACAAAGGCCTAAACTATGGTGTAAGACATTAATGAAGTGCCACAAGGGTACAAAGGCCTAAACTATGAGAATGTTCACATATTACTCTTGGCAAAGGAAGTGGAGCATATACAAATTTCTTTGTAACCAATTAGAGATTCGTTGAAGGATTTAGGGGTGTCAATTATGTTAGATGAATGGAAGAATGCTCAAAATAGATCCCTAACCAACTTTGTTGCGGTATGCGTTAAAGGGGCAATGTTCTAAAAGGTTGTTGATTGTGAGGGCCAAGTGAAAGATGCTCAACTTATTGCTAACATCTTGAATGAGGCTATTGAGTCGGTGGGCCCCTAAAATGTTGTCTAAGTCATCACGAACAACACAAAGAATTGTAGAGTAGCAAGAATGCTTATAGAGGCAAGATAAGACCATACAACTGGATGCCATGTGCTGTCCACTCCTTTAATTTGATGCCGCAAAAGATTGACAAAGAATCTCATGATACAACTTTATACAAATACAAATGAGATTTAGATGTTTTTCACCATCTATCACATGTCCCAAGTCATCTTTAGTACATGCTCGAGGTGGAGTTGTGAAGGTTAGGAAACAAATGTTTTATTTTCTAAGTTTTAACTTTCTACGATTTGAAGTTATATTAAATTTGTAATATATTAATTTTAAATTTTTTTACTTTTCTTATCGGTTGTTGTTGACGCAAGATTTGCCTCTCACACACTTGTTTTGAGATGCCTTGTGAGTGTAAGAGAGGCCTTAAGTACCGTGGTGATTAGCAATATTTTGGAGCGTGTGGAGGTAATCAAAGAAAGAGTCCAAAAGATAAAAACTTTGATCTTTGATTATGAAGGTGAATGCATGTTTAGTTTTATAAGCCTATTTTCTCTATGATCCAATATGCATATATGGATGAAACTTGCATGGGGAAAAAGAGCAAGATCTTGAAGACAAATTCTTCAATGAACTCAAGGTTATGATCATGTAGAAATGGAGTAAAATAGTCACTCCATTATGTCTCCTTACACACGCTCTCAAACCTAAATATTATAGCAATGACGTAATTCGGTTGCGTGATAGACAACCATCATATAATGTCGTGAAAGATGCAAATGGAACTAGAGAAGCATTAAGAAAACTTTTTTCTAATCCATATATAGCTAGTGTGGTGATTTGCAATGAAAAGGGAATGTTTGTGGCTTCAAAAAGTTACATGGGAGAAATTGAGACTCTATTTGACAAGAGTCTAGTATGATTCGAGTCATAGGTGGTATGTACATGGCCATGATGTCAAGTGGCTACGACCTATTGCCATCAAATTTCTTCCATAGGTATGTTTATATGATGTCTTTATAAAGTTAAGTCATATTAACATAAATTGTCATACATATGTCGCTAATTTGAAATTTCCAATGGATTGTGTAATAGGTGGCTTGTAGTTTTTCAACAAAAAGCAATTTGAGTACATAAGCCTTCATCCCATCAACTACAAGAAACAAGTTGGCATCCGAGAAGGTTGAGAATTTGGTATTTGTGCACTCTAATTTGCTCGCCTAGACACACAAGACTAAGGACTATACTAGAGGGCCTAACAAACTTTGGGACATTCATCTAGAGACAATTGATTTGGATGCTTCCATAGCCACTTTCGCCCAACTTTCATTGCTTGGTGTCAATGACGACAATCAAGGGAGTTCTACACAAAGGTTGGACAAAGTGGAACTAGTGGGAGTAGCATCCATGGAGATGCTGATTTTGAGGAGAATCAAGATGATATATTCTAGTCTCTAGATTTTAATCATTCATTCATTTCCATGTACATTTTGATATTGTCTTTGAAGTTTGGACATGGCTTATAACACATGAAGTTTGAAGAGTTTTATTTTCTACGGATCAAAAATGAGTATCATGTATTATATATATTTTATACTTTATAATATATACTATATGGATGTTTCCATGTCGTTTTGTATGCAGTTTTTTTTTTTTTTTTTTTGTTTTCTGAAAATCGGCATTTCCACTTTTCAGACCTGTTTCTGTTTCTTTTGCAACATAGAAAATGCATAAATATGTCAGAATGGAAAAGTCGAGAGAGCTTTCTGTTCTCTGCTTTCACTTAGTATATACGCACACACATATTTATAAAATAGTGCAAAAGCATGTCAAAAACTTCCCACATAAAAGTATTAGATAAAATTTTAGTTTTATGTTTGAGGAGTATAATGCTTTGGAAAAGTTTGAACTCTTTTCATAAAATTTTGTGTACCTTGTGATAGGTTAATAGTATTATTGTCTTTAAGATTTCATTTAAGGCTTGCCAATAAGCTTCTTTTCTATCATTGCTTGTTGAGGAATAAACATTTGTTATAAAAATGTCTTGCCTACATATGTTGTTTCTTGGCCTATGGCTAAACCTGTTATTTTGGTATTATTAAAGCAATTTCCAAGCCTCCTAACAGCCTCGGGACCTCCATTATAACTTGTGTCTTGCTAGTTCTTCCCACTATTTGCCTTTAATTTAATGTCTTTGACAAAAACCACGTAGTTTCATCTTCTTAATTTTTAATATTTGATAGGAATACCATTCAACTTCATCAGCCCATGCTCTTTGGGGGTTCTTGCTCTTCTCACATGGCTATTTGTATTGGTACCCTAACCAGATGAGTTGGGGGCTTATACTGCGTTGAGTTTACCCTTTGTTTATTTCTAGTGATTTTGTTTTTGTTCTTTAATTGAGTTAGTGTAATGTCCCTTTTGAGGGTTTCAAATTAAATTGCAGATCTGAAAAATGAAATTGCAACAGACTGTAGAATAAAATCAACGACTTATACTTGCACCAAAAATTGCCAAAACCACCATAAAACACCACCAATCAATTCACCAATATTTTATATATGATTTATGGAATTTTAGAAGCCAAAATAACAAGAAACACTGAAGAATACATTGCTGGAAAATTAAATATGCACTGGAAATTGCAGCCACAAAATAAATATGAAATATGGGTCTAGAAACCCTCTAAATTCATATAACTTCAGATTCTGGCCTTTAAAAATAGTGCAAATCAGATTACAAAATCAAATTTCTCAAATTCTTCTTCAATGACCCCAAACCCTACCCAAGGTAGGTCGCTCCACCCTAAATAATTACAATAACAGCTGGAAATGACAAATAGATCTTCAAATCAGCTCTTCTCTTCAATACCAAATGATGATGAAGGGTTTTCGTCCTTCACCTAAGCCACATGGAGGGTTTTCGTCCTCAAGTGGATGACCAAGGAGCATAAAATGTGCCAAGACTAGTCTCCAAATGGTGCCTCTAATTCCCTTTTATATCCTCCTTTTGGCGCCAATGCACAAATAGAAAAGGCTAACCTCTTATAGATGTTCTTTTCCTTCATTAACTTCCATTAATTAATTAAAACCCAGCCGACTTGTCAAAAAGCAAGAGAACACTAAAGAAATATAAAAATATTAGATAAAATATATTATAAAGAAGCCCAAGGGTCTTCTCCTTCATTTTAGCTTCTTTGCCAAGGAGAAGGAATGACAAGAAGACCAATTTCCAGCTCTCAAAGGGAAAAAGGGCATTACAATTAGTCATTCATTCTAGGGTCCTTTTACCCTAGGACTCTATATTATAATTGGATGTATTCCCGAATCCCATTGACCTACTTTTGGTCATTCGTGGACATTATTATAATTTCTTTCTCCTTTATGTTTGCTCTCCAATCTTGTGTCACTGTCAAGACCTTGTCTATGCAATGTCCTTGTTTATCTCCACTTTGTTGATTTCTTTTGTTGCAATTACATAGCTCTCTTCAGTCTCGAATCCTTATCCCATTTCCTACAAAGATCCTCTTTTCTTTGGGATAGGGGGTTTCAAGAGAGTTATGCTTGGTCTGATTTTCTATTGTTTCCTTGTTTATTAGGGTTGTAGGTATTTTAACCCTCTTTGCATAGGTTATTTTCTTCTTTTTCCCATTTTCATTCAGATTTCTTCAAATAGAACAAAGTGTTTTGTTAAGGAACGAGGAATTTCTTCTGGGTTTTTTCTTTCTGATTCATAGTTGTCTTTGCCTGTTTGACTTCATATGATTGCCATCATTCAATGGCTTCTTAGTGTCAATATTATCTGGGGAGGTCTTCTTTTCTTACTAATAAGACGATTCTCAACAAAGTGGCTGTAGGCATGACAAGTCTTGCACTTGGATGGAAGGTTTTGAGGTCTAAATCTTAAATAGCAGTGTGACTAAGCTGTTACATACAGCCCTTGTTTGGAAGGAGTTTTTCCAAGATGATCGTAGCACAGATTTTTGCAAAAATCCCCAGGTGCCTGTCCTTTGATTGACCTTCTGCTTTTATTAAGGTTCAAAGTTGCTGATCTCTTTCAAAACCTTTTAATGCTAAAAGAACAAAGGAAGGTGAGGGAGATGAATCCAAACTGGAGTTGGAAGACTTTTTTGGTTGAAGTTATGTGATCAGTGCTTTCATAAATAAGCTGAATCTGTTGAAAATCTGTGTCTTCCTGTCTTTTTCCTTCGTAGAGTGGCAGGCTAGGACAATAACCATTAGCGTGGCCCGTTGGATGTCAGATCAGAAGGGTCCTTTAGCTTCTGGTTTTTGGTTACCCACATCTGGTGAGATTGATTACAGTCAGGGAAACATTCAGTTTTGGATCAAGGTGGAAGTCGAGAGATGTTCAATATTGTCTGGCACCTTTTTTAATCTTTGTTGAAGTATAGGATTTGAATCTGCCTTGAGATAAGCAACCAGTGTACCCTGGGTCGAGGTAAATCTTTATTGTTGAAGTGCCAGAGGCACTCTTACAATGTGTTTCTCATGATTTGTCATTAACAGTTATCATTGTAGATAAAGGAGGTGGATGGCATCCGAAGTCTAGAATCCATCATGCCGAGCAAGAATCTTTAATGATTGGGTTTCTGAACACCCTAGAAATTCCAGATTTGAAATTTGAAAGAAGCAAAACTGGGAAGCTAGTTTGGGCATTCAAGAATCAAGGTTCAAAATATTTCACTCTGTTCATGTTGTCATTCTTGAAAATGAAATGTGCTAAAAGGTGTTTTGTAATTTCAAATGATACACTAGTCATAAATAGGGAATTTGTTCGGCTCTTCAGTTTATTATGTGCTCTCTATGATTGATTTCACTGTATTCCTGGAGATAAACATATTTTTGCCTGGGTTTATTGGAGGCTGAGATAATGGAAAACTTCATGTGGTAATACACCCAGATTGAATGGCAGATATCATCGTCTGTTTGAAAATTAGGTCATTCATTCACTAGTTTTGTTAATATATGAAGACCATAGATTTCAAATCGAGGGAATTCCTCAACCTCCTCAACCTATCAGCCAAGTCATTTATGTATTATACTTTATTTAGGTTATATTTTTAGCTTGAGATCTGTTATACATTGTCATCCTTGTCATTCACTTGTTTACAATATAGAGTGATCTGTAGAGATGGACAATTTAGTAGGGGCATCAATAACGAATGCTTTTAGGCATGCCAAATGTTCTGTCCATATGGCAACCTGTGAAACATTACATTAGATGGGTATTTAATCTATCTATCATTATTTATAAGGTTCCTAAGATTGGTGTAAATGCTACTGTAATCTCCCCTTTTTCAAAGTAGTAAGACTTCTTGCTATTTCTCTTTCCATGGCCAAGAAGGAATTGCACAATGGAAGTCCTTGGGTTTCATTTGTGTTTTCTTTTATTGTTATTAATGTTTTCTTTTGTATTTTTCCTCCCTAAGGCAGGTCGGCTTTGCTGGAGAGCTCATAAAGGCAAATTAAAAATAGAAGCAAGCACTTAAAGAGGTCAGTCATGGGGAAAAGTCACCCTTATGACTCTTGGCGCCAACTAAAGGGTATAAGAGGAGTCGCATAGACTCATTTGCACATCAATTTTGGCATATATACCTTATCAATTTGGACTCTAGGGCTAATTGCTCTATTTCTAACTCCACTAAGGGTGAAAATCCATAGTGTGGCATCCAAGGAGGATGACAACCTTCCTTGTGGCATATTGGAGAATGAAAACTCTCCAAAATTGGTGGTGTGAAGACAAATACTGAAGATCCTCTTGCTGGTTTGTATCTAGGGCATTAAGGAGAAGACCTATCAAGAGCTTTTGCATTGTTTGGAGTCCCTCTCCTAGGGAGTGACTAGGGTTGGAGTCAATTTGGGTGCCTTCTAGGGCACAAAACTCACTTATTATTTGATATTCAGATTTGTCATAATTTATAAGGTTGATATCCTTCATATTTGGCCATTTTTGGGGTTTGGAGACCTCATTTTTGATCATTTATCTTGGTTGTACTTCTGCTGTTGATAAATAAATTGCCAGTTGTGTTTGAGATTGGATTTCATCCGAGTAGTTGAAACGTTTTGGATACGAGCGGGCACGGATTTTCCGATACGCAAAAATGAGAATTTTTTTTGACCCCGGATACGACGTAGGATAGGCAAGATAAAAACTATATAAAAATTAAAAAATACATAAATTTCAACCTTCTAAATAGGAATTTAATTATTAACCACATATTCTCGTATATGATAGACAAGTTATAAGCTAAATAAGTGAATAACCACAACAAACAAGCTAGGATACCGATAATACTTAGAAACTTAAAAGTTAAATTAAAATACTTAAATCGAACACAATGTGAATGTCATGAATCTCATGATATATTAAATTCAATCATAGATCAATATTCAAAGTTCAAACTATCTGTCATTGTCAATATTCATCATATTCCTCTTCATCAAGAGGATGAAGATCAACTACATCATCATCATTACGTGGTTCATTAGAACCACATGGGTTCAAACCACTCGCACTAGGGCCACTGCTAGTTGCACCCTCTTGGGCATGTAGGTCTCGTGGTGCCACATAACTCTCCTCATCATCATATGCTCCATGGTGGGAAATGGAAGCATCCAAGTCAACTATCTCTGGATCAATGTCCCAATGTCTTGTTGACCTTTCCTGTACTCCAGCCTACTTGTGGGATAAAGGGCGCAAGTTGGAATGTATGTATACCAAATCTTCACCCTTTAGCCCCCAACTGTGCGCTTTGAGAGTGGATGAAACTATATGTACTCCAATGCGCAGAGGAAGATGAACTTGCAACCTATTAAGGCCAAACTTCAAAATCAATGCAAAGTTCAACCTCAAACTTAAACACTCAAACTTATATTTAAAAAAACTAAAAATTATAACAAAAAAAAGGAAAAGAGTAAAAAATTAAAAACTTACCGTGCAAGACCTTGATTGCAAGAGGCTGCAAGTAAACCGATGCATGACCATGGAGGTACCACCACATATGAGCATCCATCTTGTATTTGCTCCGAAGAGCGAGAAGGCTATGACCCGTTTTTGCTATGAAATTGCCAAACTCTACCATAACCTGGTTTTGGGTCTCAGGATCAGGGAAGAGCCTAGCCAATGCCGCCATATATCCCTCACTGACTTCCGCATCCTTGTATGGTGCTACCCTCCCTGGCAAGAAAAAGATTTCTGTGTTATAAAATCTAGGAGTCAATGCAAAAACCAATAAATGTAATGGGGTGGTCATTTTGTTCCACCACTCAATGAGGATTAACTTCACTTGTTTGAAAAATATTTTCTTGGGATCTTGTTCTTTTGCATTTATGATGGCTTTTATCTTCTCAATCATTGAGTTGATGCCATCATATATCTCTCCTAGACATGGCTGATCCGTGTCAGTAAACCGGATCATGCTCATAATGGGCTCCGTAAAACTCAACAAATATTCCACTCTATCCCACCAAGGGTCCTCTAAGATCATGTTCTTCACTTTTTGAGCCCGTTGAGTGTTTGATTGCCTCCATATAGACCAAAGATTGGAGGTTACCATCCTCATGAGTGCCTCTCGCACCTTCACAAGTCATCTCAAGACGATTGTGTGTGATGCAAATTGAGTCTCAACAACCTAATAAGAATGAGGAACAAAAATTAAAAATAAAATTGAAAACTAAAAGAATACTAAAAAACTTATATTTAAATTTTAAATTAAAAAAAGAAAGAAAGCTTTTCCTTACTTTCAATAGCTCCAACTACGAGAATGATCTAAAAATGCCCTGTGACATGTGGTGGTTGGTGACAAACATTTGGATCTCTTCAACTTCTGCATGCACTTGCTGGATCCACTCTATTTTGTTTGCCATCTTCTTTAGCATTAAATTCAATGAATGTATGACACATGGTGTCCAAAAAATATGCCCATACCGTGCCTCAACTAGCATCCCCGCAACTTTGCAATTTTTGGCGTTGTTCATTATGACTTGGACAACATTTTCACGCCCCACTGCCTCAATGGACTCAAAGAAGATGTTGGCTATGAATTGGGCATCCTTCACTTGCCCCTCACAATCAACCACTTTCAAAAACATTGCCCCCTTAGGGCATACTGCAATCACATTGATTAAAGGGTGGTTTTTTGCATCTTTCCATCCATCAGAAACAATGGACACCCCGTTTTGGTCTATGAGTCCCTAATTGGTGGTTGTAAGGAGGTTTCCACATATTTTTTTGTTTATCCAAAACGTTGGTGTGGATCTTCTCATATCCCGGTGATTTATATCCTTTTAGTGCCTCATTGATGGCTTTCACCATCTCATGCCAATAAGGTGACCTCACAACATTAAAAGAAAGCCCATTAGCATATACACACCTCGTGCAATGTGTTCATCTGCAATTTCTCTGCTCTCATTCTGAAAGGCCTTTTCCAATGACCCTCTTGTCTTACTTTTCTTTCGTGCAAGGGAAGCATCCTCATCCATGGAGGTAAGAGGCATAAATGGATTTGGCATGGCCACAATTGGGGATCCACTAGGTGATGGGGCAACAGAGGCCTCGTTGAATGAGATGAACCTTCTCTTTTGGCTAATGGATGATCTCGCTCTCATAGCCACATTTGCCTCCGCATCTTCCTCGCTCATTGATATATGCCAAAACTTTTGTTTTTGGCATCCCAACATTATTCCTCCCCTTGCATACTCTTATACCATTACCCGTTATGGCACACAAGTGGCTTTTCACCCTATTGTAAGAGCCTTTGAATACTCCATCAAATCATTGCATTTACATTCAAAACAACCACCACCTCGCAATTTGTGAAGTATTGTTACATGCCTCTATAATGGTGAATTTGGGTCAAATTCCTTGACCAAAGATTGCCCAGAAGAAGTAGAACTTGTTGCCATTGTAGAAGTACCTACAAGGTTAAAAAACAAGCAAAGAAAACAATGACATGCATTGAAAATTAAAAAAATTACATAGAAAGAGCAAAAAAATAATGAACATAAACAAAAAAATGTAATGTGTGGAAGATTAAATAACAAAAAAGAAGAAGAGAGAAACAAGGATAGAAATTAAAAAAAAAAACTTACCTTCACTTAGTAAACCACAAATCCTTCACAAATCATCCTCCTTTGCAACTCCTCACACTCCTACAAGCTTAGCAATAGCTCCTCAAACCCTAGACAAGCACAATGCAATTTTGGAGAGCCAAAGGTAAGTTTCTTTGCTTTATGTTTTGTTTTTGTGTTTTTTTGTTTTATTGTTTAGAGTTAGCTTTTAGGGTTTAGATTAGAAAAATATTTAATTTTTTAATGTTATTGGGCTTTTAAAACATGAAAAAAAAAAATTAAACAAGTCGTATTTTGGCTTGGGAGCGGCTAGGAGTGGTGAAAACCCCATGGAAACACTCGAGTATGGCCTATGCCGTAGCCGGACGTTTCCATAGTCCTTTCCCAGCCTCCCCGGCCCTCTCGCTCTCGTGCCGGTCTTGGTACGCTTCCACAGCCCGGGGTGTCGTATCGCTTCTTAGGATTTCATGATTAAAATATTCCTAGAGTGTTTCTAAAAGGTTTATAAATATTGTGGATGAGTTTTATGGTGATATTTGGGTGAAATCTTGTTGTTTACAAGCTGCTGTTCCAAAAATCAGACTGTTGTACATTGCTGATCTAATTTTTCAGTTTGCTGGTCTAAAATCAGATTTAATCAGTTTGGGGTTTGTGCTATTTCCTTGTTTTTCAGTTTCAGCCCTAGAAAGGGATATTACAGCTACATTTTTGCACTCACGCTGGAACCAAACATGGATTCTACTTGTATTTCCTCGAAGAAGAAGTCGTCTGTTGTCACTATACTTGCATCCTTACATTTATGTCCATTTACTATTATGGTTTGGCAATCACGGATGGACCAATGTTAATAAAAATTCAATATGTGAAGTTTTGGATATGCAAACACGTGGATTGAATGATCTAAGTGAATTTCAAGCCTTGCATTGCTTAGTGCTAATGATTGGCTTCTCGTCATGGTTACCTTTGCTTTCCTTGCTGAGATTTAAAGCTGTGGCTTCATGGCTGCATGGGTTACTGGTGGAAAACTTAAAGAATGGGAACTTTTGTATTAGTATTATATTGTTGATAAACATTTCCATGTTATCAAATAAGAAATGTTAACCTAATAGGCTAATATTCCAAAGAAAAATAAAAATACTATCAATACTTGTAAAAGAAAAAAACTGAAAATTTCAGTCAATTTAGGTATACAAGAAATTATTAGGGCAAAAACCGCTGCAATATGAGACAAAACAAATATATTTTATTGGTTATCAATAACAGGTTACATGCTGTGTTTTATAGTCTTGCCAATGGCAAGTTACAAACCCGTTGTTATACAAGAATCAACCACCCGCAGCCCAAACTACCTATTACCTAATCAACCCTCTTAAGTAATTTATGAATAACATTAATTACTATTAATCATCTAATACAAAGTAAATATAGAGGTGTCCCGTGTGTTTTACCCCATATTTGGAGAGAGCCAAGGTTCTATAAGATTCAATCAACATAAATTATTCAATGAGAGATAGTACACTATATAGAGAGTTGATCTCCTAAATTTAGGGAGTCATATCTCATCTAGAATCTCCCACAATCTCTCAACCTACTCCCTAAATATCTCCTAATCTCTACTAACTCCTAAAATAATGTAATTGTTACATTAGTAACAAATTACATTATGTATTATTCTCTCCACATTGTTTACACACACAAATTAACAAATGCTAATATGGAGCACTAACCTAAACACATTATCACCCACATGTGAGGACTAATTCCTAACACTCCCCACCTTAGTGCGAACATAGGAGAAAACGCCATGCATTGGGGCCACAACATTTTGTTGCCACTATCTTTTGTTGCTTCAGATTCTTCGAGTTCGCATGACCATTTTGACATTGAGGATCACATCCCCCACCCACAATGGTAAACTATTTGGGACGTCGGTTACCACCGAAAATGCGCTCAATTACAATTTTCAAAAAAATTGGCCGATCATAAATTTTCTTCATTTTTGGAAATACAATATATCTTTTCACAAATATTTTGAAAATATCTTGCTTTAAAACAAAATCCATTTAGGAGAATATGCTCCCTCCTAAAAGAATTTTCTACATTTTAATATCCACCATTCACAAAATCAACCCCCTTATTTAAATTTTTTTGAACATAATATGCACTCCTTTTTAAAATATAAATAAAAAAATCAATCATCCTTCTTTGAAAATTTCTCCTAAAGAATTTATCATCAATAGACAAGGGGCTAGGATTCGACCACTAGGCCACCCACCTACCCAAGTGTCTTACCCAATATGTTCCGTCTCCAATTGATCTATGACACCAACTAATAATATATGCGACAAAATTTAGTTTTAAATTTCAAACAAGCCGCATTTGATATTAAAAAAATGATGCCTTTACCCACTCGAGCTCGAGATTTTACTGTTAGGGCCTTTGCTTGTGAGTTGAATCTTTGCTTTGTGTCGTTGCTAAGGGAGAAGAGTAGTTCTTTTGCTAAGAAATTGGAGTCATGGAGTTGGATTAAAGGTTAGGTGAAGTGTCAGCTAGGCCGAGCCAAGTAGGAAATCCAAAGGGGCATCAAATTAAGGATTAAATGCCACCATTGAAAGTGAGTATGAATGTTGCATGGATCGATGATTGTGATGAGGGCCAAATTGCAGTGACATGGCTACTAAGAGCTTGTTTGGGGCTGCGAGTCGTAGCCAGGTTAACGACTGCAAGCAATGTTGTGTTTTAGTAGGCTGCCAAGTTTTGATCCGTGTTTTAGTAGGCTGCCAAGTTTTGATCCGTGTTGTGTTGAGGGCCATGACAATACAAATTATTGCAACCACATACAAAAGGTTGACCTAATGCAACAATTATGGCTGCAATGGAGCGTGATTTTGTTCTTTGATTGATGCATGCAAAGATCCAAACGGTTCAAAATAAACAAAGATTTGTATACATGGCCAGCCGATCCTATGCTAGTTGAGTTGCGGAGTGGAGAACTCACAAAGTGAGTTGAGTGAGCCAAGAAGTGTTGCTTCATCGATCTTTTGAGTTATGGCTCGGTGCTACTTGCCAAACCAATGCAAGATAGGGCCAAGCTCACTTGGTTTGTATGATGTAGAGCTCATGTCCAATGCTTTCAATGCATCTCTGATCAAACCCTCGAATAGATATCTGCAACACAACCTCCAAACTCAGATATGAAAACCTGCAAACAAGGAGTTGCACTAAGGGAAAACTTGTGGTTGCGTTCAAGACAAATTTTTATCGGTTTTTTTTTCCTCATGCAGATCTGCAAAAACAAAAACGTGAAAACACTAGATGTAACTGTGACAACGATACATGTTTACAGCCATTTCTAATGTTATTGGACATCCTGGACCCAAATTTGATGTCAGGTATGCTCTTAATTGTCAGAGGAGAGTTATCTCACACAGGCACACAAACATAAATAACGAACAAAACTGATACAAACACAAAACTAGGCTAAACAAACCTAATCTAATCATGAACAAAATGAACAAGATCGAGTGAAAACTATGGATAGAATGAATAGAGTGGAAAGAGGTAGGTGATGCAAATGAATGGCGATTGCCTAGTGGGTTCACACATGGGCCGCACGTCAACACCATTGATAGATTGCAAGAAGGGTGAACGAGTGAATACAGGGTTTGCACGTTTTGACAAAAACTACAAATGGATGGCACATAGACAAGATAACGGGGTTGCTCGAGATCCGTTATGCTTACCTGCCTGTTGCCATTGTCTAACTTGACAAAACTAAAATGACTAGGGTGAAGGTCAGAGAGGCCTCTTTCGAAACCTGCTCTGATACCAAATGTGGGTTTTATCCCATATTTGAAAAGAGCCAAGGCTCAATAAGAGTCAATCAACATAAATTATTCTATGAGAGATAATATAATATATAGAGTTGATATTCTAAAATTAGGGAGTCAAATCTCATCTAGAATCTCCCACAATCTCTCAACCTACTCCCTAAATCTCTCCTAATCTATATCGATTCCTATAATAATGTACTTGTTATATGAGTAATGATTACATTATGTATTAGTCTCTTCGCATATTATTTACACACGCACACACACAAATTAACAAATAATAATTTGGAGTACTAACCTAAACACACTAACCCCCACATGTAAGCACTAATTCTTAACAAAGCTTGCCCGACTACGAAGTAGCCGATACGCTTGGATACAGTACGGGTACGGAGTATCCGATACGTGGATACGGCAAAAATTTTTGACCCGAATACAACGTTGGATACAAAGTATAAAAATATATAAAAATTAAAAATATAAATTTTAGCCTTCTAAATAAGAATTAAGTTATTAACCACATATTATGCATATGAAAGACAAGATAAGTAGATAACTTATAAGTTATAAGCTAAATATTAAATTAGTGAATGCTATAAATATAATAACGTCAAATGTTGTAATTAAAATATATTAGATTAAATTCGATTAATATATATATTTTAAATTAATAAATAATATATTCAATTTAAATAAGTTAATATTCATATTAAAAAATTAAGAAGTTAAATATTAAATAAAAATTACTAAAATAAATTCAATTAAAAAATAACATAAAGAATTATAAAAATATAAATAAAACAAAAATAAAAAATAAAATAGAAGAATTATAATTAAAAAGGAAACAACATTTAACGGAATAATAAAAAGAATAAAAAATAAAAAAAACAAAAAAAGCAAAAGAATATAAATAAATAAACCTTAAAAACAAAAGAATATAAAACAAAATATACTAAAAAACATATAACTTAGCTTCCACGTGACTTACCGCGGTTATTCTTGGAGTAATAAGATTCCGGTTGAAAAGATATACGTATGACTTCAAAAGTATCCTATCTGTTGTATGTTTCTCCTCAGATTGACATCAAAAGACCCTATCGTATCCTCCCGCTCCCCACCCCCGTATCCGGGTCGATCCATACCCGCACGCTTGCACCGATTTCAACCTCCCATGCCATATCGGTATCACAACCCAACTACACACACGCTAAAGAACAATAAACACAACTAATAAACTTTGGATCACAAATCCATCAAACCTCTCTTGATCTAAAGGGGCACGGAAAAAGATTTGGAGTAAGTAATTGTGAAGTCTTCTAAGTAGACTTTACTGCAACTTGCAAGTCGGCGCACTATACATCCTGGTACTAATCAAACTATACCGCTTCACTTAGAAGTCTGCTACACTGTGAGTTGTGGCATGAATGATGAACCTCCTGACCGAGATGCTCATCCCTTATACCCATTTGTTTTTCAGACCGCAAAGTATAAGCATGATTGATGTTTGCTCAACTACATCGATCCACATAAGGCCTCACACAAAAGCATGCCTGGTGACAAAGTGTCATACAACTTGAATGGTACATTTTCTTGATGGCCAACAACACTGTTGACTCCCCTTTGCTCAACCTCCTTTTGTAAGAAACACCAACTATACAATCACCAATCACTGATCGAAGGCCACTATACAATGTCCTCCCCACAATTAGATAATAGGTGAGAAGCTGTGTAATGAGAAAACTGATCCAACTACTTTGTGTGCTCCATGGCAATGATTTGAACAAGACAAGACAAGACAACAACACAAGCCAAAACCAAAATGCCACTATAGCAGCTCCCAATTTTGAGCCTAGCAGTCACACAAGATGGGTGAGTCTTTGTCTCTCGAATGCATTTTCAACTACATCCACAAAGCAAGAAACTTTGTGATCAAACCATGTATCAAAAGAACTTCCAAAAGAGTAATCGGAAGATCCACTCGAGTGACCAAAAGATCTCGCTAAAGTGACCAACATAATGAGCTTCCACCTTCTGTCTATGTCGAGAGGACCTTCTCAAGGGTATTCTTTAGAATAGTGTTTGATATCACCATAGTGAAAACACATTTTCTTTCCTCTACTAGAATTGTAAGATGAGGATGAATAACCATGTGATCGAGAAGAGTGCTTATGCTAGTGTCGATGCTTATGTTTGGAGCATAGTTAGCAAACTCGACAAGTACTCGCCAAAACCATATAAAAACGAATATTTGCCATTATAACTTGCAATCGGGACTTGGCGAATATTAGCGAATATTCGCCGAGAATATTTGGCGAATATTCGCCAATATTCAAGTAGTCTCGTGCATAAAACTCGTGAGATGCAAATATGGGAAAACACTGAAAATACATTGTAATTTCTCTTTTAAGGCAACACACCCCTTCATTTTTTATCACACAACCATTGAGCATGCATTGCATGAGTTGAAGGGATTTTATAGTGAATTCGAAGAGCAAATTTGAAGAATTGTATTTGGAGTAAGCTTTTTTAATTCTTTTCACAAATTCGTTCTATATTATTTAAATTTTATATATTCATATTGTATCTAAATATGATTTGTAACTTTAAATGCATTCAATTTAATTGCGAATGATTTTAAATTTTTAATAGTTATTAATTTATTCATGTTTGTTATTGTGACATCGTCATTAATGAATGAAATTGCGAATGTATTGTTGTAATTTTGTAAATGTTATTTTAATTTTTTTTTAGAATGTATTCTTGTTTGTAGGATTTACAATTTCAAATTTGAAATCACAGTTAAATAGGGTTATAAAGTCATTTTAAAATTTTTTAAATTAAGTTTATGTTTTTTTAATTTTTAAATGAACATTGTGTTACTGATTAGATTAGAGCTTACCAATGACATCGACTTGGCATCGGGTTCTACATCCGGGTCAACATCACTAACAGAACAACTCGTGTTAATGCCCGTACCATTGCTTGGAAGTATGGTGTACATGGAGTGGTTTGCAATTTTTGCCGCATAATGTTTTCTCGGAGGCATTAATTGGTCAAGTATCATCTTGCATGTATTGTTTTCCAAGATGTTGTGGTATGTCCCAATGTTACAAAAAAGGTAAAACGAGAGATGAAGGCAGAGTTGGAGGAGAAGAAACTAGAGAGGGTAAGGGTGTATGAAGCCATAATAAAAGCCATTAGACTTGGAATGGTAGAGGATTTAGAGGACGTTGTGACAATGATTGTGGGATCTACTCACGGTCCACGTATATGAATCGGAAGAGGCACATCCGCCTTATTGAGTTTGAGCAAAGGGATATATAACTGTTTTGTACCAAGAAACATAATTGGGGCACAACCTTTGTTGCTGCAAGGTACAAGCTGGAACAAGGATGTGCATAAGGAAGCAGATAAAACATGTGCAAATTTTTGGTACTACAACCTTCCCTTCAATGTGGCGAAGAGCTTGATCTTGAGTACTTGGTGACAACATTGACAGTTGTAGGGAAAGGGTACAAGGCACCCTCTCCAAAAGACTTGAGTGGGAAATTGCTCAAGGGTGCAGTTGCAGATGCAACGACAATCCTAGAAGATCAAAAGAAGCAATGATAGAAATACAGATGCACCATTCTTTTAAATGGGTGGACGGATGGAAGGAACCACACTCTCATTAATTTTTTAGCGGCTTCAAATGGTGAGATGGTGTTTTTGAAGTCAATTGATGCCTCTAACATAGTTAAAAATGTAGAGAATTTGAGTCTTATGTTGGAGAAGGTTGTATTAGAGGTGGGTATCTAAAATGTTGTGCAAGTTGTCACAAACAATGTGTAGTAGTATATGTGGTGGTTGAGAGACTACGACAAGAGAGACATCCATCACTCTTTAGGACTTGTTTGGCTCATTGCTTTGACCTTCTTTTGGAGGACATATAAGAAAAATTGATTGGGTGAGGCCGGTTATAGAAGATGTAAGAATATAACCAAGTACATATGATCACCCTTGGGTTCTCAGCTTGATGAGAGAACACATGAAGAGGAAAGAGATTGTGCGAGCCGGTGTCACAAGGTTTGAACTAATTTTTGACGCTGCAAAGTATTTCTAGTTTGTTGTCATCATTGAGGCAAATGTTTGTGAGTCAAGCATGGCTAGACTGACAATATTAAAAGAAAGTCGATAGAGAGTGGATTGCAAAGATAGTTTTTGATGATGTCTTTGAAAAGAGAGCTATAAAGATTATCAAGGTGATTTCAAACTTCAATTTATATTTCTTGTCGATTCCTTTATTTTAATTTGTTAAATTATAAATATATTGTTATTTACTTTATTTGTAAGTTTGTAACTTCAAATTTTAATTTGTGTGTAGGTGTTAGAGCCATTGGTGAGGGTTTTGCGCTTGGTTGATGGAGAGAAAAACCCTATGGGGTACTTTTATGAGACCATGGATAGGGCCAAAAAGGCCATCCAAAACTATTATAGGGGGATATTGCCATATTTGGTCCCTTTTGGGAGATAATTGCTCAAGGTGGAACAATCAACTCGCACCAACCTATTCTTGCAATGGGTACTACCTCAATCCCAAGTTTTTCTTCTCTGATGGCTTCACAGATGTGAACGAAGAGGTTATGGAGGGCCTTTCAACATGCATTGAGAGTATGATACCAGAGGTTAAGACGAGGGACCTCATTATTTTAGAGTTGCAAAATTACAAGCATGTTAGGGGAGGTTCTTTTCTTTTCCGTTAGCTATCAAAGGGAGAACCATGCATCACCAGGTAATAAAAATTAGAATGTTTACTAAGTTACTTATATGTTACAAGTTATAAATTTAATTTTATTAATTACTTATAAACTTTTGATTATCTTGTTATAAGTAATAAGTAATAAATAAAATTTTATCTATATGTTACCTATATGTTATAAGTAATAAATAACCCGCACCTTCAAAAGCTAGGGCTCAAAATTTTATCTCAACCTTGTAGTGCTTTTGGATGTTAACACAACTGGAGTTTGTTTGAGGCCATTCACATGAAGAAGCGCAACAAGTTGACTCAAAAATGCCTCAATGACTTGGTTTTTGTACATTACAATCCCCGGATTCACATAAGAAAAGTGGAGGCCACATCACAAGAGCTTATTGATTTGGATGAGATAAATCCATATAGCGAGTGGACTGGGCAAGAAGAGGAAATCCCTGCATTCACAGAGGATGATATTGTTTTTTTGAGAGAGAAGTCGTGGAGGGATAAGCACTAACAAAGATATATTTGATTCATTGACATCTTTGGAGGTGATGTCGAACATGCAACAAAGAAGCCACCGCCATCTATTACTAGGTTGGAGCTGCAATCGCAGCCTCTAGGAGAAGTGAGGAGACGCAACCAAGTGTGGGAACTAGTAGAGGCATAGATCCTCTCCCCACTATTTCTCTAGAATGGGGAAGGGGAAAATGTAAATTATTGTAAGTTGTAGCTTGCATAGATATAAAATTTATGATGATAATTTTTATGACAATCATCATAAATTCATAACACTTATCAGCTGGTTGTATTCGCATGATGATGCGATTTTGTATTCAAATCTAATAGAAAACACTTCTCCAACATTTTACATACTCTTTCGATACATTTTGTACCTATATTTTACATAAAAATTATCCTTTTTAAAGAAATTTGTGTATTTTTAAGTTGTCGAATAATCCCGAATATTCGCCTAGCCTTCTCGAGTTTTGCATGAGTCAATTTTTTTGGGTTTGCCAAATATTTTTCGAATACGAGTATGCGAACTATGGTTTGGAGGATTATGGAGAATGCTTCGGAAAGTGCTTTGGAGAATGCCTTAGAGAGTGCTTTGGAGAGTGTTTTTGAAAGGGCCTCTTGTGCTCATGTCTCATCTCTCTTCTATGTTTACCTTCCTTTGTAAAGTGTGCATCCTCTATACAAACTTACCGATCTTCTTCTTGGAAAATTGTTGTTCGTGTTGTGTGAGCAATTCACAGATGGAGTCAAATGTGGCATTATTAAGCTTATCACTAAGCTGCAACATTTCTACAAAATTTGTATAGCTGGAGATTCAAAATGATAGAAATGAGCATCTCATCATCAATTTTCCCACTAGTGGTACAATAATTTTATTTGAAAATTTATCCCTTGATATGTATTCGAGACATTCTTCCGATCTCAAAGCATTTCACCACACCAAGTGGAAATTCCCTCTGCCCCTACCGCACTCCAGCTTGGTAGTTTCCAACGCCTGTCCAGGGTTAAGCCCTGGTATTTGACGAGGGACTTGAAAAGCCACCTACAGACACTTTACGCCCAATAATTCCGGATAACACGCCATCAGGCCACTCGCTATGTGAACAGATATAAGATCGCCCTATACCCTATAGATTTCTATAGGGCGACTGAGACTATAGTGAGTGAACTCCCGCCCTAAACCCTATAGATTCCTATGGGGGACTCTCGCCACTATTTTCCAATGCCCACAATGGTCCTTACATGCCAACTCTGGGCTTATTACACCATTACCCAAACATAATGTAGAAGCTGCAAGTAGTTAGAGGTGTGATCAAACTTGTTCTCTCTGGAGAAAACATCACATGTCCTGTATTCACATCTGCTGATGGCGCTTTGGATGAAGAAGTTCCTACAGAATCGCCTATGGCAGTAATGGCTGAAGAAAGGAGTCACCCTTTAAAGACATGAAAAAAATACCATCAAACGGCTCGCAATGATCACATCCTGCACGTAGGCAGCAAGAATCTTTCTAAGATTATTTTCCAGCAAGTTGTTAAAACAGATTTGATTCTGCATTTTGCATGCTTCATCTTCAATCTGCTCTTCATTGCCCTTTAAGACCAGTGCCGCTCTGATAGCACTGTCATAGCAAAACCCACTGCAATATGAGACACAAAACAAATATATTTGATTGATTATCAATAATGGGTTACATGATGTCTTTTATAGTCTTGCCAATGGCAAGTTAAAACCTGTTGCTATACGGCAATCAACCACCCGCATCCCAATATACCTATTACCTAATTAACCCACTAAGTAATTAATTAACAGTATTAATTACTACTAATCATCTAATATAAATGGGGTGTCTTGAGAAGAGAAGCATGCCCCAACTACAAACAGACTAACAATAATAAACACAACTAACAAACTTTGGATTATAAATCCAACAAAAATGGTGGTTGTTATTGGAAATTGTTATCAATTGGTAAATTCTTGTTTTTGAAAAAGGTGAAACTAAGCTTACTGGCAAATAAAAGGGCATTGAATTTTAGTTGATGTCTCCTCTAATGAAGAATTAAGGTCCTCTTCTTCAGAGGATTTCCTCAAAAATATAAAAAGTGTTATCCTCAAAGTTCTTGTTTGTAATAAAATGCCCCAGTTAGAACAAATCCTGGTGAAGTACAGCCACTCTTCCACGCATAATGAATGCACACAATCCTCAAAGCCTGAGGAAATGTCTTCCTGAAAAATGTTTCATTCAAAACATATTATGAAACATTGTGCAATATAAACATCCAAAATAAGATTTCTTTCAAATGAATATTTAACACCTGTGGAGGTGATTGGATTTGATTGGGAGGAATTTGTCATTGTAGAAATGAAGTTGATTGAATGTTACTGTCATCTGCTTATGCATTTGCTACTTCTGAAGTTTTTTATTAGGAGATATTACTCTTTAAAATGAATTCATGGATAATCTCCTTCCTCATGTGTAAGGCTTTGGTAATTTGTTGTTTTGTCTTTGATCGATTTAAGTGGTGTCAGTGTTGTCTCGTCCTTGATAATTCTCAAATGTATACGACATTCCATTGAATAGAGAGTAGAGGCAAATAAAGACTGCTAAATTGCATTTATCAGTTGTTTTCTTTTCTCTCCTTGGTAAAGGAAAATTCATTTTTGGCTTGCAAGTTTTAACATATGGTTTTATTATACCATTCATTGACAAATGTGTATTGTGTAAATGAAATTGGTGTCTGAAATTTTTGATTGACAGTGTGTGCTTTTCTAATAGTGAGATTCATCTTGGTTGCAGGTTTTGGAATTTGTTAAGCAGCACACTGGTACTACACCGCCGCTTCTAGCTGGGAATTCTGTTTATGTGGATTTCACATTTCTTAAGGTAAATGGAGATTTATATGTTATTGCAAAAATCTTTCATTCAGAAATCGAATGTAGGATTTGAAGCTAAGTTTCTAGGAACGGAACGAAACGGGTCTGAACCGCTGAAACACGGATTCTCCAAAAACCCTTGGAAACAAAATGTCATGGAATGCTCTATACAATAGATTATAAAAAATGCATAATTCATTTTTAGTACATAAAAGATAAAACACTTGAAAAATATAGTATCAATCACGAGGAGACGGGGATGGGTCTCAGAGACAGGGACGCTAGTTTTCAGACATTGGGTATGGGGTACTTGGAGATGGCAAAAGAAATAAAATAATAATATTTATATATTTAAATTTCTGAAAACAAAAATTAAAATACATCAGATTTTGATTTCAGATTGAACACTGAAATAATTTATAAATTTCAGAAATATACAAAATGCATTAAAAAGTTTTAGCACACTACATGAGATTCTGAAGAAAGTAGAAATTATAATTGTTGCAACTCATAAACTTTAGTCTTTTAAGCTCATAAAACATGAGTGTCGAGAGTACATACTGATATATGTGCCAACAAATTGGCATGCAAAAAATAAAGAAAATGTGAAACATATTAAAAAGTATGAACAAATCTGAATTCAATCATCTACAAGATCAACTTCTTTAGGGACTCTCTCCCCCATCTCCAAGTCCTCTACTAGGATACTCTCCAGATAGTTATCACTCTCGAGCTCCAGCCTCTCGTAGGCAATTGAATTGTGGGTAAATCATTGAGGCCATCCATTTCAACCATCACATCCTCCAAACCCAACTCATCTCCATTAGATGGAAGTTGGTCTCATTTCATTGAAGGACCATCTTGGTACCTTAGGTCTTTACGAGACAAAAGCCAAAGCGTGCTATGAATATAGACTAGGTTCTCTGCCTTCTTTGATCCAAGTCTATTCCTCTTCAGTGAATGAATGAAGCTATAAGTACTCCAATTCCTCTCACATGAGGAAGAACTACCTACTTGTGAGAGTAACCGTATTGCAAATGATTGCAATTCAAGTGCTTCAATGCCATGGATGTACCACCACTCAATTGGGTCTTTCTTTTTATGCATATCATACAATAGGAGATGTTTTTTTAGGAGACTTTGGGGGAGGTGTTTTTCGCATGAGACTCGGAACAAAATGCGGGAGACTTCAAATGAAGTCTCTAGTGTTACGTTCCGAAGTCTTAGGGGAAATCTATGATGGCATCTCGCATCTTTGAGACGCGTACTTGTACCCAAGATGCGTCCCAGGTTCCTAGAGATGCATCTCCCGATTACTATGCATAGCATTCACAAAGTTTCAAAACATTCAACATGCTCTTGTTTTGTGTTTGTCTATGGTTAGGGGGTGGGTTAAGGACAGATAAGGTTAATATTAGTTTTTTTAAATTTTATTTTGAAGGTTTTTAATTAGTAAAATCAAAATGGCTTGGAAATGTGCTGGAAACAGCAGTACCATTTCCGGCACATGCCAGGACTGTATTGGTGTTTCCAGGGTGTTTCGGATTGGCATTTTACCTTAGTAACGCTTCCCCTAGGAAATGATTCCCTTCCTCCACCTCTCCCCACAAATCCGTTTGCCACATCTTGGATTTGCAGCAAGTGCATTTGTAGCTTGGATTTCTGTATACTCACAAGCTGTGTATCTTCTTCAGATGCAATTAAGAACTTTTATCTATGGGTTTTATCTGCTTTTAAAGGTAGGGAATGCAATTTGTCTCAACAGACGAAGAATTTGCAAGCCACAGTTGCAATATAATGATAAATAAGCAAATACTTCTTGTAAAGTATAGGTTGACTCTTGACTTTTAGAATAAATTATGAATCCTCAGGTCTGTTACTGAAGTTCATTTTGGAACTGTGTCGACAGCTTTCAATCTTATCAGTCTGCTGTTTGTTTGATTGATTTGGAATTCTGAAAATATAAGCCTTTTGTTTGAACTAATGATATCTTCACAAATTTAATAAAGCTCAATTTATTGTTTAGTTGGCCTGGACATTTTCACAACTATATTTCTCTGGATCTCTCTTAAATTTGGACAGAGTTAACACAATAATGTTCAATGTTATATTATTGAACAACATAGGTTACAAATATATAGGAGATAACAATCCTATAAACAAGGTGATGGTTGTTAACAACCTCAACCATCCTAAAACTCACGTACAACAATATTCCTGTAATATATATTGTTATAACAATATATATATACAATTTAACCAACCAACCACTTACTAACCACTCATATTTACTCACTAACAATTACATTTCACATTGACTAATTTACCATAGGTAAATATGAATACTATATGTTAGGCACTAAACCAAAGTTTCCTAACATTCCCCCTTAGTGCTAACATGGGGAAAACGTCCATGCTACATTGCACCTGATTTCGCGATCATGTGATTTTCCTTTGGATTATCACAAACCAAAAGTTGGTTTTCCATCGGTTAACCAAAAACCGAGAGTGAGGTGGTTTTCCAGTGGTTGACCACAAACCACAAAGGGGTGAAGGTTTTCAAATGGTTTACCTACAACCATATCGTGATGTGCCAAAGTGCATTCTTTGGCTCTCATCATAGTTGATCTTCGGAGTTAACATTTCGGAATCCATGATAGTGCAAAACATATCATCCAACTCATAAAAACTGAAACACTGTGTTATTTCCCCCACACTGAAAACACCACACTGAAATCAAATGACATTATTCTGAAAAACACCACACTTAAATCAAATGAAATAAACACACACACACATGTTGTGCGCGGCCTCATCGTGGTGATTGATGAGAGGACGTTGTTTGTCCTCCATCCTCCGTGTATTCTCTAGCCTCCACTGTCATGCTGCTAGCTCAGCCTAATTTGACCACAAAGCTCATTTTTACATTCCTCAATCAGACGTCAGATTCCACCGAAAATGCGTCCATAAGGCAATTTTTTTAATTTTTTGAACTTTTACAATGACTGACTTTTAACAACAAAAGACATTTGACTTTGCCGTTGAATGACATTAAGACTCAGGATTTAATTTTTAAAGGACCCTATAAAATATTGACACATGACTAAATGACTAATAATGATCCTAATCCTATACCACATTAAAATGACTCTTTTTGACTCAGGATTATACAACTACAAATTGCACATTATCCATGACAAAACTTCTTAATTAACTTTGACGCACTAAATCAAACTAAAAAGAAACTTGAACATATTTGCAAGACTATAAACAAATTTAATTAATAACATGTTATGTGAGACTTACGTGGCACTTGAATGTTCGAGTCTCCTTACATAAGCTTCACTCAATCTTTGCAAACAGAACCGTGTTTACCAATGTCCCGATGATTGGTGATGGGTTGACACTTGGAATGAGTATGACTCATTGCTGAATGAAATTTGATGTGTTGCATTCATATTTAGAAGGCAGCGCAGAGAAGATTATGTGCTTTCATGGACCGGCCATCAAGCTAACATGGTCTTGTCACAAATAGAGGATAACTCACTGGTTATCAATCCAGGGAGAACCGACAAAGGTTAAACAACTGCGATCTGATGTAGAGTATATCACCTGATGCATGTAGATGAAAGAACCGACTTCTTATTTAATTATGCATCCAGAACTGCAAAGTGATAAAAATATGAATGAACGGATTTGTTGTGATGACGGTTTAGGCAAAATGCCACAGCAACAAAATATGAAAATTCTGTCTGCTACAAATCTATCACGTCTTCAATCCTGTAACATGCTTTCTCCAGAGGCACAAGAAGATCACAGGTACATAATAATAACAATACACAGATCAGAGAGGAGCATATAAAACTAGAGTGAAATGTTACATGCTGAATTCATAGGAAGATCCTCAAAAAAAAAATGCAGTCCTTCAAACTACACTACACATAATTCAAAGAGGAGAAATGACATCGGTTGGGGAAATGACAAACACTCCAGCTGCCCCTCCAAACAAATCACAGATCCATCAGATGATCATCTTGCTCTGATACCAAATCTTAAATTTGGACAGAGTTAACACAATAATGTTCAACGTTATATTATTGAACAACATAGGTTACAAATTTATAGGAGATAACAGTCCTATAAACAAGGTGATGGTTGTTAACAACCTCAACCATTCTAAAACTCACGTACAACAATATTCCCATAATAACAATATATATATACAATTTAACCAACTAACCACTTACTAACTACTCATATTTACTCACTAACAATTACATTTAGTATTGACTAATTTACCATGGGTAAATATGAATACTATATGTTAGGCACTAAACCAAAGTTTCCTAACAATCTCAATAAAAGCAGCTGGGAGCAATGATATTCCCCTCATGAAAAACATGAGATCTTTATGTCCGGATATGCCTTTCAGTCTCTCATTTCTCACGGTATCATTTTGGTGTTGCTATATTTTCTTGTTCTATTTTTTACGAGGTTAGAAGCAGCAAGAGAAAGTTTCCAATCATAGTGGTTAAATTTGCTTTGCTTTGCTGTTTTATGAATATCAGCTTTGACCAAAATATTGTTGGTTTAGCAATTATTAGAATCCTAGTAATTCATTTGGTGCCTTGTTGAACTGTATATTGTATAATTGCATGTTCTTTGTAATGTCCTGCTTCTAGGATCAAGAGAAATTAGGCAATCAACCAACCTCCAACACTCCAATCAAATGCAAATAGCACAACTCAGTCAAAAACTACTTAAACCAATCAAATAGATGACTCAATAAACCCAAGGATAGGGGTTTAATGGCCTTCACTAAATGGTCATGAGCAGTTAATTCTAACTGGGACTAATGAAACTCAGAAAACCAGATTTGCTTTCCAAAAATATGAGGGTCAGACCCAGCTGTCCAAGATCTCTTAAACTGATCCAAATTCACCAATACAAATTGCTAAATAAATGTGTATGAATCTGATCTGAACATTTATTTATATATCACTGTGAAAAGGGGAAACTTGCACTACGAAAACTTCATACTTTATTAGAGAAACTCGCTGCATCATAAATACTCAGAAATATGCATGGAATATATATCAATCTGGACCTCCTTGCTATTGATTGCTATGGCAGACTTTACTTCTACCTGTTTGTAGAATAGAATGTATGGCAAAGATTCTTAACATACTATCAATCATCTACAACAAGTCGCTGGAAAAATGGGAGACTCAATCATGCCTTAGAATATCCAGAAAGTTACCTTGTGAAGACGCTGGCCACAAGGGAGATCAGCAGCCTAAACCAATCCACCCACACACCCAATATTATCATCAATTTATCCTGAAAGAGATCTCTGCAACAGAGGCAAATTGTCATGCATATGATAATTGATTTATCCTAGGGATACCACGACCCAGCTATAAAAGCAACTCTGCAGATTGCGGGTTATCATAGAGCTTCAATATGTATTCCAAAATATCCACAATAAGTCGCCGAAGCTATTAAATAATACCTATCAATTCATGGGTATACATATACTCCAAACAAGTAATGAACAATCACTGTTCACCCCAAAACCAGACTCCAAACATGCCCAGGCTGATTGCTAAAAAATCATGTTCCAGTTCAGTCAAACTACTTCAATTAATACTTCAAAATCAGTCCATATTCAAATAGAAACAGTCGCTGCCATATAATCATGCATACACCCAAGTCGTATTACATTACAATGCATTAAACATCCATGAGGAATTCGCTGGGCATAACATAGATCTAATTGCTAAGAAAATGTTCCAAAATAGTCATTAAAGCAAGTCGCTGCAATCTAAGAGCTGAACAATATCATATATAACCAATTCGTACTGCCACAAGCAAATCGATTCACCAAGGATATAATAAATCCTCCAATGGATGCCAAAAGAGACCAACAATAAATAGATTTGCAAGCACAAGAGAAAATACTTTGATCTGATCACAAAAACCCAGCTGCTACAGTGACGTCGCTACAATGATTCGCTACAGTAGAAAACATGCAGATTTCTACTTGCAAATTCAACCAAAACACATAACCTCTTCAATTTGATATTCAAAGATCAGCTACAAAGATCTCCCAAGCATGAGAGAGAGAAAACATCAATGGGCATGCATCCCAACTCCAAGCATGGAGCACAAAATAAATATCATCAAAAACATAATAATAATAGTGATCCTAGCACTCCTTTTATAAGCAAGGAGGCACAAAATTCGAAATCCCTAGGAGATGGAAATTATTAAATAAAAACAGTTTATTTCCCCTAGGTGTGGCGTCCCCTTTTCAAAGGGTGATTTTATCAATAAAAGCCACCTAAATATTTATTTAATTAATTCTCCATTTAATTTTTATATTTTGGGAATTAAACTAAATAACCTTCATAATTAAATAATTAAATAATTATTGCTCTAGGGAATAATATTTATTTATTTAAGAAAACGTTCCCCTTGCACATCCCGAAGCCCACGGGGAAGTATAGGTTAAGGGTCTTCAAAAATGGGGACATTACATTCTTCTAGCGCACAATGAGTGTTATGCCCACAGTAATTGACTGTGTTGTTGCTGTAATTGGTGAGATACAATTTCTATGGTAGGAAGAAGAATTCAAATGATTGGGCATGTAGTTAATTTCGATTCTGGCTATAGCTTTTAATAGTGAATGTGTTGTAGTTCGCTACATTACTACCTGAAATGGAGCACATCCCATGTCTAGATCATATTCGTGTTTTTGAGATCAATGATTAGAAATATTCTGATAGATATCAGGAAGTATATTTTGAGATGTGTTTCTCTCATCTTTAGTCAAATTCCAGCTTACAATTCTCACCGTGGTGCTTTCTCTTTCAGGGGTCAGAAGTTATTTTGTGTCATAATCACTCAGGCAAGCCTTTAGCCATATATTATATTTGTTATCTGAGTTCTACACTCATAACTCCCTTTATTGCTTTGTCTTTCTTTGCAGAAATATATGCCAAACCTGGCTGCAATTTTTTCCCATGTACTTGTTGATGTTAGCAGCATCAAGGCATTGTGTTTTCGCTGGTATCCAAAGGGTATGGCCCGATTAGTCTCTATTTCCCTTTTTCTTAATATTGTGCATTTTTTGTTGGTACATTATTTATTGTGGCACCACCCTGGTGTTTAGAAGCTACTTCACATTAATTGTTGTGCAATCATTAAATTAATCTCTATGGCAAATTACCTTATAAGTATCTTTAGATGAGGACTTGCTGACTCTGATAGCTTTGGAAATCTAGCAGAAATTTGTCCAACTTCGAACTAGAAATAATGTATTGGAAAACTTGGGTTTCTCACTTACGAGTCCTTTTTCATACCTATGATGCAGATGCTAAAAATGCTCCTGCAAAGAAGAAGACACACCGGGCTCTTGATGATATCAAAGAGAGCATAGCTGAATTGAAGTACTTACAGAAGACAATTTTCAAGGCATCCCAGCTGTAAGAAAAACAAATGCTATCTAATGGGCATCCAAGTAGTCTGTGTACTCCAAAGCATGGACTATTGACATGGAAATCAATTCTTTATATATGCTCAGGAAATTATAGATGTTTGACAAAACCTTGGAATGACTATGTACTTGTAATATGGTTTGTGGAGAATCTTCTCACAGAAGCAAATAGGTATAATGTTAGTGTGAGGTGGACATATTGCTTTTGCTGAAGTAGAGGATGGTAATGACCTTTGGTCACTTTTCAAAGGAATCAGTCTACCCTGATTGAGGTGTCAGTATTTTTCTTATACCTACAGTGATTTAATGACGACTCTCTACAAACCCGTCTTACATTTCTATTTCTTAATGTATTGTCAGTCAGTGGGTATCTTGTATCAAATGCTGAGCAACCAAACAGTGTGAATGTGTACCAAAGTTTAGATTATTCCACAGAAGAGACATGTCTGGAGACTTTTTATCGGGCATGACAAATACACAAACATACAGATCAAAGATGTGTTTTCCACCAGTGGACGGAAAACATCCTTTTGGGCATCTTTACAATATGGTGATTGCATAGTTCGACATTTTCAAAATATGCTGTTTAGCTTTTGATTTTGACCTGGTGGATCGGCTGCTATAAATCTTTTGCATAGAAACTGGTAAAAAAATGGGAAACATTTAGATGAGAATTATAGAAAATAAGTACTACAAAATGCTGGGCTAGCATCCAAACCTCGTGACGTATTGAAGGTTTATCTTTAAGTTCTTACCAAAGCACACTACAGCAACTTGATGCAAGAGCATTTCGTTTTGTGGGTCTACTTTGAGGCACCAAACAAGAAGCAGTAGCCATTGAAATTGAATAGTTTTGAGGTGTTACGAATCATGACACAGAAAGTGAATTTTGTAATTTTATGAAGAAAAACACTTTTCTTATTCAAGTCGCACTTCGTCAGCTTTTTTTAAATGGTAGCGATATATTGAAACTATGAATAAATGGTGATCCTGTTATTCATAGATCATTGTTCCACCTTATGTTTTCACTGTCACATCATTTTATATGCACATCAACTGTAAACATTCCTGCCATGGAGATATCTTCCACCCCTCAACTTTGATAGTCCGTTTTGAACTCTTAGTAAAGCTGGGATTTCTATTGCACTTTGTTCTTTAATAGACAGCAAAAACATTATTATACTATAATTTTTTGTGGAATTTCAGTCTTATGTATCTAAGTCATCTCAAGATGACTTCCATGAGTAATTATTACTCTAATGACATATTTCATGTATTTTTGGTAATAATCACAAGGCAAGGGGACCCACCCTCTCAGCAAACAAGCACCTCAAAGCATTTGTTAGTAGGGGAGGGAGCGGGGTTGTGAGGAATTGTGACTTCTTTGGGCCTCTCACCCCGTAGATTACCCATTGGCAAAAGTTTTGGAGATGTAATGCCTTCAAAGTAGCCCTTGTCTAGCAATTCTTATCATTATAGGAATGATCCAATCACAACCCAAACCTTTATGTATTTGTGTTAAGTGGTTGAAGGCTTCTACCATTGTGTTTTTAAGTCATCCCAAGTTGAGGAAACTCGAACGCCATGCACGGTCATTATTCTAATGACATTTATCATGTAACTTTGGTAATAATCACAAGATAAGGGGACCCACTTAACGCACAAGCATGCCAAAGCATTTTATTAGTAGGGAGAGGGTAGGTGTAAGGGGACCCAGTTAGCACACAAACACATCAATTGTAAAAGGGAGATTTCATTATTTTGTACTTCTCACTCTCTAGTCTCTTCTTCAATTTACAAAGCTTTTGGAGCATCTAATGCCTTGCAAGTCCCCATGTCTTTCGGTTCTCACTAATGTGGGATTAACCCACTTACAACCCAATTATATATATTTGTGTCAAGTAATTGAAGACTTAAAAATATAATTATTGTTAAGTGCATGATTTTGTGCCATATTGCATTTTTAGTCGTGATTTCATTATTTTGTACTTCTCACTCTCTAGTCTCTTCTTCAATTTACAAAGCTTTTGGAGCATCTAATGCCTTGCAAGTCCCCTTGTCTTTCAATTCTCACTAATGTGGGATTAACCCACTTACAACCCAATTATATATATTTTTGTACTTGAAGACTTAAAAATATAATTATTGTTAAGTGCGACTAAAAATGCAATATGGCACAAAATCATGCACTTAACAATAATTATATTTTAAGTCTTCAAGTACTTGACGCAAATATATAAATTAATCGGCTAGGGACAATTGAGCATCATTAAACAGACTTTGTTTGGTTAAAGATGCAATATGACACAAAATCATGCACTCAACAATAATTATATTTTTAGTCTTCAATTACTTGATGCAAATATATATATATATATATATATATATATATATATATATATATATTAATGTTTAGGGACAATTGAGCATCATTAAACAAACTTTGTAGCTGGTTAAAGATGCAATATGGCACAAAATCATGGGTGAACAATAATTATATTTTTGAGTCTTCAATTACTTGATGCAAATATATATAATTATTGCATCAAGTAATATATATTTGCATCAAGTAATTGAAGACTTAAAAATATAATTATTGTTAAGTGCATGATTTTGTGCCATATTGCATCTTTAGCCGATTACCAAGTTTGTTTAATGATGCTCAATTGTCCCTAACCAACAATCTAGAAAATCAAATTTATGTAATAGACTTGAGAAAAATTAACTTTTATACAAGAATTTGACAACAATGGGATGTATAGGCCTTTTATTAGTACTTTCGGATTTGTTTGGTTACCTAGGTAACAAGGTGGCATAGCTCTTGCAAGATGATTGAATCTTTTTCAAGACAATACAATCACCGTCTTGAAAGTGGGGTGCATTTATTAGTACTCGATGAATTTTAGGAATGTGCAATTGAAAATAATTTAGGGTTATGCTCAATTTTTATTAAAATACACATTAATATTTAGGGATTGTAATAGTAAAGATGGAGCACAATGTAGTGTTTAATTTGTGTAGGGCTCATTTCCATGAGAATTGCCTAACAAATGTTTGGAAATTCACAATCTTTCATTGAAATGTATCCTTTTATTGGATTATTTGCTTCTATTTTACTACCAGTTGTGACTTACAAGCTAACCAAATTAATTGTTATATACATGCATTAGCTATAAGTGGTGAATAACAACTATCTACAAAGACAAATCAAGTACAATGTTTGTAGGCTATGGGAAAAATGGGTTTGTTGAAAATGCCACTTTGTAACCTTTGCAAACATCCTCCATCAATATTGGGTATGGGCATCCATCAAAGAATATTCAAAAGCGGCTTTTGTCAAATGTAGGAATGTCCTAAAATACATGTATGTAAAATGAGAAAGCATAAAAGAAGACATACTCCACTATGTTAGGGCCTCCTGTTCATTATTCTCCCATTTGTATGTAGTGCAAGATTTGAGCTTTGATATGTAGAAAAAGATCAAGTGAATGGGTTTGAGCTTGAGTCTATTAAAACAAAAACAAACAAAAATTGAAAATTGCTAGTAGGAAAAGAAAACATATTTTTGTAGAAAGTTGTTCATTAGAAGTTGAAAATGAACTTGACCTGGTGATTGAGTGATGTGCATGGTCGTTTTGAATTAAAGGCTCGAAAGAATGGAGATTTGTAGTGTTGGATTTAATTATTAACATGTCTTAAACATCAACAAGGTTCGACTTGTGCCTTTTGCATATCGATTGACAAACAAAATAACATATTCAATTTAAACCCAACTAATGTTCAAGATATTTCCAACAAGGGTAGAATTTTCCATCCTACCATTGCCCATTTACGATAATGCCTCCACGTTTCCGGGTTTTGAGCTTTGCAAAGAAAATTTAGACCCAAACATGAGCAAACTAAATGCCTTTCATGTAGCGATGTCCGGGTTTGATATGCAATGTTACTTTTCAATACCTATAATGTAAATTTGTAGCCAACAACAAAGGTTGTACTCGTTGTATACAACAAATGAGGTCACATGCAAGTGTTATACAATTAAAATCAAGCACTCAAATCTTATTGATACACATGATAAATAGACTTAAGGAGTCATTTTATGTGTGTTATGGGACTCTGTCTAGTTTATTCATGGTACAAACAATTTGTAGTCTCTCTTTAAATCTGCACAACATGAACTTAAAAATGATTAGTATGTTTTTGTGGTTATGGGACTGTTTGGTCGATCCATAACCTCTCAAGGATGATATAAAATCAAGTAACCACCATTGATAAATGACTGAAATAAAATGTGATATTCATGATTAGAGGTTTGCAAAGACCCAACAAATGAGTGTAGATTGATTGATGGTGATTTTGGATCTGTTTTGGTTAATGATAAAATTGCGTGACAATCATAAGTCAATTGCTTAGGCAACTAAAATCTGTACGGACCTACGAAATTTGAATGTTGCAGTCTATATTTCTCTATAATTGGTCTTCACCTTTGGAAAACCTACGAGCAAAGAAGTGATATATTGATGGGTGAAAGTATAACAAGAAGGAGGGGCCAAAAGGCTTTTTTAAAAAGATTTTGGAAATGGAGCTAGGTGGTCTTAGTTATTTGCTTTGTAGAGTGGTTTCATGTTTTGTAGCTTTTATTATTGATCGGTATATTTAATTGCTTTTAAAGATTTTTATAATGTTTTATCTTTTTAATTATTTTAGATGTGTTGTCTTGTTTTTATGGTTTTTAATAATGCTTTATGATTTTTTTATTGTTTTAGATGTGTTTTATTATTTTTATGGGATTTTAGGATTTTACATTGTTTTTGTATTTTAAATGTGATCGAGGTATGACCTTATATACCAAGGTGCATATTCTAGTGTCTATGTTTTGCCCATTTGTGAGTTGTGTCATGTAAAAGGTAGGATGCAACACAAAAACTAAAGACGAGATGGGGTTTGTAGGACTCTATGAAAAGAATTGTTGCATATGCAGGTTTCAATTGGTGACTAGATATATAAGACGTGGAAATGTTAATTGATGGCCCACTTCCACAAACTTCATGAAATCATCGATAGGTTGATTTTGTAAGGTGATGACTATTTGATTGATAGATTGATTGTCATAGACTTGACGAACAAATGATTTGATATAGAGTCCCCCTTCAAGCGACAATTTTTGCGTCGTAAGCTACCCCGTCGAGTGTAGGATAGAAAGTGACAACTTATAATAATATAAAATGACCTTGGGATAAAGAAAGTGATTGAGATACCGAGAGAGCATTGCCCCGACTTAATGCTTGGTGAAAAGAGACAATGATAAAAATGGATCATGTTAGACAGTTAGTGATGATAGTTTTGCCCCATCTTGATGCAAGGAAAAAAAGGATAATGATGGAGAGTGAGGTTGTTAGAGAGATAAAGTGATGGAGCGGGAAAATAGTGTTGCCCCAACCTAGTGTAGGGCCGAAAGTGACAATGGACGATAGTAGAAATGGACTATTAAAGGCGTGTTGTATGTTAGATAGGATAAAGAGTGATGATTATTATTTTTGTTTATGAAATCATTGTAGACCCGTGGATGTTCTTTTGGAAAAACTCAAATGTGGATGGAAAATGTAATGAAATAGGTGACATGGTTGTGTATGGATATGGTAGGAAACATGCTTTGTCGATCAGTAGTGTGATAAGCATGAAAGCACATAGCATGAAACGAGATATATTGAAACCAAAGATTGAAGAAAATCTAGAGCATCACTTGGTAACATACTAGCCTTGTTTCTTGTCGAGTTCAATGTTTGTGCAAGTGAGAGTTAATTACCACTTGAGGTGAAAATGTGTAGGGAAAAATATAGACATACTAGCCAAAGTGTGGGATGTGATTTTGTGAGTTATTGGTGAATGATGAGGTGTAGAAGGGTGAATGATGAGGTGTAAATGGGCAACCATGCATTGCTCCACTACTAGCCAAAATCTACAACCCAAAGGGAGATGCATTTGGTTCCAGTCATAGCATTGCTCTACTACCATCCAAGCATCCATAGCCACAGTAGAGATATTTGAAAGACTCTTAGAGAGATTTGCTTATTGTTTTTGACTTTTTTTGTTTTTTGTTAGGGTTTTAAAGGATATTGAAAATATTTTTCATCTCATTTGTTTTGATGTGGTTGAGAACCACCATTGGCTTAATGGAGGGATTGGAATGTAGATGAGGAGATGACATTGGTGAGCATACTGTGTTGATGTCTTTAGACCATCACAACATTTTTTTGAAATGTGTTGTGTTATAATGCTTGGACCTCAGGAGAAAAGTTGTTCTTAAATTCACCAAATGATGATAAAGAAAAAGTTCAAAAGACTATGGTAGTGAATCTAACTCATGAGACATGCCGACAAGTTCATGATAGTTCACCCAAAGTTGTGATTCAAAGTATGCTACTAAATGTGAATGAATTCATGAAAAGTGCAGTGAGTGTGAAAGGCAGCAAAAGGAAAATGTAGAAGGGTGATGAAAGGAGAGGAACAAACATCCATATGAACAAAAGACGATTTTGATTTTTGAGATATTTTATTTTTTGGTTTTTAGTAGATTTTGATGATATGTGGTGTGGTTAGTAGTTGACGGTGTTAGTGTTGATAGGATAAAACACGCACCAATCAGTCATGTTTCAAACTCGGGACATACAAAGTGAAGAGGATGTACCCCTTGTTGACGAGGTTGAGAGTGGAGACAAAGGTGAGCCCCCTAGTCTAGTGGTGATAGGGTGAATGTAGGACATGAGGTGATGAAGAAGTTTGATAATGAATTGGAGAAGGGGATGGTGCATGATGATGTTGGTGAAGATCGAAGCAACTATGCCAAGTATTGTGCAAAAATGAAAGTGATAGGTAGATGTGACTATGGTGATAAAGACGGGATGAGTGAGACATAATGCGAATTGTGAGGTGTTAAAAGAGTTATCATGAGAATTGTATGTGAGATAATGGCGAGGTGGATGAGGACTTGTGAACAAGTCTATGTGAGTAGAAATTGTGTGGCCAAGTATTGAAGTAATGCGGGGATGATTCGAGGTAAGAGGAGGAATGTGTTTCACAAGAAGAAACTTGTTTAAAACAATGTCGGTGGATGAGGATTCAAAAACAAATTTGTAATATGAGAGAGCGTGGGAGCAAGTGTTAGAAAATTGTTAGGAAGTGTTGTGATAATGGGATCGGTGGGGATGAGAGGTTCATGTTGAGATGGTGGATTATGGGAAAGAGGAGAAAAGGAAACATGTGGCTCCTTGTTGGGTTTGGGAGGCGACAATTGACCTAAATTTGGCATGATGGGTAAATTCGGAAAGGACAAGATATAAGTGGACCAATAAGATTTGTCCACATGGGTAGAGTATGGGACAACAATGATAAGAGTTGTGTCATGCATTAATAAACATTTATAAGAAGTGAGATCGGTTGACAAGGGATTGGTGCGGGAAAATATACAAAGATGGTGTTGGTGCGAGATGAGGATGAAAAAATTGAGTGAGGAAGGATCGATGTATGAATATATGATGATGATGTTTGGATTAATGAGGAAGATGACATTATGGTTGAAATGATAAATAGGTCTTGACTTGGTGAGGAGGGTAATGTGTGGGTTGAAGAGGATGATAAGATTGGTGGAATGAGAGACAATTCTTTACTTGGTGAGAAAAATGAGGCAATGTCTAGTGATTTGATTAGTGGGGGATGAGAGGAAAGAGTATGATTTTGTGAGAGTACAATGATGATGATGTGGGAGACGATGATGCGGGTGATGAGACCTGGATGGGATGGTGATATAAGACTAGAAAAATAAAATGATGAGACCATGAGAGGAGTGCTAGTCGAAGGAAAAAGTGGAGTGATAAGAGGAATGCGAGAGAGGAGGGATAATAGTGGTGGAGAATATAAGAAGATTGTTTTTGTCAAGGGGTGAAATGAGAGGGATAAGAGGCTCAAAAGGGATGATAGGGTCTAATGGGTGCAATTTATTGCTAACAAGCTCTTGTTGTGAAGGGGATGAGATGTTAAAGGGAACAATGATGGTATCCATGTGGGAATGTATAGGAGGGAATATCTCACATTGTTCGAGTGAGGATTGTGTGGAGGAACAAGATCATCGATCGTGATGTCACCATTGTCAAGTAGGTCTTGAATGGTATTGTGTAATTGGTGGCACGTGTCAATAGAATGTTTCAAAGTGCGGTGTTAGACACATCATTTTTGGATGCATCCCATAAGGGCTATGTACGCTTGATTGGTAATGGAGAAAGGATATGAGTAGAGCAAGAGTATCTCTGTTAGGGCTATAGACACCTAACCCGACAACAAAGCAATGATTAAAAGCCTTTTGTATGACTTGGTAAGCTTTGGTTGGTCGAATTTGAGGTTTAAAGAAGGATAAATTGAATCACTTGTCACACACAATGATCCTCTTCAAGTATGGTTGAATGTATAAATTTGAGGGTGAGAAACAAAGTAGTTTAAAAATATTTTTATTCACTAACCATTAATTTCTTTATATACCATTTTCTTCAAAAGATAAATAACCAAAGATTTTGGGCTCTAAACACTCCTTCAAGATGTTTCCTGCAAAATTCATCATTTTTATGACCATAACACACCCCTACATGAGAAGGGGACGCACTTGAAACCTTTAGAAGACATAGGGAAGATGGATGTTAAATCAAATGAAATCTTAGGTAAAAATTAATTTGTCTATCAAGGACTTACCGCAAGCGTGCTTTGAAGATTATAAAATTCAAAAGCGTATTCGGATTATACCATGTTTGTTCCTAACTTATATAATTTTTCAATAAGATGTGCTTTCACAGGTATATGTTAAGTGTATTATGTGGTGCATGTTATGAACTCAAAGAAATGATGAGTTGGTAAGCATATTAAAGACAAAACAAACATGAAACATGTAAATGACAACTTGATTTTGAAATAAAGGCCATGATCACAAATTATTTCACTACAATTTGACTTGAAAAAATAGGAAGCGACCAATTTAATACACTTGTCAGTCATTGTGAACTTAGGAAATGTGAGATCCAAGGAATGACTCAATATTTTTCATGAGTGAGATTACCAATCTAAGTCACATGTCCATCATTAGTGAGACATAGCGAGATGTGAATTTCTAAGCGAGAAAGACAAGGCATTAATCCTAGAAAAATGTCATGCATCAGAGATGGTAAGCCAACAAAGGATAAAAAAATTTAGGTGATTTGGGAATGTTAATAAGTAATTACTCTATTTTTGTGTGGAATATGATTATATTGGACTAATTGTTAGGCTATTCAACCTCTCGTATATGCTTTGTAGATAAAATGTTGTTATTTACTTAGTTGATGCATAATTTTGGTTCCTCTTTTGTTCTATTTCCTTAGACTCGATTTCCTACAGTCTATAAAGAACTTAGTTAATAATTAATTCTGGTATGCTTTGGTTTTGTGTGTTTGATTGAGGTAAGAGGTGTTTGCAATATTGATAAACCGAAGAGAGTCTAGTATTATTTTCTATCTTACCCTTCATTCCTCTTTTTATTTTTTTATGGAGACCCACATCACTTAGAACTATCATAAATATCAATAAGCCAAGCCTCATTGTAAATAAATACTTTCATCTCTAGAACACCATAATATGAATATATATCTAGGTAAGCAATATCTTTAATCAAAATCAGAATAGGTGGTTTGCCAAGACACACCTTTGGTCCCTCATGCAAGTTAACACTAGGTTACATGCATCCCAACTGAATTTATATGTCCTATAGTAATATGTACCTTGAATCTATAAATCCAACAAAAATAATGAAACAAGTGGGAAAGAGATTTAAACATATGTCTTCCTATTTGAGTATTGTTTGTTTGTATGCACAAAACACCGATCAACACTCCATACAACCACCTTGTAACCACGATGCAACCTCCCTGTAACCCCCATAGAACCACTTTACAACCACATTGTAACCACCTTACAATTTCACCTTTACCCACCCCAAAATTCTCCGCCAACACCTCATTAAATGCATCACTCGGCTTGAGTCCCGAGAAATTTAGGGGCCTTACACCGTGACGAGCTATCGAACAATTTTCTACAAACACATTCACCTCATCGTGCTCTACAAAACCCCTATTCTCTGCAGTTCAAACTACCCACATTTGAAAAATTTAATGGCACCAAGGACCCCCAACATCACTTGCATCTATTTCACTACCCATGCCACCTCATCTAACACAATGAGACACTCCTCTTAGACATCTTCCTACTTTTATTTTTGGCCAAGCTCTTGACAAGTATACATGTGCCTTCCACAACATAAAATTTGGACAACTTGTTGACATGTTCATATCTCACTTCTCCATCCACGTTACACCCAAAGCCACATTGACCAACCTTTATGCACTTTGACAAGCTCATTAGAAGTTCATTCTTTAATTTTCGTGTGTTGGCATGCACTAATCCAATGCCTCTCATTTTCACTCCCACAATAAGATAATATCAACCTATTTTCAAAACAATTCATTCCCCACATCTCACATAACTTAACAATTTGTACACTATGTATTTTTTGATGATGATGTCTATATGGCTCTATGCCTCGAGAAATTCCATCTTGGGTATCTTATTTCCTTGCTACATGTTTAAGTTCCCCCCAACTATTCCCCCACCACATTATCATGTTCATAATGTTTTCCAACATGAGTTACCTCATCCACATCCATTGTTGCATTTTTCACATTATATTAAGGATTATTGCTTCATCCAAATTCCTCACAAATTCACTCCATTGAATGAATCCATTTATTTTAGTCTACACAAGTTTCTTGATGCTAATTTGATCACTCTTCCACCCATTCCACCACCACCATTTTGGCATTCCTCTCATGACAAGTGTGCATACCATCATACTAACAATCATTCCACTAAAGTATGTCTCAGATCCACAACATCATTTAGGATATTCTTGACAAGGGTGGCATTATTTTTGAGCCTTTGTCTCCTCTTGCTTTGTCTTTTAACACACATCTAATTGTTTCACACATTAATACTATAACTACTTCTCCAAGTTTCATATCTCCATTATTTGACTCTTCATCTCCCATTACCCCCTAATCACCATTTTCACATTGTTTATCATCTTCTATGGAATTACCCTCCTAATTCCCGTCATCTTGTTGGTGAAATAATTTATCACAAGGAAAAATTAGTGATTTTTCACCAACACTCTATGACTAAGTCCCTCCTCTTGGTAATGGGGAGGATCCCATTTATTGAATGTAGGAAAACAAATCAACAAGTGGTCGTAAAGCCGAGGATCACACAAGAATACTCCACTAGACCTGTGACAAATTGCTTGTACTTAGTACAAGGGAAGAATTTTCTTAGGAAAGGAGGTAGAGGGGAGTAAGAATGTAGTGAAGGGAAGGTTAATTTTGTGAATAGGAACTTGCATATTTCATAACATTAACCAGAGTAGATCCACACTCAATTAGAAGAATTCAACCATGCAAATAACAATGAGAATAACAAACCAAAGACACAAAGTTATATTGATTCATTCATCAAAGGTACCAAGTCCTTTCTTGATTTTACAAGATCACCATGCTTACAAAGTTGAGTATGCAAGAAGTAGAGGAAACATAGACAAGAGGGAATAAAAGAAAATAATTTTTGTTTATATCTAGTAGAGAAAAATCTATCCACTATCAACTCACAATTGATAGCCCCTTGAAATGGAGAAGCCATTCCAATGTATATTATTACCAAATGTCTTTTCATCTCCCCCACATGAACACATGAATTTTCACCTTTTCCCCATCACATGCGACCTTTCATATTCCTAGGGAAAAAAGTGAGTTTTTTTCTTAGTAATGAAAAAAACTATTACAATCTCAAATTAAAGGTCACTTAAGTGAATAAGACAAAATAGTGGAAAATTATGGTCTTAATGAAAAATTAGAATATGGAGAGAGAATAATGAAGAGATAGAGAGGAGGTTTGATCAATTTGATGAAGAAGAACTCTCATCTAATTAAGAACTAGCTATTGGATAGCATTGAGGGAATACTCATGGAATGATTTTTGTAACGAGCCATTACACCAAAATCTCGAGGAATTAGTGAATCTGCACACTAGGATCATAACATCCCACCACACTTGCAGATCCCAACCTACGGTTGGGTTTGTACCCACACTCCCAATATGTACGAGCCATGTTTTACTCAAGTTTAGGTGCCCCATGGCCCTTGGATACATGACGTAGCCAACAGAGTGGGGATTCAAACATATGTGGTCACTCGATACCAAATATAATGAACCATTACACCAAAACCTCGAGGCGTTAGTGAATCCACACATTAGGATCATAACATTTCCTCACCTTTGAACTCTTTACTAAAATAGGCCGTTGCAGTGTCACCTTGTCTTCCTATGGATTACGAACCAAAATCAAAGCATTGATCCAAGTTTTAGGAACACTGCCAAGGGTCTTGCATTGGTTGAACCAAACATGATGATCTCTTGCAATATTAGAGATTGGACCTCTAATTTCTAAGAGATGTTCTAAAGTTTCCTCATTGAGTGAGAATGAATCTCCTACCTCTTTCCGACCAACACTTGGAAGGACTTAAGGATCTCTTCCACGGATGAATGTTAATTGAGTGGAGGTGACGACGACATTCTCGTACACTATTGCTTATATCTTCCAAAATCTAGGATGTGTGTTCTCCACAAGAATCAAGATCAGAGATAACATCATTTATCATGTCATACTTAACACTCATCGTGCAAGACCAAATGGGATAGAATTTGTCAGAGATGGAAGTGAACACATTTTTGCTCACCAAGGAATGAGAATCAAGATTGCTCATTTCAGATACCAATGGAAACACACTATCCTAATGGGATTTTTCTTTCTCAATCTCCTCCTTGGTCACTTTCACTTTAGAAGTAGTGGTGAGGGAAAATTCAAACAATGAGAGAACTTCTAAGAAAACAATGCCTTTCCTTTCTCGATAATCCTTTCAACCCACTTTTCATTAGCTCTCCCTTGCATTGTGTATAATTGGGATTTCTTGATCAACTGAGGGTCAAAGCTACTGATGGGAGGGATGGATTCTGCAGGAGGAGGTGGCACTACATTGGGTTCCAAGAAGGATTGCACATAAGAAGCGATAATTCTCACATGATCCTCGTATTTCTCCATTGTTTATTTGTACTCTTCATTCCAAGAAAGTAAGTGAGCTGCATACTCCTTGAAAAATGTGCATCATGTTCATGCATGGCTTGAACCAAGGAGATTCAAGTCAACTCATAGTCATCCCGAGTCATCTCTTCCACAGGTTTTGTAACTTTTGGCCACACAACCTCCACATATTGGGTTGCAAAAGCCCCACTTAAGAAATGAGAGGTTACTTGTGCTTTCTTGCTTAGTTTGGTTTTCATGAATTTTGAGATAGCCTCAAAATTGGGTGCTGCAGTAGTGTACTACATAGTTATTGAATCACTCCCAAATCCATGGGAAAGTTTCACAGAGTATATACAATATCAGAATGGGTGCACTTTTAGGTGCATGATAGGGGATCACAACTTACGGTGGGATGAATCTACCGAGAAGATACACTTGGATTCCGTTGGTGAACATGAACTATGAAGGATCAATTTCACCTTGTTCGAGAGGCTCAATGGGATCTTCAATGATCTTATCCTTCTTATGGATCCTCCTAGGATGGGAATCTTTAGTGTGTTCTTCCTCCACAATCTTTCTCTTTGAATATTCTTCTGAGTGAGTGGAACCCATGGCCTTCTCGGATGCCCTCAAAGAGGAAGTGTGAGATACATGTCTAGATAGAGTCAGGAGACCACCAAACTCGATGAAAGTAGTTCTCTTTCTCTTGATATCCGGATTACTACTGCAGTCTTCTTATTAATATCACCTTATTCTTTGGTATTCCATAGAATGGAGGAAGGGGTGAATATTGCCATTGCTTGGTACTTGAGGTCAAATGATTATGACCCATCATATTTTATCCCCTCAATAAACCAATCAAAATTGAGATCCCTCATTTGTTCTATTTTCATCCACATATAGTCCCTTTTTTGTACCTTGAAATCATCAGTGTAATTGGCCCAATAGTATTCAATTTGAGGTGTATGGTGCAAACCTATAAAGGTGAAAGTATCTGGATTTCTCTTGATATCAAATTCATACCTAGATGTGTAGGAGTAGAGATTGAGGGAAGCGAAGGATGCTTCGATGTTTTCTGCATATGTGACATTCTTACATGAATATATTCCCAAGGAGATGGGAAATGACACACATTTATTTTTTTTATTCTTACACTTGACATGAACGTGAACAGTTTCCTACACAATTTAAACATTATGATTTTGTCACTTAGGTACTTGGGTAGCCTGTGAGGAGCAAGATCATAGCATGAGACTCTGATGTAGGTGAAGGTAGGGAACTAGATGAAGTGGATCCCATATTTTTTAATCAGTGAAACTACTTGAGAAGAGATCCTCTAATTCAAAATTCCATAAAGTATCCTAATAATGAACATGGTGAATGCATCATTCACCCTGACATAGTGGGAATTACTCTCCTTATGAGTCATCTATGGATACTTCTCATATGCAAGTGATTTTTGAGGCACATGGGGAGCTATGGAAAATCCTTTTAATGGTCTTGTGAAGGAAAGGGCATACACCAGGTAAGAATTCATGGTGAACTTCTTAGTGGCGAACAACTGTAACAACTACCCATGGATGTTGTCACTGTTGATCCGACCCCAATTCACCATCTAGTTTCTTAAAGTAGCCATGAGGATGAACTAGGCCATGCAATCTTGGAATTTTATTTTATTTTTCTTCCCCATCACCCTACTCAGAAGAATAATGGCATCAAAAAATCCTTGTGGAATTCAATCCTTGACGGGTTATTGGGAATACAGGAAGGTTTTCTTCCTTATTTGAGCCATGAACCGAGTGTTAGGCCTTACGGATATAAATTAATCTTCACCCACTCCCGAAAATCATATTCATTTGTTATGATGACCATGTTGCTATTGGTGGGAATATTTAGGAACCGAGAAAATTCATCCGGTGTTAGAACTATTAGAACGAGTTTTTGTTTTCCCGAATTGTTACGGAGTCAACATCATAGTGTTATGTACATGCCAAGAATAATTCATTACTCTCGAATAGACAATGGGTGACCTCTTCCCTAAATATACCGCTTGAGAAGATTGTTTCCTCCTCCACAAGCTCATTAGGTTCACCAAGCATTCTATTTTTCAAGTTTTCCCAGATATATATGGGTGACATTGATATCTCCCACACCGGGGTATTCAATGATTAGAGTTGAAATGGGCTCCAAACTTGAATACTTGAACTTCATAGTGTCAAAAAAATAGTGAGATAGGAAGAATGTGAGTTTCCACAAGTGTTTTGAGATCAATTGCAAGAATTTCTATTTTTAGTAGGTCCTATCTAGGGCAATTGTTTTAGTAAGTTTTCACAAATTTATCTTTTTGATGTTTTTGCTTGTTTGGAGTCTTACATGTGCTAAGAATTTTTGATTTTGGAAACTTGTTATTTTTAGACATGCAAAGCCTTACACACTTACTTTTTTGAAGGGTGTCTTCTTGATCTCATATTGCAATGAAAATGGTCTCAAAAGTTTAGGTTTTACTTCAGGACTTTTTGTTCTAGTTTTCATAGTTTTTGTCCTCCGAGAGATTCGTAGATCTGAAAAAGCAACCTCTAGGTATAAAAATTTCAGATGGCTTCTATAAATCATACTAAATATCAAGGGAAATTATCTTATAGTCGTCAAAGGTGTTTTTGGAGGAGTGCACAAGTAAAATTTCGTTGAAAATGGGTGCACGGTTAGAGAGTTATGAGCATTTCTTTGTTTGGGACATGGATGTCTAGTGAAATTTTAGCAACATACATGGTGAAAATGGAGGTTTGGGAGGGTATTTCAACAACATCGAATGATGAAAATGGCTAAGTGTTGTGAGAGGTGGAGAGTTATTCAATTTTCTTTTTGCAAATCTTAACTCACCTTTGACCCGATATCTTAACTGGAGCTGGTGGATGGTTGAGATGGATTTGAATCTATGCAAGGGGGAAAGGGTACAAAAGGGAAACCAAAGTGTGACTTGCACTAGATGGTGACAAGTGGCAGCTTTTGGTGCCTTGTGGAGGTGATCCGTGGGTGAGAATGAACACCAAGGGCCAAAACTTGATTTTCTATGTGACCAGGAGCTACATGGAAGGAAGGGGTCACACTTTTGTGTCCCCCTTGTCCCCTTTACATAGTGGGGAAAATGGGGAAAATGAGTGAAAAATTGCATCATGGGTTAAAGCACATGGAAGGGGGACAAGTCAGAATGCAAATTTGGGAAACATAGGTGCAAAAGTGGTGAGGGGTGAGTTGCGAGAGGTTTAACATGATGGGGGTCACACTTTTGTATCCCATTTTTATATTTTCATCTTGGGGAAAAAATAAGGGTACATAAAGGGTGAAAAAGTGTGACTTGAGGGTTTGTGATCATGAAAAGTGGGCCAGGCAACCTAAATCTCTCATTTGCTCATTCTACCACCCAAAGTCATGTTATCAAGTGAAGAAACCTCAAAAATAATGAGAGGTCTCAATTTTTGTCCCACTTGTCCCATTTTAACCTAAAATAAAATCTAAGGGGAAACAAAGGGTGAAAAAGTGCAAAAATAAGTTTTGAAGTGTTGATGTTGCCCACCAATTGCATTTGAGGACACCGGGAGTGCTTTTTCTGCCTCGGGAGCATGAAAGAGTGTTTTGAGGTCAAAAACTATATGATTTTGACTCCAAAAACTTTTTGAGATCATTCCAGACATTAATAGGATCTAATTATACCTTAAATTTCATTTTTATGGCCTATTTCAATCTTTACTAGAAGGGGCAACTACACTTTCCTAGATTCTCATATAATATTTTTGAGTCTTGGAACAAAAGCGATGTGTCCATAATGTAGAGGGTTTCAATATATTTTAGTTGATTATCATTTTCCTCCCAAATCCTTCTAGAATTCCCAAAATTATCCATACAATTTGGCTTTCACCATTGGAGCCTTCATTCCTTGTGCCCAAAACTACTCAATCTTGCCTGTTTGATTCGACGACATCAATTTCTTCCACCAATATTCCCTAAATTTCCTTGTATAACTTCATTTTCTCCACTACCACTCCTTAATGATTTGACTATTCCTTGTACGCTACGGAGGGTGTTTTCTAGTTTCAAAATGTCTAAAAAGGCCCTTCTAGGCTTAAAGGAGCATTTGTTCTTCCTTGAATCTTAGTGACTTCATAAGTCACCTTAGGCATATATACTTACACATTAAACACACTTGGAAATATTTTTCTCACGTTCCTAAGAGCCATAATGAGGGTGAAAATGAGGGTAGGATGGCAAGAGGAATGGTTCACAATGATCGGGAGAGGAAATTGTCAAGTGTGGGCTTAGTTATCATGGCCAAAAATTTAATTTTGCATGTTATACATTTAACATGAAAACACATATTAATCATACAATTCTCAATATACATCATCGTGTACTTCAAATTTGTACCCCACATCATCATTTTCACCTAGTGTCTCATCCTCTACATCATACACATCACAATTTCCACCATCATGTGCTTCCACTTTAGACACAACCTCGTCATCGTCGTCTCTAGATTCCTCCAAATTTTTGGCACATCCATCATCATTTCCAATGTCTATACCATTGTGTGATTGTGTATTGACTACCATTTCATCCTATACATCACTCACTTTGATTTTATAAAGACTCATATCATAAATTCTCTCACCACATCTATGATGTTCTCTTCATCACATATCAATCCATTCACTTCTTTCCTTATTTTGGAGCTCTCTTCCATACGTATCTTATTGCTTCCATCATCATTCATTCAAGAACCATTTTTGGTTCCTTTCCCCCATTGCATAGTATACATCCTCTTGCATTCATTCACACTCCTCTTTCATCTTGTTGTCATGCTAAATGTCTAGCATGAAAAATTGAAAAAAATTGGCATGACAACTAAGCCCACACTCAAAATCCTTGAACTGGGTAATGTAAACTTGCCCTTCGTCCAATTGTTGATTTTGTAAATTCCATCATGGCTGAGAGGGATGTTATAACTAGATTTTTAAAGTGTGTTTCATGTGTAGGAAATTTGGTGGGAAACGATTCATGTGTTCATTGTAATCCACTTTGAAGGAACTATTCACTGAAGGCCTAAGCGAGCCTATTTTTCAGACTTTGACAATTAATGAACATCCCTTGGAGATGAATCGAGAATATATAATGTATATGAGAAGATTATGACTGATATATGATATCATTGGAGGCATTTTATGGAAGTTATACAAATGTGAAACTGGTTTAGGAACAAGTTTTGCAACATCGGGCTATTTATAACACAGTGCATGGAAATGAAAGGAGTGAAAAAGCTTGTGAGATTGTTCCAGATGGCTCAGAGCCTCATCTAATTTTGTGAAGTGAAAAAAATCATTGGAAATATAAAAATATATACTTCACATTGTAAAAAAATTTAGGAGATTTTGTCATCAGGATTTTGAGATATTGGCCCGATAATGCAAGTGAAGATCTTTGATCTTGGTGGAGATTCAAATGATAATTTTGGGAGTTACAAAAGTATTTGGGACCTGATTAAAAATAAAATTGAATTTAATTCAACCCTTTCCTCATGTGATAATTTAGAAAAAAATTCAAGTTTCTCTCTGTGGCGTTAGACCTTACAGACACTACGGGCTTGACCAAAATAAAAAAGTGGGGTAAATTTTGAATTGAAGGAATAATTGGCTCTTTAAAGTGGTACCAATGATCTCATAAGGTATGTTATAGTCAAAATCATACAATATTTTCCCATGAAACTCTCGAGGAAGCTCCAGGGGAAAAGACTCACTCTCCGGGGTCTATTTTTGGTAGTTGTTGGTGAAGCCATGCCACCTTAAGTGTCCAGGTTGCACTTTCGCACCTTGGATGCATTTTTTAACTTTTTCACTTGGTGCAAAGGTTCATGGGGTGCAAAAATTATGACCCCTTGGTGAGAAGAAGTGAGAGTTGAGTTTTCTTCACTTAAAGGGGAAACATGAGTGTTAGGAAGGTGTTGACAACTCACATGCAATCTTGGCCCCTTCCTCATGTTCCAGCACCCCCTTAGCACACCTTGGGAGCCTGCTTGAAATTTTTAACTTTGTGAAAAAATGCAATGAGTGCAAAAATTGTGACCCCAAGGAGGAAATATTCTTTCATCACTTAAGTGACATCATCTCATGTTAGGTTAGTGTTTTCACCTCACACCTCTCAAATCCCCCTCCTTATGAAACACCATACCCATGGCACACTTTGCAAGGATTATTTCACCTTTTCACCTTGTAAAATATTGCATCACTCTATCTCCCGACACTTGAACACTCAACATGCTCTCTAGGAAATTTCCAACAACTCACACCATTACACAAGCCAGTCCCCATCTGCATGAGAGCTGACCCCATGGTGCAATTTTCAATTCAAATTGAACCTTTAAACCATTAAACCACTTGCCAAATTTTTTAAGGTGCAATGGAGGCTCACATTTCCCATTTGGAAAGTCTTCACCCTTTCTCAACCTAGGTTAAGGAAATGATGTGCAAGTTTAACTTGACCAGGGTTATAATTTAAATATTTAAATACACTTAGCCATTCTTGGAGCCATTTTTCAAAAGCTTCCTTCCCTCCATTTCTGCTCCACCTGTTCATTCTCTATTTTTTCTAAGAAACCCCATACCCGAAATGAAAAAAATGTTCATATCGCACTCATTTTAACTCTATTTTTCATGAATTTTTTTCTGAGCACTCCACTTGAAAATGCCTTTAAGAAGATCCAAGACTCATCCCCATTGATCCTCTAGGTTTTTTCACAGCACCCACCTATTCATATCTTCCCAAAAAAGTTTCCTTTTCATATTCTTGAGATATCTAGAGGAGAAAATCACCCGAAAATTGGAGCAAGAACTCACGGTGAAATTCCTAATCCAATAAGACAATTTTCACTCCAATCCAAAAACTAGAGCACCTACTTCTATTTTTAGTAAGTTGTCCTTTGTGATTTACTAAAAATAGCAAGTATGATATCAAAGAAGTAAACATCCAAACCCTCAGTGCAAACCTCAAGTTCGGGACTCCAAAACTAGAAATTGGGAAATTGTGAAAAATTGGCTAAATTTAGCAAGTCAAGGTGAGGTGTCACTTACTAAAAATAGTAAGTGTTCGTATCAAACCAAAATTTTACACACACCCTCATCTCATCATTCCATCACCATTCTAGGAAACCATGAAGATCAAATATGCGATATGAGCCCATTTCCACTTTGTCCACTGAATATCCACTGGTAGGAGACAATGATGTTGCCCACCGGATCTGGAAGAAATGAGAAATCAGATGATGAATGAAGTCGAGAGAACTTGCAAAATTAAATATTGTTTCTAGTGAACTTTTCAAAGTAGGAGGTCATCCACTCTCAATCCAAAGCATCAAATTGGTCTTGGCCTGTGTTAAACACTACGAACTTACCTCCTGAACAATCACTATAGATGACAACTCACTGTTGGTGATCTTGAATCCGAAGGGAATCTAAAGTTTTCTACAAATTACAACTTAGAGAAACATATTGATAATCACAAAAGAGTTAGTAACAATGACAATGGATCAAGACTGACTCCTACTTGTAAGGAATTTCGGTTGGATCTGATTGAAACTTGGGAGAAAACCATCAAGGCTTCCAAAATCACTGTCAAAGAGTGAGTTTCATGAAGCTTACTCAGATTTCATTGTCTTTATAAGTAAAGTGATGGGTGAGGAACACACCAAGGAATTCAGGACCGGATGGCCTAGTTCATGCTCACAACCATGGAGGGAAATCAAATGATAGATTAGGGCTAGATCATCAATGACAATCTCCATTAGCAGCTGATGCAATTGTTCACCAACAAGAGATTCACAATGACTGTCATCTGGTGCATGCCCTCGCATACACTAGACCATACATAAGATTGTCCATTCTCGAATGTTCTTTAGAGAGCTCTTGCATTTGAGAAGTACAAGTAGATCACCTTCAATGAAAGAAACTTACATTTCACATAGGTGAATGATGCATTCACCATGTTCATCATCCAACTCCTTGAAGGAAATCCTAAAAGAATAATCTCTCCTCAGGAAGCTAAGTTGATTGAGAATTACGAGTGTCACTTCACACAATTTCATACCTTCACCTACTTCAAGGTGAGTGTGTTGGAAGCACAAGAGACTAAGGGGGTGAATCAATCTATTAAAACTTTATTCCATTTTAAATTCATCATTCATTATCATTTATGCAACCATACAATCAACCATGAACCATATGTGTGTTTACTTAAGCAATGAAACAACCACACATAGGAGCAAAGGCAAGAGAGTTCATAAGAACACCAAAATTAAGTGGGAAACTCTCGAGGTGAAGAAAAACCACTAAAACTCGCTTTTATTACACAAATCAAATAAATTTAGTGAAGCACTAACTTCACAAGGAGCACCAACCCTTAGTTTAGTAGAGCACCAACCCTACAAGGAGCACTAACCCCTAATTTAGTGAAGCACCCATACCCCAAGGAGGCTACAACCCCTAAGATGTTCAAGCACAACCTCAACCATCGAAGATGAAGATCTCTCGAGTTTTGTTGTTGCCACAACTAATGGAGATCACAAATTCAGATCACACACATTCTTCAAAACCTTATTTCTTCAACTCGCTCTATTATTCTTCTTTCATGGACTTATTTTTCTTCAAATCCTTGCACACGTGCTCTCTTAAGTACTTTTCCCCAATTAATAAATCTAAAGTTAAAGAAATACTTTACCATATCTAGGTGAGGAGTATGTGTTTCTCAAGTAACTCCTAGGTGATACCCGAGATTCAACACCTTAAGCTATGGCCACATTATCAATAGGAAATATTTAATAAATAATCTTCTTTCCCTGACCATGAACCATCTTGGGTTATACTTAGTGTACCCACCTAGGACACCCTCTAAAGTACCTCTCTCTAATGTCGCCACTTGCCTTCATTCACTATCAAATACAAAAATACTTGAGCACATATTTCATATGGGTTTATTAAATCCCCACACCATAGGTTTAAATAATTTTCACCAAGTATGGTTTTCAACCAACATATACGTTCAAAACAACCTTTATAAATTAATTGCATATACCCATAATGGGTTCATAATATTATTTTTATCCCTCCTTTTAAAAGGAGTTTAAGAAAACTTTTAATTCTTTTATTCCTCCCTATTTTAAATGAGTTTCTATGTACACGTCATCCCACCCTATTTAAAATGGTGTCTTCATTATATATTACTTTATAATTCACTCCTTGTGAAATAACTTTAGAGTTGACTATTTTCTTTTCAAATTAAATAATATTATATTTTTGTTTTCGGGGAATTTGTCACATAACATGCTCTCTAACATTACTAAACTTGTCACACACTTCCTCAGATCTGATATCATGCCTTCATACATGTTACATATTTCTACTTGGGTCGCACTTTTTCCTCTCTCACAACTAGTACAAATTTGAATTCAAACTTGCACTTTATACCCTTCTCAACTCTCAAACATGAAAATATTCAGTCTCCCTCCTTTACTTTTACAAATACAACTTAAAAATATCCCAATACATTCATTAAAAATTTCATAATGGACCCATGTAGGTCGGTCATGCCCAAATGCACCAAACTAGCTCAAAAACAACTCAAAACCCCATCACCTGGATGACTAAAAACCACAAACACCATAACCATGATTATTAAAGCTCCCAAATTCACCACACATGTAAAATATGACATAAAAAATCATCCATGGTTGTTAATTATCTTTCACCAATCAAATTTATCATAACACACTCAAGAAGGCTCATATCCTTCACAAAACAGTTGTTTCCAGGAACCAGTCTTCACCTTTGGGCCTCAAGACCACCCAAGAACACCTAAAATATGGAATATAACCACTCATTAGGATCCTCTAGACCTTTAGATCACATATATTCTTTTTATATCTCATTAAACATACATATGTGCAAACCAACCCAACTTTCCTCTTCTCCAAACCGATTTGCCCAAAAAGCAAGTTTAAGAACTCAACTGGTTTGTACCCTTGTTTTCACTTTCAAGACATCTAAATGCCTTCAATAGGAATAAAATTCATCCCTATTCACTGACTAACTGATAACATGCATCAACTAATCCATTACATGCCTCTTCTACATCCATCTTCTAGCAAAAGCAATCATGTTCTAAGAAACAAGAAACCTTCTTCGCCACAAATTGAGTTGGTTGACCTATTAAATTCAATTGTGATGAAACAAAAATTATACCATTGGAAATCCCTCTGAATCTCCTTTCCAAAAAATCTCACATTTCCTTCAAAATTCAAGTGGAAGGCCTTCAACGAGTCCATCTTTGAAAAATGCTCAAATTTTCCTTAAGACCAGTCTTCATAAATAGGGATCACTTTTCCATTTATAAGCTCAACCATGATCTTTAATTATCATGTACACCAATTAAAAATCCCATACTAAAACAATGTCAATTTATTTTGTAACTCCTTTGGATAACTTTATCCCAAACTGAACTTCTTCATAAATTTACATTTTCAGGTGAGGTCCACTCATCACCACATTCTCTATCTTACCTTTATATAAATATAGAGGAGTATTCTACAACATACAATCATCATACTAGAAAAATAAATCAATTCTGGGCACTTATGATCAATATATCTCCTACCACTTTTGAGCTAGGAGTTTGAGCACATAAAAAATTGTTTACCTTCTTAACATTCATTCATAAACTTGCACCTAGGCCTCTCGTATCTAGAATTAGGGAATCTAAGCACTAGTCAAGTACCTATATTAGCTCCCATCGCTGTCCCAAAAATAGAATTCTAATGAAGCCTCTACCTCTTCTACTAACACCTCAAATGAGCTTTAAGAAGTCATGAAGCAGTTGCAAAACTTAGACAACGAGTTGGTGACAATAAAGAGGCAACAAGCTCAAAATTTTATACCATACCAGCCTCAATCCCAACCCAATAGATCTCCATATTAGCCTAATAGGCCATCTACTCAAGATGAAAATCAAAACCAAGTAAAACCTCCTGCTAATAGGCCATTTCAGCCTTACAATCCTAATGTTTCATCCACATATAGAGCCTTGGTGCTAGTGCAAAATAACATGGCTCAAGAATATGAATGGTGTTTTCCATGCAATCAACCTCATAACCAATCAACATGTTTCAATGGTGCCTTGAATCAAGCTCTAATGGTGATGATGGTTGGTGTGGAACCAGAAAAAAATCAAGAAGAGAATCAGCAGTAGGAAGCCACTCAAGAGGCACCTCCAAATGACACCACACTTGTGAATTAGCAAGTTGAGGATTTCTATGGAATAAATTAGGCCCCTTCTCAAGGTGTGGTAGTCAACACAATGTCTAAGAAGAGGAATATTGAAGAAGGGAAGTCATCTAATCCAAATGCTTCTCAGCCCTCTATCACTCTACAAGGTGTTAGCAATCAAAGTAGACTCCAAATGTGTAAAATCAGTCCAAACCACCTTCTAGACCAGCTCATATACCGGTTGTGGAAGCTCATATGAAGAGAAGGTTATGCAAAGCAAAGGGAAGCTGAAGGATAGCTCTTATCCATTCAAAATCAAAGATCAAATGAAGAAAAAAAATGTAAACATTTCAATGTGGGAGTCATTAGCTATCCCAGGCCAAAGAGATCTATTGTAAGCTGCCATGGAAAATTGGTCCGCATCAAATCAGCCATCCAAAGATCAAGAGAAGGTTCTCACAAATGCAACTCAGCAAGAAGGAAATCAAGGAGGTCAACAAGGTAAAAACATGAAACCTCCTCCATTTTATATATCTCTAATCATTGGAACATATCTTGTGCACAATTACATGATCGATTCGGGAGCAAGTAGTTCTATGATTCCCAAATAAATAGCTGATCAAATAGGCCTCCAATATGAAGTCATTTCCAAGGGTGTAGTTCATTTAGATGGGATAGCAGTGAAAACTATTGGAGTAATCAAATGGTTAAACCTTACATTGCATGCATGTCCCAATGTTACATTCTTGCAAGATGTCTCAGTTATAGACTTGCCACCACTCTTTGCATTATGTTTGTCAAGAGACTTCACAGCTAAAATTAGAGGCTATTTGTCTTATTGATTGGTCACACATGCTATTTAGAACAAGGTATGGAGCTAAAGCTACAATCAAGTCTGAACCTATTATAAATTTCCACATTGAACCACATGTACCAAGCCCAATCAATGCAAATTGTTCAATTTTTTATCAAAAATATTGTCCATGGATTTATGAAGAAAATACTAAAGTTGGAAACATTCTGGACTTAACTCTTGATGAATGGGAAAATAAAGAGGCATGCTTTTGATCCTTACAAGGAAATGGAAGAAGTTGAGTTAGGCATCTATTGCTTGCACGAAGAGAATCCACCTCTCCCTAGCATCACCAAGCTAGGATGAAAAAGATGATAATGAAGTATGGTAGCTATTCTTTGATGGTTCAAGAAGTAGATAAGGTGCTGGAGGAGGAGCTATGCTTGTTTCACCACAAGGTACAAAATATTACTCAGCTTTTATTTTTAGTTTTCTTGCTCAAACAACACAGTGAGTATGAAGCTTTGATTCATGGATTGCATTGGGCAAGAAGAGAGGCATTAAGAACTTGCAAGTCTTTGGAGATAGTGAGATGATTATGAATCAAGTTAGAGGAAAAATTCTGCTAAGAATGATCTTCTAAGGAATTACAAGAATCGGTATGGGATCTTATTGAAGATTTTGAGGCTTTTAGCATCAATTCCATCCCAAGGAAGAAGAACGAGACAATAGACATACTTGCAGCAATTGGGGCAGCATTTGATGTTGTCGAAAGTATAAAAAGTGAGCAAACCCAGACCTCATATCAAAGTGGTTGTAAGACCAGCTGTCTTGGATAACAATACTAAGTTGGCAAGTCTTTGAAAGTGATCAACAAATCATAAATTTTTGAAGAAAGTTGAGTTCTCCGCTAGAAACCAAGATAAATTGGAGCAACAATATGGTGACCAAGTGGTTCAGCTGAAGAACAAACAAATTTCCAAAGGTATTGTGACTTTGGAATCAATCTTCAACCCAAATGATCAATTCCAAAAGAAAAGGAAAATATTCAAGTCAAGGGTGAAGATTTAGAGCCTATTTATAGTAAGAGAAGGCAAGGTATTGCAAATTGGAAAGGTGAGTACTCAACAAGAAAAATATGAATTTATCCAACTTTTCAAGAGTTTCTGATGTCTTTTCCTGGAATTATAAAGATTTAAGAGGTTTCAATCCAAAATTAGCTCAACATACTATTGAGTTGGATCTAGAATCCAAGCCCATCAGATAGAAGAAAAGAATGGTGAATCCTCATATTGAACCTCTCATGAGAAAAGAATTGAATAAGTTGATAGAGGCTAGCATCATCTTTCCTATCAAGCATTCAAGTTGGGTTGCAAATTTGGTGCCATAAGGAAGAGAAATGGAGAAATCAGATTATGTGTAGACTTCCAGTGATCTAAATAAAGCTTCACTCAAGGATCATTATCCACTTTCTTTAATGGAGCAGATCTTGCAAGTAGTGGTTGGTTACGATAGATTTTCATTGTTGGATGGCTACTCTAGGCTATAATCAAATCATGGTGAAGGAGGATGACCAGTTCAAGACATCCTTCACTACAAAATGGGGCACATATGCTTATAGGAAGATGCCATTTGGATTATCAAATGTCGGAGAAACATTTCAGTGAGCTATGGATATGGCATTCAAAGGGCTAATCAACAAGATAGTGCTTATTATATCTTGATGATATCATCGTGTTCTTCTAAAAAATGTAAGACCATCTCTTTCACCTCAGGAAAGTATTTCAAAGGTGTAGAAGATTCGAGTGTCTTGAATCCAAAAAAGTGTATCTTCTTGGCACATGAAGGAAAATTATTGGGCCATATTGTTTCAAAGGAAGGATTAATTATTGATCCCGAGAGAGTTGAATCCATCCAAACTCTACCATTTCCAAGTCACAAGAAGGCTCTCCAAATTTTCTTGGGGAGAATAAACTTTTTTTGCAGATTTGTGCTAATTTTCCACTTTGGTGAAACCATTGACAATGATGTTGAAGAAGAACCTTACATTCAAATGGAAAACATAGGGTAAAGAGAGTTTTGAGGCCATTAAGCATGCAATATCTCAATCCCGACTCTTATCAATCCAAATATTTCCAAGGATTTCATGCTGTTATATGCTTTTGGAGGTTTGGATACAATCTCACCATCTTGTACAAATTGAATAAAGAAGGTTCAAAATAGCCCATAGCATTCTTTCATATCTTGGAAGATTATGAAGTAAGATATTATTTCATTAAAAAGCATGTTCTTTTGTGATTAGAAATCCTAAAGAAGTTTAGACACTTGGTCTCAAACAATAAGATTCAATTTTTAGTGTCTCATGTTGGGGTCAAGACTTTCTTCGAACAAGGATTTGAATGAGAAAAGAGTAGGTTGGATCACTCAAGTGATGGAGTATGATATTGAGATAAAGTGACTAAGTTGGTTTGTGGTAAAGGCCTATGTGAGTAGTTAGCTTCCAAACAACATGTGATCCGGTGTAAAGTGTAGAAAAATTTGTCTCGGTATTGCAAAATGATCAAGAACAACCAACTGATGATGCACCCATTCCATGTTGGACTCAAGATATGGTGCATTATCTCCAAATAGGTATATGCCCTCCAAAGTGGAGAAAAAAAGAGAAGATATTTCATATTACATTCCATTCTGTATGTGCTTATTGATGATCTTTTTTCAAGAAATATGTGAATGGAGTTCTCTAAGGTGTGTCCCAACAAATCAGATTGAGAAAGTGTTACATGAGTTCCATGATGGAGAAGCGGGAGGTCACTTTTCTCCATGAGTAACAACTCTCAAGATCATGAAATTTGGTTACTATTGGCCTACAATGTTTAGTGATTGCTACTCTTGGATCAAAAAGTGTAAAAATGTGCATTCTTTCATAAGGAAGGAAAGGCTATCAGTGCTGCCCCTTCATCCCATTCTCGTGGATCAACCCATTCATGCATGCAATGGGATTTGACTTCATTAGAGTTATCAATCCAAATTCAAGCCAAGGCCACAAGTGGATTCTAGCGGTAACAAACAGATTATTTCACCAAATGGAATGAAGTGGTAGCACTCAAGGAGGTAAATGAATCTAGCATCTTGGACTTCTACGAGGGGATAGTTACCATAGTTTGGAGTTTCGCTACACTATCATATCGATAATGCATTGGCTTTTTCGCACAAGATCACTAAATGGGTATGTAAGAATGGGATATATCTCAACACTTCTTCAAACTATTACCCCTAGGGTAATGGAGCAAGTAGAGTCCACAAACAAGAACTTTTGAGAATCATAAGAAGAACTCTTGATGAAAACTAGAGAACCTAGCACACGAAGCTCAAATCAGCTTTATGGGCGATAGAATTACACCCAAGAGGTCAACAAGAAGTTCTCCATACAAGTTAGTATATGGAAAAGAAGTAGTGTTGCCTATATCACTTGAGTTGTCGGCATTAGAGCTCATGAAGCAGTTAGAACTAGCTGAGTTTGAACCATGGAAATCAGGTATGTAGAATTGATGGAATTGGAAGAAACAAGAGAGCATGTAATGCAAACCATGGAGAAAGATAAAAGCATTGATCAAGAGGAGCTTTGACAAGAAAGCTAAAGCTAGGACATTCCAAGAGGGATATTTGGTGCTAAAGTGGGATGTTGATCGGGAAAAACCAGGAAAACATTCCAATTTCAATGCAATATGGAGTGGTCCATACATGATCATGGAATGCAAAAGTAGTAATGCTTTCCGATTGGCTAAGTTAGATGGTGAAGAACTATAGATTCCAATCAATGGAATCTACCTCAAACATTGCTACTAGAAGGAATATTTCTCACCCTTATACATATTAGTTTAGGATTTTCATTCCTCCAAGTGCTTGTGCACATTGTATTATTGTTAGAATAGGTTTTAATTTCCCTAAGTGTTGGTGCACATGTTCTATTACTTCTAGTGTGTGTTCTTACATAGTTCATCATGCTTATGAAAAAATTAGAAATTGCAGAAAAAACTAAAAGAGTTACAATCAGCTAGTTGTTATCCTCAAGAGAATTCAAATGTAGAGAAACTAAAATCAAATCAAGAGGTAGATTTCAAAAATTTCCATTCTTTTTGCTTCTTTAAATCAGTAGCTAAATTTCTCCTGCCCTCCGCTAAATCAATAAGATCAGTTTGGGGCAACTTGTAATAACGGATGGCAAAGTTGTGAGTTGCAGAATCTAAACTTGTGTGTGAGCAAATCTACCCAGTAATACCCCAGACAACAAGTCAGAAATGGAACATTCAGAAGAAGAAAGTAAAATCAGGTTTTAATAGAGTTCCATGATTTCCAAAACAGTAATTGTTACACTCCAAACTCTACGATGTGTCATATCTGCCAAGAAATCTGATGTTGGGGCAGCAGTTACTGGTGTCCATTATTCACCTCATGGATCACGGTGATGCGGGAATGACCAAAATTCAAGTTTGAAGAAAATTTTCCACTCTCACAAAATAAATTTCAAAATTTTCTTATAAAAGATTGGAAAATGCAAAAGTGAGAGGTAGTTCTAGATGCAAACAAGCAACATCCCAACATTGGGGTCAATTTTTTAAAATTTAGATCATTTCATGTTGATCAGCATAGACTCCATGCCCAATGGATAGCTACAGGAAGTTGGTCATACTTCATCTAGTAGGAAGATGGCCCCATGAGTCACAAAATTGTTATCCAATTTCACCCCTGGTGAAATTGGACAACAAAGCTTGCACCATGAACAATGATGGGGACCCACTTGCAAAGAAAAATGAAAAAATATGGTAATTTGTTAAGCATCTTCAAGCCAAGAATCTCTCCATACAACTCTAGAGTACTGGAAAACCAAAAAAAATCCATAAATGTCTAAAGAAGATATAGATGTAGAATAGAGAGCCTTTAGCTCAGGAACAACTCAAACTCAGAATTGTTTATGATGGTCTAAGCTCACCAGAGGTAGGGAAGATAAGCTAAAAGGTAGAGTGAGTTGTTTTGAGTATGGAATACAAGCTCAAATTCTAGCATATAAGGCCAAGTTCATATATGAAATAAGTACCGAGTTAATACATCGCATGACCAAGTTGTTCTATAAAAATGGTGCAATGAGTTGCATTCCTTTGCAAATGGTAATCAATTTTAGTATAGGAATCCATCGAGCCATCAAGCATAAAATCAAGGACGTGAATAAAGTGTTTTTTTGAGGAAGGTTGAGCTACGTATTGTCAAGGAAAAGAGTTTATGCCCTTGAATTCGAGCCATTTAAGTAACGTGGGCCGAGCTCTTCACCCAAACCATCGTGTCACTAGTCATTGAAACTAAAAGTTGAAACCAACACATGGTCGGGTGGTTAAGTCAAATTCATCGAGAGGGGATGATTTGATTAAGGCTTGACTTGACTTTGTCTGAAAAGAAAAAGAAAATGAATCTTTGGTGAGTTGTAGTATAATCGTTGAGCTAGTTATGTTTTCAATAATCATGAATGGCCAAGTTCGGGATCAAAGGTAATGGTTCAAGTTAAATGCAATGGGTGAGCTCAATTGTGTGTATCAATATCATGAAGCCTGAAGTGAAAAATTATGGTGAAAGAATAATGGAGTTCGGAAGGACTTGATCTGGAAATGAAGGCATAACGAAGAACATCAAGGTTGGCTCAATTAAAACAAAGCGAGTGAGGGATATGAGTTTGAGCTAGATTCGAAAACAAAAGTGGGAAATCAGTCAGAGCAAATCCAAGCCAACAGCCAAACATAGGGAAAAAATGGCCTAAACTCGTCGATGCAGGGTGAATGTTTGGGAGATGGTGGGTTTGGAAGGCCCGAGTGAGCACTAATTAAAGTTGTTTGCAGTGAGGAAGGGCCGAAATGGTGAACTCGCAAAGAGTTGTGTGGGATTTTCGAGTTAAAGGCCCAAATGACCCATGGACAACATGAAACCGATGAAGACCCAATTTTTGACTTGAGCGTGGAAGCTGAGCATTGCGGAAATGTCAGATGGGTTTGAGATGGCCTATGGCCCGATGCAACATTTTACGGCTTGGGCTGAAATGCCTAAAGTCACCGAAAACAATGGAATGGGAAGTGGGCCTCAAAGCAGTCAATGACTGAGCAAGTCAACAAGTGGGATGGATAAACCAAAGTGGGCACATGGAGATGTTTGAATCCCAAGTTTTGGGTGAGTCGATTTTGAGGAACGACCATGGGCCATGTGAAACAATGTTTCCCGTTGAGTAAGCCAAATCCCCAAATGCAAATCCCAAAAGATAAGTTGGGGTGGACACCAAGCACATGGAAGTAGGGGACGGCTCGGTGGGAGTTGAAAGAGCGAGGTCAGTAAAAAATTGTAAAATTGTTGAGTTGGTATCACTCACCTGTTGAAATGGCGGGGTTAGGTTAGTCAATGGAGTAAAGCTCTGGCGAGGCAATGCAAGCATGAGGTATGAAAGCCAGGTGATGTTGGACAGATGGGACCCATGAGGCATAGTCAAGGGGTGGTGAAAATGTACGTCAAGCTCATGGTGAACTTGGATGGGAGGTATAAGGTAAAAATGATCCCAACATGTTAATGGAAAGGAGGAGCTTGGTGAGGTAAATGAAAGAGCCATCTAAATCGAGATAGTCGAGATGGCTAATATAAACATTTTAAAAAATCATCCCCCACCAAATGAGACCAATAGAAAATATAAAGGTGGCCCCATTAATTTAAATTCCATATCATTAAAAATGATATGAAAACATTAGGTGAAGAAAAATAAATATTTAAATGATGATTTATAACTAATTAATTAATTCACTTAGTCCTGTGGAATGAAAGTTAAGCTGACAATACACAAAATAGTTGTAATCACTCAAAAGCTCATAACTTGAGCATTTCTCAGTGTATTTTCATAAAATTGGTCTCGTTGGAACCGTGATTCGATACCTTATGTACAAAAATCAAGAAATCCATAAATTTATGAAGTTTTGGGGGTGAATTTTATAGAAAAAACAAACCTAGTTCCAAACAGAGGTTTCAAAGTGTTTGGGGAAGCATTAAATGAGCATGGGCAACAATTTTCTCTCGCTACAAGTTGCATATCAATAAAGGATGACTTTTGAAATATTTTATATCATGATTTCCACCCACTTTGGGTACTTTATAATTGGTGTAAAGGGAAAATCAGAGTTTTCTTATTTCTCTCTCTCTCTCTCCCATTTTTCTATAAATTGGGAAGTTCTCTCATTTAAAGGGGGGATAATTAGTAGCAAAACTCTGCCATTTTTGTTTTGTGAAACCAATGTGTTGCAAGAATTTGTAGAGGACTTATTGCATGATGATCTTGGCCTTTCTCTTGTAATATAATGATCTGTGCATATCAATGAAGCAATAGATGCAAGTTGTGGATGTATCTTCCCTTGTTATGTTTATTTGCATTCTTCTTACCTCTTTATTCTTATTACAGGTGTATTGTGTCTCTCTACTCATTGTGTAGAGTTCATTATAGTTATGCTTCTATGGAAATGAAGTTGTGAATGTTGTTGTTAGACTGTGGAGAATTGTTATCACCCTTTCTAATCTGCATTTTGCTCTCATTTTCACACATTAGAGAGTTGTTCTCACACCCTTCTTTTGGTGCATCACTTTGTAGTGTAGTTTTATTTTACTTTCATGCTTATCTCTCTCTCCCTAGTCCCTTGGAAATTATAGGATAGAGATATCCAGTAGTTTTACTTCATTAGAGTTATTTTGCACTAGATTAGGAAGAGGAACCAACCTTCTCTAGAGGTCTATCTCAAGTAGCAAGTCCCACACTTGGAGATAGTACCCATGTTACCCAGTCACATTGCTTGCCTTAACACACTCACATGCTAAGAAAACAGAGGGTGTTGTGATTTGGTGATTTCTACTAACACATGTATCTAGCCATTTTTTTGTATGTGCCTTGGTTTCTACCATGCACATTCCCTCCCGCATGGGCATAGTTCATATCAATATCAAGTTCTCTCTTTGCGCCACATACTCCTAACGAAGTCACATGCACCCCAAATGAGGGGGAAATACATTGGGTGAATCATTCACCCCATACATCATCTCAGAGCTATAGTACATGCATGCACAGACGGGGAACAAATCAATCATATAGTATCATAATGACCTAGAATCTTACTTGGGTCCTCAACACAAAAGCAGACACCAAGCACCGGGGTCATACAGAGTGCAAGGAACTTGTGTCCTCCCTAGGTGCTAATTTCCTTAGGAACACATAGTCAACTTATCGAGATCAACATAGTTCATAGTAGTTTACGAGTATTTTTCATAGTATATGCACGGTCCTCTAGCAAGTAGAATGCATTCTATCTCCATTTTCAATCGGAACAAACAATACATTCGGAACAAATCAGAGACAACATGGAAAAAATAGGATCACACCATCTGCGGTGGTGTATATTGGGAAGATTCATGGAAGGATAGTAACACTAGACCTCTCCCCCAACACTTTCTCTTTGGCTTGAGATTGCCCAAAAAACTTGCATTTGGCATGAGATCATCCAAAAAAATCACACTTGGCGTGAGATCACCCAAAAACTCATTCTTAGCGTGAGATCATTCAAAAAACTCTCTCTTGGTATGATATCACCCAAAAAACTCGCTCTACACAACATTTCAGGACATTTTCTATCCTTTTTACTCTTCAAAAATTAGGTGCACACTTTCCATTTACTAGTTTTACATACTTATGAAAAATTATCATATACACAACTTTGACTACTTTTTCCTCTTCTTTTTGTAGGTTTTTCATCACAAGAAGTAACAAAAACAAGCTATAACGACAATAGGTACAACATGGTACAACACATACACATACACCCCTAGGGTCACTTTCCTTTCCTAGTTTCCATGCTTCATTTTTGCATCATTCCACGCTTCACTTGTCCACTCGACACGATTCTCGCCACATACTCTACATGAACACAAGGTACGCATCTCTTATCTACTTTATGGTATCGAGTATTCACTCAACAACATAAAGTGGGGGAAATGTAGACACAAAATTATGCACTTGGGTACATTTCTAGGTCCATAAACACATACTAGTATTCATATGATTCTTAAGCAAAAAAACTAGTAATTGACAATTATTTTTGGCCTTATGTCTGTGTTTCTTGTTATCTATATGTTCTTGCATGCCCTATAGCCTTGATCAAGTATTTTACTTGTTTTACTTTTATAACTTTAGACACGCATGTACCCAGCCGGGACGCCAATGCCCAGTGTTCTCGTCCCCTCCGGCGCCCCTAACCTCTTTCCACCTTACTCACTCTCTTTTTAGGCCTCTTTTATCTTTTGGGAATCTTATTTTTATGGTTTGGCCTTCCAATTGTCAATTATGAAATTCAAACAAGGGAATCATATAAATACATAGTTATGTGACCAAAATAAAGGACCAAGATCTAAGCATTATTACTATCACCTAAGCTTGCACTCAAAAGGCACCTAAAGCACTTTAAAGAATCCATTTGGCATTCAATCAAGGGACAAGGGACTACATTTTCTGCATACACAGCATAAGAAGGGGAAGTTTATTTATTCCATCCACAAATCTATATACATTCTTACATCTAGCTACAACCCGCTATCAAATGCACTTACACAAGGGCATCTTAGGGCACGATTCTTACACAAACTCATAAGAACTACATGGAGTATGAGATGTAGTGCAATGCTTGATCATAAGTTCACTCTCGGGGTGACTGTCGGGGTCAATTTGACTCCCCATATTACATATTTATTTTTATATTTGATGTGGTTTTGTGGGTTTTGTAGGTGAATATTTGTCTTATAGATTACGGTACCTTGGTGATTAAATTGTGACACAGTGAAGATTAAGTTCGATTATATTTGTAGTTGTAGGCACCCAGTAGAGAGGTCTCAAAGTGCTTAGGCACCCCTTTATAGTTGTAGGTACCCATGTTCGGTCATATTCTTGCGATCTGTAATTTATCCACGAGCATTTGTGACACTCTTCACTTCTTGTTCAACAATTTTCATATCTTAGACCAATCCCAGATAATGTGTAAATCATTTAAGTTATTATTCTTATACCTTTTTCTTAGGGTTTGTACTTTATTTTATTATTCATTGTGTCAAATTTGTACTTTAGAATTTATTACTATATGTGAATCTATAATTAGAGTTTTACAAAAATTATATTTTTGTTAAATCGAGTCTTCACTATTCAAGATATACCTTTTAGGGATTTCTCTCCTAGTGTGCTTGGTTCTTCTATAATTTGTATCCGTATTCCTAGTGCATCTATAGATATGTCTATTATTTTACACACTACTTCACATAGCACTAGTCATCCTCGGTATCATGATAGGAATTTGGTTGCACATGTAGATTCACATAGTTATAGGCCTTTAGTTGCACATGTTACATCACATAGTTCCAGGGCCTCTATGTCTCCTCCTAGGACTTCTTTTATGCACATTATCTTTAGTGACTTACTGACCTCGAGAATATTTTACATAGACCTTCTAGCTTTAAGGCTCACTCTCCAATTTCTCACATGTCTTTTAGAGTCCTCTTTCTTCTAGTCTACTCTTGGGTATAACACATCGCATTCTACTCGGTGCTCTACTATTTATGGTTTTCCTATTAGGATTGTGGAGCTGAATTGCTTCACAGTTAGCATGATTTACACCTTGTTGGTTTACTCAAGAATCGGTGTCGGTCAAAGGGTAATCGGTGTCGATCAAGATCGTGGTAACTAGCGTCGGTCGGCATTAGGGTAATTGGCACTGACCAAGGTAACCGGTATCGGTTACTGTGCGTGAAATTTTATATTTAACTCACGGGAATTAGATCTAAATTTGTTATAAAGTTGATCTAAAGGTTGTAAATGCATAGCTAAGGTGCCCTAAGTTTGTCTAAGCTTATATAAGCTAGAAAACTAGGGTTAGAACATAAGGATAGAGGAAGAATGTTAATTCTCCTTGGTTGAAGATGAAGAAGAAGAAAAAGGTTGCATGAAGACAAAGCTTCAATGGAGAGAAGCTGGACAGAAGGAAATAAAGCAGGTACATATAATGGTGAGAAGGTGGTTATGTCTTCTTCGTATTTCCTTTGTATTATCTTGTCTAAATGTAATGGCTTGCATAGTATGCAAAGCACATAGTCTTTCATCTTGTAGATCCACAAGTTGTTGTGAGATCTTGTATTATAGATCCATGATATCATGATGTATTGTTGATCCATGCAAATCTAGTATTATATTGTTAGATCCACGGGTTGTTGTGAGATCTTGTATTCATAGATCCATGATATCATGTTGTATTGATGATCCATGTAGATCTAAATATTGTAGAGGAGGTTTTCTTCATGTTTGCGCGAGTTGATGCGGTGATTGAGAGACAAACTTACTTCTTGGTGCACAGTCATGGTTGCACATTGGTAGACCTATGAGAGAGGTCTTGTTTACAGATTCACATGAGAGCTTGGTTACATAGTTCAGAGATGCAGTAGTTTCTGGTTATGTGATATATTTTGGTGGTGTTTGGAGGCACAAATGTAGTGCACTCATGGAGATCTATTTAGAGATCTGGAGGAGAGGAGATACTCTTGGAGAGATGCATTGTACTCTTATATTGAAGAGTTGGTTTGTACTCTTGTTATATTATATATATGAGATCTCTATCTTTGGTGGACGTAGCCCACATTGGGTGAACCATGGTACATGTTGTGTTATGTGTGTGTACTTTATTTGATTTGGATTATTCTAGTTATACTTCCACTGTTGTAGATCTTGGGGAATTGTTTAGATCATGTGTTCATGATTTTGTTTGTTATTAAATCATAAGACTATTTCGTGGTCCCGAATTTCCAACATTTCCTCATAGGATTTTTCGACACATATCACTACCATGGTTCAATTTACACTTTAGTCGTGTTCATGACACATTTGAGGCTTAACCCTCCATCATATTTTGCGAGTTGTTTCACCTCTTGATGAGGTTCTCTTTAGCTTGAGCTCTCATATTAATCCCCCCTCGTTTCTCAATGATGAACTTTGTTTATAGGTTCAACTTGACTATTGAGGGAGTGGTTCCACACCTCACTTTGAACCTCACTTTGCACACGCAGCACACACACACACACACACACACACACACACACACACACACACACACACTAGGGGGCAACATTGCTTCCCATATTTAGTTGCATACTCTATATCAACACTAAAATATTTTTAAAATATAAAAACATTCAAATATTTACAAAAATACAAAATCAGGACATGTTTCTATGGCATACATTGTTTACACTTTACATTATACATGTTGTTTATTCCTTTAGTTTGATAAATATCATTTCTTTTTACACACATGTATTCATGTGGTATATTGAGCATGATGCAAGACATACAATATGAGTTCATAAATTGACCCATTAAATCATCAAATAATAATACTTTTACTCTAAAAACATTAATCAATGCATTGGATGGTTTGATTGATCAATTCCAAAGTAGGGAAATAATGCATCTTATCCTTATTTAAACTATGTGGACTAATGATTGAGGTTTTTCCTAACTAATAACCACTAATAATAGGTGTCGCGATCGAGGTTAGACGTGCCTAATCCATTATGAAGACTATTTTGGAAGAAGTTAATGAAGACTGAAAATAAGGAATTCGGTTCCTAGTTCTTTTATGAGTTGTAACCAACTTCCAAACTATTTTCATATCCATGCGCCTAGATTCTTGGGTATGTTTTAGGAGGTAGTGGCTATAAAATGCATGTCTTGGTTGATGTGAGAGAAGATATATAGGGGATATATATAGATATAGATATGTAATATAATAGAGGAAATAAAAGAATGTAATAGGAAGATAAGAGTAGTTATAGTTATTTCCAGTTTGTTTTGTAAGAGACTCCTTTTTGAATGAATAAAAGCATGTTGTTCTATGAGAAAATTGTGTCAACAATCCAATCCAAGGGAGAGCAAGGGCCCACTCAACCGAGGAATTGACTATTTTGGTATTTATGTTCATGTTTTTCTTGTATTTCTAAATTTTGTAGTGAACTTAAAAACAATCATTTCCAGCACTTGTAATATTCCAGTTGAATCAACATTTCTCTTTCAGTAGTTATTTCATTGTATCTTGTTTTTAATTCCAACAAGTTTCATTTCAAATTATATTTATTTTACAAAGCATTTCTTTCTGCATGTTGGTTTTAGTAAACTAAATGTTTTTGAATTGTTGTTTAATTTTAAGTAATTTAGAGTTGATTGCTTTAGTAGTTAGTGAAGTGAATATATCAACCCAAATAAATAGAAAAACCCTCCAACAACCGAGAACCATTGTCATTAGTTATATGTTTATTGTCTTCATTGTATATTACCTTGGACACCATCCCTGGTTAAAATGACATCAACTTCAAGTTGGTTGATTAAATGATTAGATATCATAGTGACCCATCATTTTTGTGATATTTCCGGGGAGAGTGTCATTTAATCAAGAATATATAGCTAGTAGTGATCCTAGCCTCTTTCCAAAGATAAAAAGCTGATGTACATGTTGTGGGGCACTAGGGAAGATACATACCTAGGAACTCTCAACACATAACACCAAGAGGAGAAAACATAAAAGAGTGTGATAATAACACTTGGGAATTGAAATTGAAACTGAAATCTGAATCTATGTTTCCTCTAAGGAACAAACATCCCATGATACTCTTATGTTACAAAATCTCTTCAAAGAAATGGGTGAATGAGTGGAAGATCCTCTTCAAATGAATAGGACCATGGGACAAAATTTTACTTATCCCATTATCCTAAACAATGAAGAAGAAGCCCCTATGAATAAAATTTCTCCATTTATATTGCCTACCTTCAGAGGAATTTCAGTAGAGGACCCGGACAATTTTTGTTTGAGTTCAAAGTCTTATGTCAGACATATGACTACAAAATAGATAATCAAAAACTCAAACTCTTTCCTCCCACGAGTCAAACATTCTACCTTGAGGTGGTTTATGGGGTTAAAACTCATCACCATTCATTCCTAGGAAGAAATGGAAACTTGTTTTCTAGACAAATACCAGGATTATTGTAGAGGAAGGGATATGAAGGAAGAATTCTTTCAAATAAGACAAAAAGAAAATGAGAACTTGGAAGATTACTTAGACAAATTTCTTTTTGTCCATAGAAAAGTGGATATCAATTACATGAAGAACTAAGTAAAACAATATTTCTCAAAGGACTAGATGAAGAAGCTAGGGAATACCTCAATCTAATGGGAAGAGGAGATGTGAATAATCTTACCCTCCATCAGATTGCTTAGTTTGTGAGAAGTTATTCTAAAACATGGAAGTATTAGAAAAAATAGAAGCTGTGACATATACCTTTGGCACTTTACGGCTCATGGATGAGCTTTCTAGCATGAAAACAAATATCTTAACACAACTGAATTATACTTTGGATGGGTGAAAGGCCAAAATTAATGCTAGAACAAAACCTCAAATATGTATTGTCCTAGGTGTAGGAAAATGCATCCTTTAAAGGATTGTCCTTTAGATCACATAGACATGTGATCTATTTGTGATGTCAATGAGCATGATACTAATCGGTGTATTTTTTTCTTTTCTAAAATAAATATTGAACAAAGTTACTCAGCCAATAGGATAATTAAACTATGTCCAAAGACAAACCAATCATCATACCTTTCCTCCAAGACCTACTCCAAATCCTTGGTTAATGCGGTGGATCAATTAAAATCCTCTATTCACATGTGGACAACCTGATTGGACATAGTAAAATTAGATGATTTTTCTAAATCAATAGCCATGGATACCTTAATTCAATCAAAAAATATGGATGCCACATGTTGGGACGGTAAACCTCGTTCTTGTGCGAGATGAGTGTACCAATACTAAAAGCCACCAGCAACCTTAAAATATGGAGGGCTTAAGGAGCCTCGAATGTGGATGTAGATCTGCGAGCGCCAAATAGATGGATCTGTGATAATGTCTGCAAAACTAAAAAGATAAGATTAGATAGATATTTGCGGGGTTGCCGAGAAAATGCCCGGTTCAAGAGGCTATTAACTCCCTTGGAGGATGTCAACCCCGTGTCTAGAAAGATAGAAATAAATGATGAACCGTAGATAGCATGCAAAAGCAGAGAAGTACAATATGCCAAGTAAATGGGATGACGAGGGTACTTCAAGGGCATGTGGATGAAATTATGGTGCCATAAGTGGCATCATAAGAGCAACATGAGGATGATATGAGAGAAGCTATAATATCAAAAATTCGTTATCCTTTCTTACTTGTTCAAAGGAAGGTTTCAAAACTTACTTCCAACTTCAAAACTCTAAACTTGTTTTCCCTTTGTTTATCCTTTAAAGATTCAAAAAAGTTGACACTCTTAAAAACCTCAAGGCCTCAAGTTTGCTTATCATTTTGAAAGAGGGGGAAGGCTGTATTTATAGAAAGAGATGGGGTTATATTAGGGGTTATCGGCCTAACCGAGGTTTGGACGCTTAATATCCTTGGTCAAGTGAGTGGGGGATATGATTTGAGTGATTATGTGAGATAATATATTTTATTGGATTTGATTTGATTGAGTGGGGTTTATGATTTGGATGGTTTTGGATTATTGAATTATTAGATGGGGTGATATGAATTAATTGGAATATTTGATTATTTAGCATATAATAAGGTTTAAGTATGTAAAAGGGAATCAAATAAATAATAATATTGATTAATTAAACATGCATTTTTGGTGGGAAATGGGATTCGAATGGGTAATCCAATATGAAGGAGAGAAAAGCGCGAGTGCGGGGGAGGAGCGATACCAAAAATGGTGTCTACGTTTACTTTTTTTTTTATGAGTGGTTTGCATTGGGCAAGCCATAAGACAAAAACGATGAAGTATCGAAAATATGATTGATTAAGTGTTCCACCTCAAACTTGGGATTAACGACACAAAGGAAGTTAACCATGAGTTTGAAAGAGATGGATGGTAAAGATAGGATGGGTGTAGAAAAGATGGACAAAATACATAACCAAGGCAAGATGCCTCAAGCAAAAAGGATCGAAATAGAAATGAAAAATATAACGGTGACTCCAATATCACATAGGTAGAGGATAATTGTGGTCTCAATGGATACGGGCAATAATGTTCTATAGACCAGTGAGTGGATGGACCACCGCTGCAGTATGGATCAACAGCGATGACCAATGGGTCATATGAAAACATCAAAGTATGCACAATGAAATATGAAAGGTATGTGAAATCCTTCGTATGCGAGGAATCGAGTGAAAAACCATGTGTCCAAAAAAGGGATGAGGATAAAAATAAATGTGTCCCATCACAGGACATGAAGAGCGGACAAAAAGGTGAGTTGGAATACAGATGGTGAGGTAATATGCCCCGGTGAGGGGGTTAATAGTTTTGAAGAGAGATTTTCTAAGGAATATGTTTTGTTGACAAGAAAAGACTAGAAGAAGAAAGTAGAACAAACTTTGATTCATGGAAATGGGAAGATTACGATCGATGTTTGCCAAGCAAAAATTAGAGCAGGAATTTGCAAGGAAAAAGGTGATAGGTGATGGTTGTTATGGTATCCTTGAAGACAAAAATACCATGGGAATAAATGCTTAGAAATGGATATGATGATGCCCCCTTGAGAGGGATGACAAAGCTTTCAAAAAGAGGAGAGGTCAATGCTACTAGAGAGGAGGATGAGAATGGGGTGTAATGAAATAGATCGGCGGTGGTGCATAAATGGAGAAACATCATAATCAATCGTGAATGCTTGTTTTAAGGATGTGTTGAAGCACATAATAAGAAAGATAAAAGGGAATGGACATGAGTAGTGGTTTATTATGAGAAAAACAAGAAAGGTTAAAGGTGAAGGAAGCAAGGATATGGGATAGAGCAGACGAGAGATGTGGGAGGATAAAAAAGGAATGAAAGGGGAGGAAGAGGATAACAAAGATGGAGGAAAGAGGCTAAAGGTGAAGGAAGAAAGGATATGGGATAGAGCTTGGAGACACATATGTAGGAGGATTAAAAAATGGAATGAAATGGGAGGAAGAGGATAAAAAGATGGAGGAGAGGAGAAGGGAAGGAAGGATGAAAAATAAAGGAGGAGATAAGATGAGAGAAGAAATAGCCAAAATCTCTAAAATACGGTGATTATTATTACTTTGTATTTACGACAGTTGTCCAAATCTCTAGAGGGATAGTTGTGTATATTAATGGGGTCTAAATAGGTGTTAAGGATGAATCTAATGTGATAGATTGGGGCATGATCAAAGTGGATGAAGTAGATGGTATAGTCAAAGTTGATGTGGATGTGGTAAGGGTAGGAGCAGGTGTAGGTATAGGACAAGTAGTAAAATTTGATATAGGTGTGATATTTGTGGATACAATAGGTTCTGAATAAGGAGTGGGAATAATTTCTAAGGTAGGAACATGTGGAGTCATCGATGAGATGAGCTATTGATTAACGGTGTTAACAGCGTAAGCATTTAATAGTTGAGATGTAAAAGGGGTGACTTGATTTGTTGGTGGTTGATTAGGAAAAGTTTGCATAATTCTGTCGAGGGGTTGGCTAGGTGAAGTGGTGGAGCTGTCTATTTGGATATCCCCTTGATTGATAAGTTGTTGGATACAATCTTTGAAGGAACGACACTTCTCAATATCGTGACCTTTGACTTGGTGATATTTATAATAGTGGGCTTCGTGATACCAAATAGGCTAGGGTGTAATTTGTCCACGGGTCATATGAGATGAATTTGGATGGAGTGTACTTGCCATCAACTTGTAAAATACAGAACTTGAGGATTCCCTAAGCGGGTATAATTAGGATATTTTCTATGGGCTTGTTGTTAAGGCCGCATGTTAGATGTAGGTGTGGATGAGGACTTAACAACCACGGAGTTGGCTGCACCCTTAAATGTGTCGTTATGTGTGGATGGTTTAGTAGATTCAATTTTAGGTTTGGTTGATCTAAGTTTAAGATGACCCTGCTCAATGGCATGGGTTTCGAGTTTATGAGCCATGGTGAAGGCTTTGTCAAAGGTTTGGAATGATTGCATTTGCAAGGTAGATAATATATGCTTCACACATAAATGCGAGAAGAGCTCGATGAATTCAGTTTGCGGAAGAGAGAAGGATAGTTGGTTTACAATGTCACACCATCGTGTAACAAAGTCGAGTGATGGAATCATCGTCAAACTTTTAGATAGCGTATAGGTCAATGATAGTGATTTTACGCACAATGTTAATTGAAAAGTGTTCTAAAAATAGTTGCGCGAGTTGGGGAAGGAGAATATAGAATATTGTGGGATACTATTGTACCAGTCCAACATGGGACCAGACAAGGACATGGGGAAAGTGCGAAGTAGTAGGTCTTGATCATGTGCAATAAGATAACATGCATGTTTAAATGTACATAGATGTTGTTGGGGATCTTCCTTGTTGTTGAACTTAATAAACTCGGGAAGCTCCCAATGAGGAGGGTAAGGTTTGATAGAACCAGCGAATGAATTGGTTCATTACAAATTTGTTCATAGGATAAGGTAACCTTGGGTGCCAAGGTAGCGACTTCTAGACTAACCATCCTATTCATCAAAATGTGAATAGGATCATTTAACGCGATGTTAGGTTGGGATTGGATTGGTTATGTGGCATCAAATGTAGGTTGATAAACTTGTGGATGGGATATTTTGGAGTTCTTTGATAAGGTGGTTGATTAATTTGTGGATGTGCGGGTGTTTGAGGAACCATTTGATAGGGTGGTTGATTGATTTTTGGATGGGGTGTTTGTGGAATCATTTGATAAGATGGTTGATTAATTTTTGGATGTGTGGGTGTTTGGGGAATTGTTTGATAAGGATTAACATGTGTCATGGGTTGAGATGGGATATGTTGTTGCATAGGTTGATGTTGAGAAATAGGGATGTGATGTGATTGTTGAGATTGGGTAGGTTTTTGTGGTAAATGAAAAGTGGGGATATGAGTGTTAAGATATTGAGATGGTTGGAGCATATGGTGGGTAGGAATGTAAGTGTGAAGAGGTTGAGATGGTTGGATAGGCATATTAGTAGCGAATGGAGTAGAGTTGACAAAAAGGGATGTGGGTGGAATATGATCCACCAAATGAGTAGATTGCTTGGATTGAGAAATTTTGGGAGATTTACGAAGTAAGAAATCATATATGGGGTTAGGAGGAGGTCCAAGAGTTTCTAAAGGAGCGGGAGATGTAGTTGGTCTAGAAATGTTATACTGATGAGAGATACGAGGATTAGTTTCAAGATAAGGATGATTTTGGATGACATGATCCTCATGAAACGAGACCATAAAGACAAGGGGTTGGGTAAATGAAGGTGTGGTTTCAAGTTTAGAATCTTGTTGAGAGAGATCATTAGGGGAAGTGATGTCATTTGATGGAGTAGATTGTTGTGTTGTTTTAATATGAGAAAGAGTGACAATAGGCATGAAATAGAGAAACATTTGTTTATGAAAATTTTTAACAAACAAATCAAGAAACAAGTTTTTTATCCTCATGATTAATTAGAAGATATGAAAAGAAAAATGAATAACAAGGGTACCTAAGGGAAGATAGTCTAAGGTTGGTTTCAGGTAAGTTGTGGTTGGGAATGTCTTAAATGGTTTCCTGTTGGGTGTTCAAATCCCAATCAGTGAACCAGGTGAAAGGAATGTTTTGATGTGTTGATTTAGTTTGTGAAGTTTTAGGTTGTGTGTGATAATGTGGGATGTAGAAGGTTAAACCCCTATTTAGGCTATGTGAGAAAGCAGGATGCACGGGTTCATTTTAGACCAAATTTAAAATGTGAAGTTCAATGCAGACAATCACTTAGGAAAGGGAAATTACAATGCAAAAAGGATAAAATAGGGAAAAATGAAGAATCTCAATATATCACTTTCCCCATTATTTTATTATGACGTGATAATGGCGTATTTGAAAGTGATAACCAATGGTCGAACGTCTGGTACCCCAAAATTTCACCATTCATGATCATGGAAGGGGCCTAGAGAAAGAAATGTGGGGCATGTTTATAGTTTAGAAATTGATCTTTGATAACGTAATGTTGTGGTCGTAGTGTTGTGCATTTGACCTGTAAAATAAAATAAATGTAATTAGTTTATGTGGTTAATAAAAAATGATATAAATGTCATAAATATTTTGTTTACAAAAAGTGTTGTCATAAAAATAAAAATAAAAATAATTAATCTAATTAATTAACAAAATCGTAGTTCAAATTTCCTATTCGATTAAAGTAATTAAGATACTTGTTGGCAAGAAAATTTTCAGGTGGAAAAACTTTTGGATTTCTTGCCAACGCTCTAGGAATCTAAGTCCCTCTACTTAACCGGTGCAGCTGTCGTATATGCATGTGCGAAAAAATGTGGATTTCTGTGGTGGTCTTTCGATTGGGGATCCAACAGGGGCACTCCACTGACCCTGCAGAAAAGCTAGCAATCTCTTGCTAGGGAAGACTTTTTCTGAAAGTGGGAAAGGGAGTGAGAATTGAGGTAGGAGAACTAATGTTGCAGGTAGAAAATCAGATTCCTGCACACACACTAGTTAGAAACTTCATCACATGCACTAAATTTAGAGGAAACAACCCTATAAATGGCAACAAGACCAAATAGAATTTGATGAACACAAAGTATCATGAAATCCCTCAGTCAAAGAAAGCTAGAAACTCCTTCTTCTTGTATTGATGCTTAAACAGAAGTTGTACATAGTGGAGAAATGGAGGAAATTGAGAAGGGGGAAATGGAAGAAAATGGCTATCTCCTTTGTTCTCTCAAAGTACAATATACTCTTGAGTTTACAAGATCAATCACCAACCCTTTGAAATGGGAATGGCTTTACAATTTATAGAGTAGACTTGACTCCTCGTCTTCCTCATGACCTTTCAAATACCTTAATATGACTTAAGACTGTTCATATTCCACTTTAAATATTTAAGTCCCTTTTATAATAGCAAGGTGACTTAATTTACATTATATTTCTAAAGTCACTTAAGTCATATTAAAAAGTGCAACCCTCAATGCAAAAATATAACATTGAAGAGAGAGTGTGTCGTATGAGGAGCGAAGAGAGAGAGAAAGAAGAGGAAGAAGAAGAATTATGTCGAAGGATGAGTTGCTGCACTGGACTTTGCTCCATTCTCCAACTGTTATCCACTTCATGATCCTAAGAAGGCTTCTAACCCGTCCACTTTGGCTTCATATCTCCCTTAGGTAAAATCAACTTACTATTTTTAGTAAGTGTGAGAAATCAAGTCCTCAATCTTCAATTGGATGTTGCGGCTCAGTTTTCCTCTTTCTCCCTACGTTCCTCGTTCTTTCTGGATCAACTTTCTATTTTTAGCAAGTGCTCAAGGGCCCACTTAATATTTTTAGTAAGTGTAAAAATGTCCATTCTGGTGAATTCTCAAGTAGTGCACCTCCAATGTCTTCGTCTCCTTCACAAGTTTTTTTGTTGATGACTTTCCCGAAATAGTAGTTTTTATGTAGTAGACCTGCTATTTTTAGAAAGTTGGCTTCTGGGAGTCAGATTGACGTGGAACAAAGTTTTTTGATATGGGATTTTTTCCCAATATCACCCCTCTGAAATTTTGGGCCTGCCCACTTAATAGTCTAGGAGATTTTAAAGTCTTAAATTTCGAGACCTGGCAGTGCTTCTAGATGTGGCAACCATTAATGGACCTCAAAATTGCAGGTCTGGTTTTCTCCTCCATTTGAAAATAAAATTATATATTTGATATGGGTTTTTTTTATGCTTCATGTGCAATTCTACTTCGTTTCGCCCAACGGTTTGATAGGAAATTGGATTTTTTCTTCGTTGAGCTAGAAGTGGGATTTCTTCACTATGGATGCTCTATTGCATGAGAGGAGGGTTTGAAGGTGTCTTCTTGATGGCCTTGGGTAGAGGAATGAATAGAAAAATATATCTTGTTGTTTCACGCATCCGTTTGGGATATTTCTTCAACTTCTCATTTCATGGTTATGGAGTTTTCTCCTTTTTCTCCTTGTGTTCTTCGTTTCTCTTTCTTAACTTGATGAGAATTCCTTCGAGACCTGTGTATCACCATGGGAAAGGTATTTAAGTTCATTCGTTGATGTGTTCTAAGTTTTTGAAATGGAGTGATGGAATCAATTTGTAGAGGAAGGATGAAGTGTGTGCAGGTACATGGGAGTGGAAGCAATCGAAAGCACTAAGAAGGACTAAGAAGTAGCTAGATTTTAAATTTTGAAATTATGAGAGGAGGAGCTTGGGAGAATTTTCCATGCTTGATGTCCCTAACATCGGGATGTGAGGGACATCAAATTCAATGGTGGTCAAGAAGACGACACGTGGCAAAGCAATCCAACAAAGCAGGAATGAAGGTGAGAAAAGCTGCTTTAAAGCATTGGTAGCTGAAAACAGTCACATGGATGTCCAAAAGGCTCCCCATAGGGTTTCGGGCACATTTTTCCATGTCGATGTCTCTCACCTCGGGGACATAAGTTACATCATTTTCCCACGGTGGTCCTAGGGCTGACATGTGGTGCTTGATCCAACGGCAGTGGGAATGGATGCTCCAAAAATGCACCGGGGGTGAAAGCCGATCATGTGGGTGTCAAAAGACTACCCATACGGGCTGGGTGAATTTTTCCATGTATGATGTCCCCGATCAGGTAAATAAGGGACATCAGTTTCCACGGTGGTCCTGGAGCTGACACGTGGCGCCAGATCCAACAGCAGGGAATGTATGCTCCAAAAATGCACCTGGGGGCTGAACTATCGAGTCTGGAGGTCATATGAGGGTCCAAGAGGTCACATGGGGACTGAGATGGCTTCAAGGAGGATGGAGAAATTTTCCAACCTTGATTTTTCTGACCTTGAGGGACATCAGGGACACAAAATCCCGCCATGCTCCTGGAGCTGACACGTGTCCTCCCAAAAATTTAGCTAAGTCCTGAACTTGTCATAGTGATAACTTGAGCTCCTGGTGGAATTTCTTAGTGAAATGTTATATGATCCTAACTAGAAATGGAATTTTTAATCCAATGGTTTGGTTATCATGTCTTGATTCATCCATATGATCCCTGAAAAATCAGATTTGTTATTTGAGACTCCACTTGTACTTGATAAAAACTGCCTGCCAATCCTATGCGCCAAGGTGTTGTGAAAAATATTATTTCACCATAATGTAGGTATTTAAATCCTATTTCTAGAAGTATTTTTCTTCTTCTAACTCCATCCGGAGCTCCCGGAATCATCTTCAAGTCCAGCAGTTGTTTTAGACACTGTACGCCTAGGCTTGTGAACCCTAATTTTTCTCAAAATGCTCCAAGTTTCTCAAAACTTCCCAAAATATTCCAAAACCATTTCCATGATGTTTTAAGGTCTTAAATTCACCTCCATGTTGAATTTTACCCTTTCGTTCCACTCAAGGTGGTTGGTCCAATCCTGGGAAGGCCAACGATAGCCCTTCCCAATACTGCTAGAAGATAGTATCTTTTCAGAACTCCCTAAAATCACCTAGGGGGATGATATTATAATGCAGAGGTCAATACCAAAATTTTCTTACTATATAATCAAGAGCTTGAACCTACTCTAATACTCCAACCAACCCCTGCTTGAGGATCACCATTTACATGTTTTATGGCCCCTTGGTGTCTATGGAGGCCTAATGCATGTTTTGTATGAAAGAAAAACCCTTAAAGGACTTCCTTGATCAGAGATGAGCTAAGGTGATCATTTTGTGACCATAGACACAATGTATAATAGATATGTAATGCTCCTACATTCATATACATGACTGTCCCAAGATACAAAATCTATTGATAAGGTATCTAGCATATGTTACCTTTTGATATTTCTTACCATACACTTTACTCCCAATGGAGTTCTTCTTTACTACAGTCACAAGCTCTTTCTTAATTGATTGAACATGACCAAAACAACAAACCAATGTTTCAAGTTCCTTTATGGATGCTCAAGCATCTCTCTACTAGTGTGCAGTCCCAATACTCTGCCCTCAAGACTGAACTTAGTCTAAAAGCATCCAACTCAAACTCTTAATACTCAATTAGTTGGTTCCCAGGGCATACCAACAGCTAACAAACCTCCCTTCACAATGGTTGAGGTATTCATGAGTTCCATATACTGTCCTAGATCTAGGTTTTCCTTTATCACCTCCTTTATGGCTGTAGCATACAAAAATCAGGCCTATTCTGACCCTAGCTATGACAGTAGGCACTTGGGGCTTGATCTCACTTGGATCTTGATGGATCTACTTCAGAAATGTCATCAAGATGACTGCTACAAAGTTTGGTGGCTTGATTCCACGTGATGACCCTTCATGCACTTCAATTCCTCTCTCACTGTACGTTGTATATTCTTGCCATAATTCAAAAAAAAAAACAGTCACGTATATCTTGAGCTGTACAAATTCATTATCCTTGAAATTTTGACAGTAGTTAGATAGTGTAAATACAGAGATATCCTGAAATTTTCAGCCAATTTCATCCATCCAGTCAAAAGATATGCGATGCCCTATTTCAGGCCTGAGAGGTAACAATTTGCTATAAAATCCAAACTATGCATTTTCAAAACATACAAAAATTACAAATGTGATCTACATCACCTGTAGAACCTTTCCATGCTAATAATCATGAGATTTATACCATTTGAATGTTATGGAGGGTTTCTATCTTGCTGTCCTGTTACAGTCCTCATGCACAGTCATGTGAAACATGTAATTTTCATGCCAACAGAGGTATATTCTCCTTCTAAAACCTCATACATTCCTTCTCCTTCATCTCTACAACCCCGAGAACCTCTCCTTCTCCTTCTCTTTGAATCACCTAAAGACTCTAACAAACACCCTGACTCCTAAGCCAATTCACACTCCTAAGAAGACTCAACAACTTCCCTACATAGAAATCACGTGGAGATCTCCTTAATACTCTCATGTAATCCTTCTCTTTGAATCACCTATGAAATAGGTGTCAATTTGCTAAGTAAAGACTCTAACAAACACCTAAACCGACTCCTAAGCCAATTCACACTCCTAAGAAGACTCAACAACTTCCTCTACATAGAAATCACGTGGAGATCTCCTTAATACTCTCATGTAATCCTTATAAGACAACTATTACATGATGACATGGCTTTATTTTTCCAATATTACTCTTTTACTATGTCAAATTTACTCCTACAACTTTCTTACAAGCACACATTCACCTTTTACAACATATATTGACTTTTTACAAGCACATGTGTGCTTTTACAACACATTTGAATTCAAATACACATTTCTAACATGCTTAATGGTTTCATGGGACCTTATTTTGTCTTGACACTTGATGCTCCTGCATCATATTACATTATTTAGGAGGTCATTTGGACTAATTGGGACAGACCCGAGGTGTCTTGGAATGGTGGGACTTGAAAAAATTAACACCTGGGGTATCATTGTCGGGCTTGGAAATTGTCAATTTCCTGTTGCACATTTTTACGACAATAATACTAAAACTAATTGATAGACTATAAACTAGGAAACGATAACTTTATGAAATAAATGATCAAAGAAATCAGGAAATACTTCAAGTGATTGAAAATGAAAAATGATAAAATAAATGATGGAATGATAAATTGATATGAAATTAAAAACTATAGAATGAACGATGAAATGAGATTGTTTTGTTTTGTCTTTTATTACTTGAATGATAAAGAAGACAAACTATAAACAATGTATTCGAAGGCTGGTCATGAAATTCAAACAAGTTGTTAAATGGATCGGTGGGTTAAGTTGGATTGAAAAGTGGTCGGTAGGTTTGTAGTGGAAATGGGGTGGTTGGTCAATGTGAAAGGAAATGGGTCGGTGGGTTGATGTGATGGCTAAGTGGGAAGAAGGGTGAAGATATAAATCGAGTGGGAAAAGAGTCAAGTAGATGGCCGAGTTGGGTCTATGTGGGTAGGGAGCCGAGTGGCCTTAGACTTGATCACCGACACTTTGTTCTTGATCAAGTTTTTTGGTGGAAAGGCTTAGAAAAGTATGAAAAGGACTTTGTTTCATTGCATTTTAGATCAAAACCCATCGGGTTCACATGGAAAGACACCGACATTTAAGTTCACGCTAATGAAGCTAGAAAAATGGTTGATATGATGCATTTGATTGTAATTATACCATATTATATTGATCTTGTTGGTCGATACAAGCTCGGAACACACGCCTGTAATAAGGCGTAAGCTGCAAGCGCTAAGGTGGCTAAATAACTATGCAAAGAACAATAAATTTCAAGACGTAATTCAATGGAAGAAGGAAGAAAGAAAGAAGGCTCGGGAAGATATTGAAGCTTAGCTAAGTGTTAAGGCAATCCAGAAAAGAGAAGAAAAGTATCATTAGAATCAAATGAAGAAATTGGCGTCCAAAATGAGAATGACAAAGTGCATTAGAATTTTCCCCCTTACCAAATGACAATTATTACCAAGACAAATGATTAAAATGTTTCATGTGAGTTTTCATAGTTGGTTAGCCTTATCATGCACATTATAATGTTGAGGAGTCTCAAACGAAATGTTGGTGGGGATTGTGACTCGGCCGAGGGGCGATTCGGAGACGTGGGATGAGCCAAGTTAGGGTCATGTCGAGTCATGTGGAAGGGAGATGGATGACTCGATCAAAGGGTGAGGGGTAAGAGACATGGGATAGGTGTAATGTTGGAAATTGTGAGAATTCTTGTATCTTGGCTGCGGAAAGGGCACGAGTTGGTCGGGATAAATCGTGTGAGGTGGGAGGTGGTGGCAAGTGGTTGGGAAGGTAGGAGCTTGTGGTTGAGAGGGAAGTAGCTCGGGGAGAAGAGGAAGATGGGTGTGGGTAGATAGGAAAGGATGTGGCCGAGTGGGTGTGGAGGAAGTAGCTCGTGGAGAGGAGGAATGAGGTGAGGGTTGTGTGTTGAAAGGGAGATGGGGTAGCTTTGATCGAGTGGCCAAACCGGGAGGATGAGAGGATTAGGGGGTAGTGTAGGATAGTTTTAGGATGAATATTTTTGTTTTATATTTTTTTATTAATTTTTTTTATAATATATTCATTTATGTAATAATAAAAATAAACTTTATACTAACTACGAACAATGAAATAACAAGCCTATTGAAAACAAAAAAATCACTTACCTTGAAGATGACATAAATAATTGACTATAATGAACTAGCGGAGACAATACTAAAACCCTGCAAACAAGTGAGTCTAAAAATGAAATATTCACAAAATATATCTAAATTGACAAGAACTATGAAACCAGATAACTATTATACTTACGATACCTCCTCAAAACAAGAAAAGTAACAAAAATGACTAGATCTTCGGGTCTAGTCCCATCATCATGCTAGAAATGTTGAACAGAAACCTCATTCTTGTGCGAGACAAGTGTACCGACATCTTGAAAGCCACCAACAACCTTGAAATATGGAGGGCTTAAGGAGCCTCAAATGTGGATGTAGATCTGTGGGTGCCAAATAGATGGATCTGTGATAATGTCTACAAAATTGAAACAAATATGATTAGATAGATATATGCGAGGGCTTCCCGGACAATGTCGGTTCAAGAGGTTGTTAACTCCCTTGGAGGATGTCAACCCCCATGTCTAGAAAGATAGAAATAAATGATGAACCATAGATAGCATGTAGAAGTAGAGAAGTATAGTATGCCAAGTAAATGGGATGATGAGGGTACTTCAAGGGCATGTGGATGACATTATGGTGCCATAAGTGGCATCATAAGAGTAAAGCATGATGATGATATGAGAGAAGTTATAATATCAGCAATTTGTTATCCTTTCTTACTTGTTCAAAGGGAAGGTTTCAAAACTTACTTCTAACTTCAAAACTCTAAACTTGTTTTCCATTTTCTTATCCTTCAAGGACTCAAAAACTTTGACACTCTTAAAAACCTCAATTAGTCAAGCTTGCTTATTATTTTGAAAGAAGGGAAAGGCATTTATTTATAGCCTGGAGATGGGGTTATATTAGGGGTTATCAGTAACCTGGGTTTGATGAAGTAACCCTGGTTAAGTGAGTGGGGGGGACATGATTTGAGTGATTAGGTGAGATATTAGATTTGATTTGATTGAGTGGGGTTCATGATTTGGATGGTTTTGGATTATTTAATTATTAAATGTGGTGATATGACTTAATTGGAATAGTTGATTATTTAGCATATAATGAGGTTTAAGTATGTAAAAGAGAATCAATTAATTAATAAGATTGATTAATTGAACATGCATTTTTGGTGGGAAATGGGATTCAAATGGGTAAGCCAATATGAACGAGAGCAAACATAGGGTACGGGGGAGGAATGATAGCAAAAACTAGTGTCTACACCACCAGTTAACCCACAACCATGTCTAATTCAATAATGGTCTCACTAGAAAAACCTCAATTAACCAGAAAATATCCACCACAACAGGATTTAATGCCACCACCTCAATCAAACCCACAAGGAGGAAAAATAACTCAGACCCAAATTTCAGCTCAACTAGTCCCGAATCCAAAAATTAGAAAGTAGCTTGATTAATGAAGTTGAACAAGAAGGGACAATGCAAGTAAACTCTATCAATAACCTACAATTGAGATCGGAAAGACATTAAATAACCCTCCAATTGTTATCATAGAAATGTCTCGATGACAAGATAGAGTCTAACCCTGTTGTAAAAAAACAAAATGAGGAAAGTGCTAAAGTAGAAGACAAAAATGTTCACACAACCCCCTTTCTAGAGAGATTAAAAGAAACACTTGTCAAGGAAGAATTTGCATTAGTACAGGAGTTGAGAAAATTACATATTGAGATTCCACTTTTGAGAGCAATCAAGGATATCCAGAACTTAACCAAACTATTAGAGGCCTTTGCATAAAGATATCAGACAAAAAGAAACAATACCCAAAATAATGCAAGTTGATGAAAAGTTAGTTGATCTATTGGCAGGAAAGTTGCTCTTACCTAAGTATGGGGATCGAGTCCAATCATCACTATTACCATAGATGGACAAACAATATCTAATGTCTTGGTAGATCTTGGAGTTGTTATTAATGTAATGACAACAGACACATTGAATCTACTATCTTTAACAAGATTGCAATCAACCAACATTATCCTTCAAATGACAGACCAATCTATTGTTGTACCAGATGGAGTCATAGGAGATGTAATGGTTACAATTGAATCATGGGAATATCCAGTAGACTTTATGATCCAGTGAGCCTAAAAATCATAAATATGGTTATCCAATTATTTTAGGAAGACCTTGGCTTGTTATTGTTGCTGCATTTATTAATTGTAGGTCTGGAAATATGACTATCTCAAATGGATCTAAAGCAAAGAACATTTCTCTTTATCCTCTTACTCAACCATGTTTAGGAACTTGTGAACATATGTGGGTTGATGGACTGGATTAGAATCATACAAGCCCTTCTTATTTAACAATGATTACAATAAAAAAACATGTGGATGAAATAGAGGGAACATATAAGAACCTAGATGAGAATCCTAGTCTGCTTCGGAAAGAACCGCTCTAGCTTCGGAAAAAATCATTAAGCTCCGGAAAGAGCCGCTCTAGCTCTAAAAAAATCATTTTGGCTCTAAAAAGAACTATTCTAGCTCCAAAATTGTCTACTCTAGCTCCTAAAAGGATAGTAGGGTTCTAGAGGGTGAAATTTATAAAGAAGGTTATGTTGAAATATATGATTATGCCCCTTCTCAACCATGTGCTTATCATGAGAAACACATATTAAATTATTTTCATTGTCCTTTGGCTAGAATCATATCTTCTGAGGGGAATTTTTTGAAAACATAACAATCTTTCACAAGTTACAACCTCATTTTTTTCCTTTGAATTCTCTAGTAAATGAAAACAAGCAATAAAATATACCTGAGATTAAATAAATATCCATTCAGCTAGGAAAGGAATTGAACATTGGTAGAAATTTAAATGATGATCAGGAAGTTGAGGTCATTAATGTTTTGAGAAATCATTCTAAAGCCTTTGCATGGGATTATATTGATATGAGAGGAATACACCCCAACATCTATACTCATCACATTTATACTAAAAATGTTAAACTAGTCAAACAGCCACAACATAGGATCAACCCAGCACTCAGAGATATTGTTAAAGATGAAATAGAGAAACTACTAAGAGTAGGCTTTATCTATCATATATCTGATAGTTAGTGGGTCTCCCCACTTATTATAGTTCCTAAAAAGAATGGTAAATGGAGAATATGTATAGACTACATGGAGCTTAACAAGGCTACAAAGAAAGATTATTTCCCTCTACCTTTATAGACCAAGTTTTGGATAATCTGGTAGGTAAGAAATATTTCTCCTTTTTGGATGGATTTAGTGGCTATAATCAGATTTGTATAGCTCCAGAAGATCAAGATAAAACCACTTTCACATGTCCTTGGGAACATTTGCATACATATTTTTACCATTTGGTTTATGGTATCCACTTGCTTTACCTTTCAAAGGAAATCCTAGTTATTTTTATAGATATATTTAATGATTATGTTGAAGTATACATGGATTTTACCATCCATGGGGCTACTTTTCAAGAATATTTGAGTAATTTAAAAAAAATGTTAGCAAGATGTGAACAACACCAACTCTCCTTGAGTCATGATAAATGTTTAATTATGGTTGATCAAGGAATTATTTTGGGTCATCATATCTTTGTTACAAGTATTTAGGTTAATCCTAAGAAAACATGGATCATTACTAATTTTCTGTGCCAACACATCAAAGCTGGTGTTAAGAGTTTTATAGGACATGCGAGTTACTACAAAAGGTTTATTAAATATTTCAACAAAATTTTTACACCCATGTTCTCTTTACTTATAAAGGACTATGTTTTTGAATGGAACTCTCAATGCCAAAAAGAATTTAAAGTTATAAAAGACAAATCAACTACTACCCTAGTTTTGGGAGGACCCAATTAGGGGTAACTTTTTCATATTCATACTGATGCATCCAACAATGCAATGGGAGTAGTTCTTGGTCAAAAATATGAAAAATAACATACGCATGCAATTTACTTTATCAGTAATAACTTCACCCCTACATACCGATTTAACAACAATAGATTTAATTTTAAACCCCGATTATAGAGTCACGTATGATAAATAAATGTTAAAGTATAGATTTGACACAAGCAATAAGCTAATAAATATGAAACCTTAAGTGCAAGAGAGAGAGTAAAGGACTTAGTTGATTTTGTGCTTTTCCTAGAACTGATTTGAACTAGAAAAGCTGATGAACATGAATGGTAGACCATAGTAATTATGCATTATAAAATCGGAACTTTTGGATAAGGTCATACTAGGGCGCTGGGTGAGGTCGAGGTTACTTTAGCACTAGAGTGTTTTATTGGGTGCTTGTGACTACGCGAGGTGGTCGAATCTAATTTTTCTAGTGTCGCACAAGTATCATTGATAGTCATTGTTGGTCACATGTATGTCACAATATGATCATCGAGTGTGTTTTTAACCTACAAAACAAATCTTTGCCTATAAACCCATAATACTACATCAAATCCAAAAAGAAATATGTAATATGGGGAGTCGGGTGACCCCAGTGGTCACCCGACTGAGTGAACTTACGACCGAGCGTTGCACTACATCTCAAAATCCATATAGTTCTTGTGAGTGTGTGAAAGAATCATTCCCTAGGATGCCCTTGTGCAAGTGCACTTGATAGTGGGTGATAGTTAGATGTATCAATGTAAATAGATGTGTGGATGGAAAAATGAACTTCCCCTTCCTATGTAGTGTATGTAAAAAATGTATTCCCTTGTCCCTTGAATGGATGCTAGATGGATGCCTTTGATGCTCTTAGATGCTTTGGATGCAACCTTAGGTGATGATAATAGATTCTTAGAGTTCTTTCCCTTATTTTGGTGACATAGATTTGTATTTATATGATTTCCTTGGTTGAATTTCGTAATTAACAACTGGAAGGCCAACCCATAAGAAAATAAGATACCAAAAAGATAAAAGAAGCCCAAAAGAAGTGAGTAAGATAGAAAGAGGTCGGGGAATTCCCGGAGGGGATGAGGGCGTGTCAACAAAATTCGACACTATGATAATATTCCACTAGGAACTCCTCGTGCTATGATTATTTTAGTAATGCACACTTTTGGTTTGGTGGTAATAATCTAGAAACACAATAACAAACATAACATAAGAATACCACAGACTATAATATAAAGGAATGATGACATATCTGAAATACAACTGTAAATTATATTATTAACATGATATTGTTACAATCTCACCCATGAATTACTCCGAGTGTTACCAACTCTACTCACCTTCCAATAGTAATTTTGGGAGAAACTTCACAATTATATCTTATGATGGCTTCATTAACACACCTTCACAATGACTCCTTTATTCATATAATAATTCTCACAACTTTATTCTATATCAAATGAGGGGGTGGTCTCTCTATTTATAACACTTTCTGGGCTTATCCACCCTATCTCTAAGATAGGATAGGAAATATCTTCTAGCTAATCATATTCCATACCTCAACTCTTATATTTACATGTAGGCTTATCCTTTAAGATAAGATAAACCTTATTATTTCACATGGGTTCCACCTTTCTAGAATCTATACAAATAAAATATGTAAAATATTTATGGCATCACTACTTTTCATTATTACAAATATTATATTTCTAATTTTATCCTAACTTTTGACATTTAAACATTCTTGGGACCACTTACGACAAATATTTGTTTTTTACCATTGATTGTCACTTTCATAACATCCCCTAATATACTTTGACTATTACCTTGTGTACTTTACTTTATTCGTGGAATTGTATTGTCGGCGTCGTTATCTTCTATTAGATGTTACTTTTAACTATACTTAACAATGCCCTATTCATAATACATACATTAATGAAATAGAAATCATGGAGGAAAAATCTAGTGTTGAAAGGTGCATGGGCATTGGCACCTTGGCTGAGAGATGGTGTGCAAAGTCATAATAGATAAGCAAGTAAAGTACCGGCTAGGCTATATGGTATAAAAGACCATAAAGAAGACAAGAAACAAAGTAAAGAGGCCAAAGGTAGCATCGATTACTAGTTTTTTCACTTGGGAATCATATGAATGCAAGTATAAATGTACCGAAGTGTGTGATTTTGTGTCTACACATACAAGAATTACACCAAAAGCTGAAAAGGAGTATTTGGTTGTCGTTTATTCTCTTAATAAATTCAGATATTATGTTACTGGCTATAAAGTATTTGTATGCACATACCATTCATCAATAAGGCATTTGATAAACAAGTCGGTGGTAGGAAGAAGGATTATCACATGGTTACTCCTTTTGTAAGAAAATAATTTGATAACCTTTGATAAACCAAGAAAGGCTAATGTTGTTTCTAACTTCCTCTCGAGATTGAATGTTTTAGGTGAAGGAGAACCTGTTGAAGACCATTTTCTAGATGAACACTTGTTTATAATTTCAGCACACTCACCATGGTTTGTTGATATTGCTAATTATCTAACCACAGGGAAGTTTCCTATTTATTTTATAAGAAAAGAAAGAAAAAGATTGGTTAGAAATATTTCTACTTATACATGGTGTAATGGAATTTTATTTAAATGTGGTCCTGATATGGTGCTTTGTAGGTGTGTTAGGGAAGATGAGGTGTATGACATCATAAGAGCTTTTTGTGTTGAACTATAAGGAGAACATTATTCATTTAAGAGTACAATCCACAAAATTCTTGGAACAAGGTATTACTAGTCTTCCCTTCACAATAATGTCAAAAGATACATATAGAAATGTGATGCATGCCAAATAATGGGGAAGCCTACCTTGTCAGTGAAAGCCCCTTAATCCTCAACTAGTTTTAAGACCTTTTGAGAAGTGAGGAATTGATTTTATTAGACTAATAGACCCCCCATCTTATGGAAAAGAGTACCTACTAGTGTGCGATGATAATGTCACAAAATGGGTATAATTTCAAGCCCTCCTTTCGCTAATGAATAAGTTGTAGTTGATTTATTTTACCACAGGATCATGAAAATATTTGTATCACCTAAAGCCATGGTTTATGACAAAGGACCTTAATTCATGTCCAACATGATTTACGCCTTTGTAGGACTCTATCAGATCAAGCATTGAAATTCATCACCATACCATCCTTAGGAAAATGGACAAATTGAAGTCACAAACAAAGAATTGGAAAACATCTTGATAAAGGTTGTGGATGTAACCAGGAAAGATTGGGTACTAAGGCTACCTGAAGTAGTTTGGGAATATAATACAACATGGAAAACCACCACTAGTTTCTCTCCATATGAAATTGTGTATGGGAAGAAACCACTACTTCCTATAGAATTTGAGTTATAGACCTTAAGGACAACATTAGAGGTGGGAATTGAGATTGATGTAGCCTAGAAAGACAAGATTCTTTAGCTGAATGAGTTAGATGAGATGATGTTGGAGGCTCAACAATAGTCTAACCTCCTCCAACATCAAAGAAATTTATGGCATGACTCTCATATCAAGACCAGGAGATTTAAAGAAGGATCATTGGGCCCTTTTGTTTGATTCAAGGTATCAGTAGTTTAAAGGAAATTTAAGGACTACATAGTTGGGGCCCTTCTAATTAGATAATATTTATGATAATGGGTTAGTTGAGATAATACCTATTGATGGAGACAAGAGAAATCTATTAATGCATGAACATAGATTGAGAATGTATCAACAACCTCATGGGAAAGATGAGTTTACTAAGGAAATTTAGTCATGTGTTGAATTTGGTTTCATGGAAGAATGTAGTTCTTCCACCCTGATGTGATAAAGAAGTTAAAAACTCCAATAAAGGAGAAAACTAGAATCAGAAATGATAGTATTCTCCTCTCTTATTCCAAAAATACAAAAAAATGCATTCAAAAATCCGAAAAGGAGTAACAACATACGAGATAATAAAAGGTAGGGACAAATGAATTTCATAACATGCACACTAATTATAAGTCTTTTTGAATACGGGAGTGGAAGACCAAAAACCATAAGGATACATGTTTTAATGAGGTAAGGTGTATTTATTTTTCTTACTTAGGATTTTCTTTCTAAACATTCTAATGCATTTGATTTAATGAAAATAAAAAGTAAAAAGGGAGGAAAAGCAATGATGATATGATTCTAACATGATGTCGGTCAATTTATACATAACATTTGGCACGGATGAAGTGATGTGATGGCATTCATTTCAAAGTGTACCGTAATAATGAGAAGTTACATCCATCAATTTTGGTGCCACAAAATGTGTCACAAGACTGCAAAGATTAAGGATACCACCATTCACATAACTAACATTGTCAAGTATCTACCTAGGAAAAGGAAGTGATAGTTAAGAGATTGTTTCTCCAAAAAAGAAGTGTTTATTGTTCTAAAGAAATAAGCATTATTTTTATGAATATTTCACTTCTGATTTCTACATGATGGGAAAGAAAAAGAAATCAAAACTTGAATCAGCCACGTTACTCCTATAGAATGTTGTAATTTCTCAATTTTTCCATGACATAGGTTGGTTGGATTTCCTTAAAAAAATGAAGGGTATGATGCTCGATTGGTAGAAGAATTTGTTATAAATTTGAAAAAACTCACACAAAGGTAAGGGGGATAAAATTGAAGTCAATAGTATTGTTATCAAACCATACGTGGCCTCCCTGACTTTGGCATCAAAGTCACAAGGCATTATCCCATAAGATACCTCATTCAACTCTTTCATGAGGAAGGAGAACCCCTTCCAGAAATCATCTTCAACTCTCGGGGGATAAAAAGGAAAGCTTTCCAAAACCTTGGAAAATTGTAGCTTTTAGGGCAAAAAAAAATCTCACTTGTGATGGGAAACAATTTGTATTGGGTGGGGATGTCATGAGACTTTTAATCCACCTGAAGCAGGGGAGGGGAAACCTTAAACTTGGAATTAAACTCCTAGATTTCTTATTTGATGTCATCGGTACCATTGAAACAAAGTACACTAAAGGTAAGGCCTCACTCAAGCACCATGGGCTTTATCTGATTGGTTTGATGTACTCCTAGATTTGGATCACCTGCAAGATGGATTAGTTGATATGAAATCTCCAAATCAATGTTATTTAAAATAGAATGGGCTTATGTTGCCATTGTGAAGAGGAAAATTATGGGTTCTTTCATTGAATAAAATGGGTAAAAACACTTCCAGATCTGAATCTAAACCCGCACACAAGCACACTTGGAAAATGTTAGTTATTTTTGTGGTTAGGGGACCTACCTCAGTTAGATCCCTAACCCTTTTAAGGAGATAAAATTCATTTTATGAATCAAAATAATAAATGGAAATGACTAATAAACGTGACTCATATCGTAGGACAATCATAGTTGTAATTCACCAAAATCACACATATATTCGAAGCCAATCGAGTTAGAATTGTCACCTATGTTGGAATTTCACTAAAAAGTACTACATCAAGTTGAATTTATCCTTTTTGTTGTTCTTTCAATTCTTCAAAACCTACAAAACCAAGATATGCTATCAAAAAAGTAAGAAAACCTAATATATCCTTAGTGCACTAAGATTTAGGGATCAAGAGTTGTTAAGAGAGAATAAAATGATGTGGGAGAGGGTAATTTTATAGATTTGGAGTGCATATGGGAATGGGACATATATGGGTGCAATGATAGGGTCCATAATAAATTGGACATGCACATGGGTAGGTGGTGTGGACAAAATTAAATGTGAGTGGGTAAGGATTAGTAAATGAGTGGTGAGGTGTCATTTATGTCCATTTTTGTGGGATTATTTGATTTTTTGGGGATTTTTATGTTTTATGATGTTTTTGGTATTTTTTAATAAGAGACCGTATGTGCAAGGTGCATTTTCTAGTGTCTACATTTGCAAATATTATTTCTTAAAGAAACCAAAAGAAGAGAAGGCATGGGAGACCTTATTGTGAGAAAACATAAAATATAGGGGAAATAAGCGAGAAGGCCTTTGTTCCACACTTTTACTATAATTAGGTCTACTTCAGGAGAGGCTACTATCACCCATCACTAAGCTAGTTCTAATCTTTTGAGACCTAAAATTGATGAACGGGTCGAGTTCTCAAAGCAACACCGCACAACAAGCCCCTCATCATGAATCAATTTTGATCACATACTTAGAAGGGAAGGAAACAAGAGACCTCATTCCAAATATTTCAAGAAAGAGGAATAGGAAACATCTTCTCATACCCCAACAAGGAAGAGAAGAATACCTATTTTAATTGATGAAGGTGATGTAAAAAATTTGGAAGAATTGGTTCAAATTAAAATGCTTGCTGACTCTACGAAAATGGAAGAGCAAGCTTCAAAAATTAGGAAAGAATGATGGGAGGAACAAGAAGCAGTTCCTTATTTTAAACAAAAACTTGTTGTTTCCAAAGGAAAGAACCATTTTTTTCTGAAGAGGACACCAACTCTTCCTCCCATGAAGAAGAAAAAGAATAAGAGCAAAGACAACTTCAACAAGCAATCATGTTATCTAAAGTTGAGGCTACAATCCAATAACAACAAAAGGAGATAGAATTGTTGAAGATGAAATTAAAAGGTATGGAAGAAGCTAACTCTTCTTTGAATAATGAACTTCAACAAACAAATCTCCAAAGTGTAGATAAGGATAAGAGCATTTCTAAATTAAAACTAGAAGTTTCTAGTTTGAAAAAGCAAAAATATATTGGGCTCCAAGCTTGGGATGATTTAACCACAAAATGGGCAAAAATTGTCAAGAAAACAAAAGGCTCCTAGATGAAAACAAAGAGTTAAAAGAACAAGTTGAATCCAGCAAGGATTCAAAAATAAAATTAGAATCCAAGCTTGGTACCATTTATGAAATAGCTCGAAACTTCTAGCTTGCAGAAGGTTGGCTTCGGTGTATAGCTTATTTCTTCAAGAAATTTTTATTTTTGGCATCTCACCAGATTTTTCTATGGCCTATCTCATGAAGAAGATGATATAAAAAAATTGTGGATATTTACAAGACTTGTTCCAAATAACAACAAAATTTTTTGTGTGAATTATTTTTGTGTAATATGGTTATTCCCGATGTACCTAATTTTCTACTCAATTTGTATGTGGGGAGTTCAAGTTAAAGGTTTTTCAATATCTCTCGTAGCATAATCAAAATTTATACAATAAAAATATTGGTGATTTCATGAATAAGGAAATAACCATTATATTTTACATAAGGCCTCAAATTACAAATGCATACCAAATGAGGAGAAATTTTAGAGCTTATTATTACCAACCTCGGTTTCTACGTATCCAGACACAAATTATGGAGGAATGCATTGCAAATTTTAACTCTTATGGTTGGGCACACTATGAGGAAGCTCTTGTTACATGCAACAAAAAATGGGAAACTTTAAATATTCCATTAAAAAGAAGGGAAGTAATCTCTCCCCAAAATCTCACTTGGATTATGTGTTATCACCAAAATAAAACATATGCTAGTGTTGAGAGAAACACCAAAAACACATATTTGATTGCTTTCAAAATATGCACAATCCATTACATGTGAAGAATAATGCAAAATAACACTTATCGGGCCCAAATGAAGGCTTACAACTCATTGTTTGCCCTGGAACAAGTTTGTGAGTTCTATTACATCCCAAAATGTCCCCCCCACAAATGAGAGGTTTACTGATATATAGAAGATGAGAAAAAGATAGGAAAAGAGAAACTTGATCTTCTTCCTTCACCCACTAACAAGTTGCATTAATTTTATGGAAAAGAGCATGGGTGGCCTACCAAACTCATTCCCCAATTTCCTTTTCTTTGTGGAAGAATAAAAGAGTACCTTACTTCATTAAATTGATCTTGTAACTACCTAGAGTTGTGTTTTCAATACTGGAAGTGTTTTTTACCTTTTTCATCCACCTACCCCTACCAAATTTTGTTTTTTTATATTTCATAATGTAGTTCTCAACAAGATGTTTATAGTGATATAAATGTTTTCAAAAATGGAGCACGAGAAAAGATATGGTGAATCAAGTCTAGAGGAGATGTGGGGAACACGGGTTCCCGAGTCCATGTCATCCACAATAATATTTTTTCCCCATTTACTTTTATCCTTTGGAGATCAAATGAATCGAGAGGTTTGAGGAACGCGTGGTACTTAGGAACTTGTTCTTACTTGGGCTTGGTTCTTTCACACCCCTTCTTTCCAGCACCCCACACTCTTTTATATCTCCTCTTTGTCTTGCGGGTGCTTGTGGCTTATAGGGAACTTGATGGTTCGTGGAACTAGTTCCACCCCACAGTGTTTGTCAATCGCATAATCCTTTGTACCCCACTCCCTGCTAACTCCTTTGACATGCGGGTGAAATCACCCCCGTGGGGAACTTGGGGGTTCTGGAAGCTTTTCCTTCCTGCATTGATTTTCCGCAATGCCTCCTGCACTGCGCACTTCACTCAACCTCACTTGAATCCTTTGCTTTGTAGCAAATTCAAAAATGCAGGGAACAAGTAACCCCACGGGGAACTTGTTCCTGAGTTCCTCCTCCTCGACCCTCAAACTTGCAATGAACTAGCTCCTTTGACCTACGGATCTCAAGCCAATGCGGGTAACTTTAGTTCCGAGAGAACAAGTTCCATCCGCAACCCTCATACCCACAATACACTAGAAACCCCAATTTTTCAAAATTTTCCAACTTTTTCTAATTTTTTAGACTTCTACTGAACTAAGGAGTAAGGAAAAAAGTAGAGAAATTTCTAGAAATCATTTCAAGTGCCCAGAACATGCAAAATACCTTAATTTGTAGATTTTTCACTAAGATCCCCCTGAAAATGCCCAAGTCCAATTTTTCCAAGTTTTCCCTTTTGCAAGGGAAATGGATAACAATATGAGGAGAGAAAAAACAATTGTGGAAATCATTCAACATCTAGCACATGAATAAAATGATGAGTGGATGGGAATGAGGACTATACCATATTTGTTTATTAGTCCTATGACATCATCATAGAATCTTTGCACCACAAGAGGAGGAACAATTTAAAGAATGGGAAGATTCAATTTTTGAACACATGGGATTCAAAATTACAACTTCCAAAATGAATGTAAATCAATATTAAGAGTTCAATATGACACGAGATACTTGAGCAAAGGTTAACCCAATAGTAGTTTGCAAGAGGACTTGCAAAAGGTAAGGTGTATGGGAGATGATGAGTCCATAAATCAACCCATTAAATCATCAAATAATAATACTTTTACTCTAAAAACATTAGTCAATGCATTATATGGTTTGATTTATCAAGTCCAAAGTAGGGAAATAATGCATCTTATCCTTATTTGAACTATGTGGACTAATGATTAAGGTTTTTCCTAACTAACTACTTTGAAAAGATGCATGGTGATGTGTGCGCAGTCAATAAATTCATGATAACCACCAATGCAAGGTGTCATAGTCAAGGTTGGACGTGCCTACTTCATTATGAATATTGTTTTGGAAGATGATAATGACATTTAAAAACAAAGAATTTGGTTCTTAGTTATTTTATGAGTTGTAACCAACTTCCAAACTATTTTCATATCCAACCACCTAGATTCTTGGGCATGTGTTGGGAGGCAATGGCTATAAAATGTCCACCTTGGTGATGTGATACAAGTTTTATAGAGATGTAGATATGTAATAGAATAAAGTATATAAAAGAATGTAATAGGAATATAAGATTAGTTATAGTTATTTCTATTTATTTTATTTTATTGCCGAGGTTACACGGGGAGAGGGCCCTAGCCCTTTATGGCATCTTGACCCACACCGGTCATGGAACCATCTAAAGATGGAAGTTTAAGCTTTTGGCTAGCCCGTGGATTAAAAGGGATGAGTAGCATTATGAGGATGTCATGTATGATTTGATTCTTCTAATTAGTAGAAGTATATTGGAGGTGTCCCCTCGAAGTGGAATTTGCATATTAGGAGATCGTGGAGTTACTCATTACTTCAAGCGAGTGTATGGTGTTTCCCTACCTTAAGGGTATTTATCTACATCCATTAAATATTTGGCATCTTGGCCCACCAACATCTCTACGTGTTGTGTTATCTTTTACATATTATTCAATTTTTCATTTACTATATGAAAAAATCTCATCATTGCCTACGGATTTTGTGCATTGTACTCTCATAATTTGACGACGTGTCATTGTGCGAGGATAAACAAGAACAAGAGATATTAGAATGTGCTAAGTGGATATGGGAAGGATGTATTTATATTATCAAGAGTGAATTGTCAAAACTAGTAGCGTCAAAATGTGAATTTCCAAATTTGAGAGTCTCTGATAGGTATTCTAAATAATAATTGCATCGAACCAATTCTACCACCTTTTGATGTGTCGTATCAATAACACATTAGACAATTATGGCATGTAAAAATTAGATGGCATAAATCTCAAAATATTTATGGATGTTAAGTATTTAAAAGCTTCAAACTCGTCAAAGTTAATCGGCCATCCTGTCAACATCCAATCCTTAAATCATACGATGAAAACATCTAAGTTATAACTCTCTTCCAACATAGTTAAAATGTTATGAATTTCATGGATAGAGATGGATTCATTATCGTTTATGTCCTACATTTTAAACATGTTTTATGATCTGTAATGTTACCATGTTGTCCATGCCTCGTGTATTCAATGCCACAAATTTTGGTCATTCCACGTAGTCATCACCATCTAAGTCAACCTCTATCATCATCAATCAAAGCTCATCCTTTGTGGCACCATGCCCTAGTGACTACATGATGTTGTCCATATCGACGGTGATATCTTGTCATTATTGACATCAAATTTGTTGAAAAATATATATCTCTTGAGATCTTGGCAAAAATAAATCATTTTGTGTACCACTACTAGAGTGAGAGATGCTTCGTCAAAAATTATAGCTAGCCCATTCTAAATCAAATCTTTTCTCTTAAAGTTTTTATAAAGATCACACTTGTTGCAAATTCTTCATAAAAGGTTTCCAATATTTCGAGTTATAACATTCCATAACAATATTGTCCCTTCTTTTTTTTTTTTTTAAATTTTTGTACGTAAATGTTTTATTTTGTGAATGATCTTTTTTTACATCAATATATTATTCCTTTTTACTTTTTTATTCTTCACTATTTTGTACATAGATGAGTTATTCAAGTACATTATCTTTTTTACCCATATGTGTTGCCAAATTAGATCGAGGATGCCCACATCGACAAGATGTGAAAAATGAGGGTGTGTCCATAGTCATTAATGTGTAATGTCCCCTAAATGCGACATAATGAGAATTACATTCATATTTCTTCTAGTTCCCATTATGTCTTTGTTTGAGTCAATATTGGATCAACGGTTGATGAATTATGCTTGATGTAATGACATAAAAATATTTTAAAATAATTTTAATGGTGAGTTGGGTATGAAAGCCTCTTATTTGGTTCAAATATTTATAATCCTTATGAGCTAGCCTTGATTGGAGAGCCTACATAGAGGTTAATGAAGAAATAGAATTACTTAAAGGTTGACCTATGCTTTGGGATTCTATTTTGATGTTGGTGCCACTTGAGGATATATAAAGACATGAAGGATCATTTGAAAAGGTTATGCATGTTTATTCTAAAGATTTATATCTTGGGTTTGTGCACAGTGTGCCCTACTCTCCACTAAAGATGAAACCTTTAGTGTGGCTCAACTTTGGGGATGAAAACCTCCATTGTTGGAAGATTGAGGAACGAAAACTCCTCAAGCTTGAGGGGAATCCCATATGGGGGTTTCCAAAGTGGTTTATTATCAATTTTTCCCCATTCTTACCCTTGGTAACTTGCATGGGTGGAGGGTTTTGTATGTTCTAGGGCTGATTTCACTATTTTGGTTTGATATTATTGTTTGACATAATTTATAAGGCCGTAATCTGAACTTTGGAGAATTTATGTGAGGATTTGTTATTTTTTCCAGCACTTGGTTTGGGCTCAAACTGTTGTCATAAATATATAATTTTTTTGTGTTTATCAAATATTTCTTCAATAATTGATGTATTTGTGATGCATAAATATTATCATGGCTAACATGAAATATTTCATGGTATTCTACATTAATTTACATAGTGAAAAGTGGATTGAAATATCATAGGTAGTTCAATGCCTAAGAGGCTGCAAATTTTATATTGGTTTATCATTCTAATATATTCTCATCTATTTCAAGTTTGGTGTTTGTGTGTGCTTGAAGGCATTTTCATATCAAATCTTGTGGTGATATCTGGTCTTCTAAGCATTCCCTGTAAGTTATATTTTCATGGAAACCAAAGGCATGATGATCATTCTCCATATTCAATTATCCATGCTTGAGCATTTTCAAATTTATGTTGAGATGGGAAACTCCCTCATTTCAGCCCAAGGTATGGGTGTATTTCAGATTTTTTGCTTCCATTTATTTCATATCAAGATATGGTTCATATTGAAAGCATGTTATAATGATGGATGTAACTTGTAACATAAGGCATATAGACCTCTTGACATAAATTTAGATGTGTGTATGGGATCTTGGTAATATTTTGAAGAATAGAGTTTCTAACATTGAAGCTACTCTTGCTAGTTCCTTCGTCATCTCATACCAATGGGAAGGAAAGAATTCAGAATTGGTCCTTGAAGA